>JALIZF010001798.1:390000-803967 GCA_029948255.1 Telmatactis stephensoni | reverse complement strand
TCGCGTGCGAACTCTTCGAAGCTAGTGAACACCAGTCAGGAACTTTAGGAATGCAAGATGGCAGACAGCTCAAAAAATAGCTTTCAGAGACAGGCTTTTCCAGCAGTGAGACAATATAAAATGGAGCTTTTAACTCAAGATTTACCTAGACACTTATAAGAGCTTCAGAATGGGCTGTTATTTTGAGCCCGATCTCCAATACTTTGACCAAATATCGAGCTCTCAATGGAGTAGTTGAAAATGAAACTCTCGCGACTCAAAGCAATTCCTTTGAGCTGGAAATCTACGAATTTCTCACCCTGCATGTTGCTAAACGAACACATATAGAGGCAAGTCAATTATATTTTTCATTCAAGCATTCAAGAGATCTTGAGAGGTTTTTGTATCGAATTGTAACACCGACATTCTGGCCAGACAATTCCGCATTTATATATTTTCATGGAACCAAGGCTCTATTTGACCTGATGCGTTTGGTCATGTAATTGATAAAACATCTGGAACATTAACGAAAAAATACACGATTTGTTATTGTGTCAAAAACGTCGTTGTAGAAGTCTTTACAGCAAACAATTGAGATATATAGTGAATGGGGCCGGTCATTGAAGCCTCTCCTAAAAGTGTGCATCTAGTTGGATTATTAATTGAATATTTGCAAGTCCGACTAGATTAATAAATCTAAAAACAAGTTAAAGAAACTTTTCATCCTAAATTATAGATGACATATAAATTGTCTTTATAGATATTATTTTTTGTTTGTTGGTTAGGTTGAATTTACATGTGAAATACATGTACTTGCTACTCAACTTTGGAAGCGAACTGTGATCTACGATCCGTCCTTGGTGTGGCGATTCTCGAAGATATGAATTTCAAACGAAATATGTTTGGAAAGGATGCCAGATTGTTATTTTGTCTCCATTTTAAACTTTACCCTTGAATTATGCCATGAAGTACTATAGTTTTTGCTATTATTCTGAGTTTGAGCTGTCATTTTTTGTACGTCTGTGACTCACGACTGCAGCTAGTCGGGGCGTCAACTTGCTCACTCGTGATTATGAAATCCAGCCGTAAATTTCACAGATAACTTCAAAAATATAAAAAGATCAAAGAGTAAATCTAAATTTGACAACCTTTTCGATTTCCAGCCACACTTTGTTTTAAAATTATTGATCTCTTTGGCCCAGTTTTTTTGCAGCTGGAAAACTTATAACTAGTAGCTGTGTGTAAGTTTCTGCAGGGCCCCCGCTGTCTTTCGCCAAGTGGCTGTGAATTATGTAAAATATCTTCGCAGAAAAGATAAAACCACGTCAACCTTTGGGTTCATGTGAGAGCTTACCCTCAAATTTATCTGTAGTGTACTTTTAGTTTGAGGAGCCAATCTCTTCTAGTGAGTTTTTGTCCTTCAAAGTTTTTTCTGTAATGGCGGCTGATGAAAGTCGATTTTTGTCTTGTATGTCAAAGTTGGTTAATAAGCAACTTTGACGGGCAAAGTTGGTTAATAAGCAACTTTGACAGGCAAAGTTGTTTAATAAGCAACTTTGACAGGCAAAGTTGCTTATTAATCTCAGTCGAAAAACAATTTGACTGTCCAAAAAACAGTTTGACCCCTGTTTTAAGGTAATTCCTATGGCGCAGTCGCCTACTGCACATGGTTCAAAAAGCATAAATTGCGACTTTACGAGCATTTTCTTTCAAGGTATAATCAAAAAAGATACAAAACTTGATTTTGGAAATTTTTCTAATCTTTGGTGCGATAAAAAGCATGTTTTGCGAAACTCGCCCCATTCCCTTCTCAAAAAAGTGCCATTTTTTATGGCGTACAATCAAGTCCAAAATTCAAACTTTGCATTTTATGCTGTACTTTTTGTTTTCATGTTGACATTATGTATTTGACATACAGCATACAACAACTTAGTTTTCAAATTTGACATGCTATATTTCGTAATTCTACATCAGTGCTACTTTTCATATTCGGGTACCTTTTCCATTCAACAAGCAAGTTTTCGTCATTCGACTTGCAACCTTTCAAAACTGAACATCCAACCGCAATCCAATACACAATTGATATCGTGGGCTCATCTGTAATATCCCAGCCCCTTCCCCAATTAGTATACCACAATGTCCCTAGCACGTGTTCACATTCGTGCTCACTAAAATAGCGGACGAACAACCAAAAGAAAGTCTATGCAAAGTTAAGCAAACTCTTTTAAGAGTGGTTGACCGCCTTTCCGCACTAGAAAGAGGTTGGTAAACTGATTATTTAGTGTTGCATGTTTTAATCTCAAACAGTTTTAAGTTGCAGTACCGGTAATGTTGGCCAATATATCCTACTGGGATCGGCTATCCATCGAGTTAGAGGTTGAGTTGAGTTTGAGTTGAGTTTGAGTTGAGTTTGAGTTGAGTTTGAGTTTGCCAAAAATACTTTAGGTAAAGGATTATTGCTCATTTAATGACAAAATATCTACATAGGCCTAGGTGAAATATTTCTACAAGCCAGAGAAAAGGATTCTCGCATGGTGATGAAAGTGTGATTGTGACAACATGCCACTGTCACGCAACTTGAATAATAATTATTGAGAGCTGTATTATTTTTTTCTTCGTCTAGAGGTGTATTACGTCTGCATTTTATCGGCTTACCTTTTTCTGGTCGATAGTTAAAAATTTCCCCTCAGCAAGTTAGCTTTTAGACTAGCTACCGAACTGATAGAGTACTTGTTGATCGGATGCGGATCAAATAACTAAACGTCCGGCTGGCTGGTAATAATTTGTCCATATATTTCTCTTTGAAATTTTTCTTTCAAAACTGTGCTAACTTTATCTGGAATGCTCATGGGTATCTAGAAAAGAAAATCAATTAGTGTAAGAAAATTCGAACGTTGTCTTTTCGCCCTCGCCGACCCTGTACACTGCTGTACAAATTAAAGGAGTTTAATACGAAGAGAGCCAGTGGCCAAGCGTTGACACTTTAATAGCAAATCGTTTGTCACGCTTGAATTTCGTAGTCTGTGATGTGGTAGCCAAAGACATTTGAACTGTGAAATAAAATCAAACTAGTTACTAACAAATAGTAACTATTTAGAAACTAATAGTCGTTATCACTGAACCAGAACAATTTATAGAGTGGTTTTCCGTCAACCGCGCAAAGAAATAGACCACCTATTATAGGCACTCCGTTATCGATTTCAGACGATGTCTGGCGAGTAATAGAACTGAGAGATACTAGGCTCACCCAGTAGGCTCGTCATCAACTATCTCAGCATGTTGCTGGCACACGTATAAATTTTAATTCACCTTCTCTCTTCGAGTAAGCTCGATCTTAAATAGATATCTTATATCTTGTATATTTCTTTATCAGGGATACTAAAGTTCGTTTCAACCCTTCTCTTCTTCTCTCTCTTCTTAGACTTCTTAGGGGCCGACCATTTAACTTTTGAGGGGGGGGGGAGTGATTTTGAAAAAAATTGCCACAAATCCTTTGCATTTTTACCAAATAAATTTCGAGCGCTTGGCAGCGGGCAACAAAAAATTTTTGCAGAGACCAAATCCCCCCCCCCCTCAAAAGTCAAACGGTCAGCCCCTTACGGGTTGTGTATGGAGGCCGCTAGATGACAAGGTGACGAAAGAGAACGCAGTGTTACTGCATGGAAGCAATCGCACGTACGTGGATACATTTGATCGACTGTTTTTCTGCTCCTCACTTTCTATTAGAAACGGCTAATTACAAAAGTTGTTCTTTTCTCTTGTGCTGGTCGATGGTCTAGAGCTTTGGGCGACGTAATACTGCCACTTGTTGACAGATAAGAAATACAATTGACTCCACGCGGCGAAACACACTTGGAAATTATCCTTTACTTTCACGAGCAAATCAAAATAGACCATACACAGTTTGAGAGAAGACGTTTCTCTATTTTCAGGAGAGTCACCTTCATGACATAGTATACAATTCTCCCAACAAAACGAAGCCATCTCATATAGAGGCGGCCGCGCTGCACGACTGCAGACAAAGTGAGAGAATCACGACAGTCATGTTGATTTGATCAGGAGTAATTTCTCAGTTAAAATGTTTAAGAAATGACTTATATTTGTTCTCGATTTATTCCCGCTAACTCAGTGATAACTCAAGCTCAACTCAAACTCAACTCAAACTCAACTCAACCTCTAACTCGATGATTAATCGATCTCTATCCTACACATCTTTTGGGATTTTTCGTGGCTCCTTTGGAACCACAAATAATGGGCTTACTATAGACGAAACGAAACGAGACCAGAATTAAGAATGGAATAAAGCTTTGTAAAGGTGAATACAGCACAGTCTCAGTGTATTAATATGGAGCGATAAATTTCACAATCGATGGCACCATGATTACCCGAGTGCAAATACTCACCACGACACAAATATTCGGTAATTATAAGTTGAAATCCTGGATCAAAAACTTTGAGAACCTTGTTTAATTTACAACAATTTCTCTCACGCAGTCGTGCAAACAAAACTATGATGGCTAAGAATTTAGTCGAGAACATGAGTGTCCAGTAGTGATCGAGCGGGAAAGCACGAAGTCAGTGATCCATATCCGTGTGAATATCATGCCAAAAAGAAATCCCTGATTGACCAATAAATCACCACACTTACTTGGAGGTCTATTATATCTTTTGCCTTTCAAATTACATTTCTGGATGAAATCCATTTAACAACGGCTCCAAACAGAAAAAAAACTATAATCAACTACATGGCTTCACTGGTTTATACTATGCTTTTTTTGCACTGATGTTAAACAAATCTCTATAAACTATTCTTGGTTTTCATGTGACGTCATCGGAAAAATTCATGCTTCATATTGATCGCATTTAATTTAGTCTGAAGTATGTTGCTTATATACCCTAAGAGAAGTTTTTCTTGAATATTTGAGAAACTTTCCTCGTTTGGTTTTCGAGTTATCAAAGGTAAAAACTTTGTCACGCAACACTGTCACGCGTTTTCCTCAGGACGTAAAACGATGAATTTGTTAGAAGTAAACACACATTTGGCTTGCTCTATGAATAAAACCATTGTTTATTGGGTATCTCTATCAAAATATATGATTAAGTTGATATTTTAAATGATTTTGCCAATAGTATTTATTGTCTGCCATGTTGGTGTACTAAAGTTGTACACCAACATGGCGGCCCCATACATTTCTTTGTAATGACTGAGTTTGTAAAACCGTTGATATCTTTGCATAACAACATCTTTTGGACTCAAAATTCCCTGGAGTTATAAAGTTTTTCCTCCTCTTTAAGAGGATGTGCTCTGATTTTACTCTGGGACGTGAGATCGCTAAAAATAAAAAATCGCTAAAATACCCTTGTCTATCAAGCCAAATATTTCCTAAACAAGTACCGTGACCCCCTATTTTTTTTAGTTACGAGATAAGTAACCTAAAACCTACAAAATAACAAATTTTAAGCAATTTCTATCAGTAGGATCTATTACAGAGGAATCACCTTAAAATGCTTGTACGAGCCTTATTACTCATGCCCAGGCCTTTAGGCCGGGAACGAGTTATAAACTGCAAATGGTTTTTTTTTTCCTCTTTTCGTCTCGAGAATGCAGCATTCTTGCGCAATCGGTCACGTGTTACACCCCTGATTGGTTAAGAACGTAAAAAACAATGCCCTTCATTCATCACCTCCGTAGTGAACGCCAGCGAGGAACTTTAGGAATGCAAAATGGCCGACTACAAAGAAAATAGCTTTGAGAGACAGGCTTTTCCTGCAGTAGTACAATGTAATTTGGAGCTTTTAATTCGAGATATACCTAGACACTTATAAGAGCTTCAGAATGGGCTGTTATTTTGAGCTTTATCTCCAATACTTTGACCAAATATCGAACTCTCAATGGAGTACTTGAAAACTGAAGCTCTCGCGACTCGGGGGAATTCCTTTGAGCTGGAAATCTACGAATTTCTCACCCTACATGTTGCTAAACGAACGCATATAGAGGCAAGTCAATTATATTTTTCATTCAAGCATTCGAGAGATCTTGAGAGGTTTTTGTAATGAATTTTAACACAATTCTGGCCAGACAATTTATTTATATATTTTCATGGAACCAAGGCTCTATTTGACCTGATGCGTTTGGTCACGTAATAGATAAAACATCTGAAACATGAACGAAAAAATACACGATTTGTTATTGTGTCAAAAACGTCATTGTAGAAGTCTTTACAGCAAACACTTGAGATATATAGTGAAATAAAAAGTTGAATAAACTGGTATATTTTTGCATGTTAGAGATATCTAATACCATGCATGATAATAGAGGGACAGAGGCAAACACTAAGCTGCTGACAGACAAATTGACTAATCAGATATTCTTTAAAGAGGTCAAAAATGGTCTATATTATGTTACGGTTAAGTGAAGAATGCGTGAAACGGCTGGGGAAGAGTACGAACGGGGCCGGTCATTGAAGCCTCTCCTCCCAGGGCACGAGTGAATGCACGTGTGCGTCTAGTTTTCATTTCGACACATGGCATGGCATGTCTTCAAATCATTGAAGTTTAAATTTTGAAAATCCGACAAAATTGAGCCGAGTTATGGTAAGTCAAAGTGATCCAGATTTCTATAAATTTTCCCGCGTTTGCCCCAATTCAAAATGGCGGACGAAAGCGTGAAGTGGCTTAAATCGTCGACCTAGTCTGGTGTTGGTGATACGTTTTGAGCTTTGAGTTAGAATATACATTACTTGCTTGGTAAAATAACCAAGAATACTATGCCAAATATTCTTCAGAACACTAGCGAATAAAGATGAGAACAAGAATATTAATTATCGATTTTTTCGGGCGAGCGAAGAATTTAGCTCAAGACAGTTCTTATTAGTTCAACTTTTATAATTCGTCGTTAGTTCTCTTGGAGTTCCTATACAATTTAACTTACTTTGGTTTCCTTCCTTTCTCCATGTCTCTCCTAGTTCTTTGGTCCCTCCAACTCCGTTCAAGTCGTTTGCCAACTGCGCTTAGCAAGGTTCTTGGCACATGGCCTTTATATATATGTGATTTCAAAGAAAGGTTGAAATTCTTGTGACAACTATTTGACTCGAGACCTGGTGGAGATCTGGGACCTAGTAGCTTTGTAGCCAAGCGCAGTCTCCCAAGCTTGCAAAAGGCTAAGTACTTCATGGCTGAATGCCATATAGTCGTCTTCCTAATATTTACCCTAAACCTAACCCTAAGAGCGACTATGTGGACATTCAGCCATGAAGTATAAAGCTGCAAAAGACAACAAACAAAATGGCGGACAAGTTTCATCGCAATTGGAAGACTATGGATGTTTTTATTCATCTTTTTCTCTGAAATTCAATTTTTTAACATTTTTTCTTAAGGAAAATATGTTCTACATTGATTCGAGTTTTATTTCAAGTAAAAATATTGACAAATTAGGAGAGCCATCAGGAGATAGCAAAGTAGAAGAAGGAACAAGGAGAACAACAAAGATAAGTACACTTGTTTTTTTAAATTGTTTTTTTACAAGGGAGACCTTCATAAAAATCTTCTGAGCAGTCTCAATTCCTTATATGGCTACTATATAACATTTTGGTGCGCTTTTAAAAGAGAGAGGGAAAGTTTGTTGTCTCAGAGAGGCGTTTGTTCCATGGTGTATTTTATGGCCGCCATAATACTTTCAGACTTTCAAAGTCATTTTTTCATTCAGCCTCCAGTTGAGAAATTCAAAACGTGTTCTCTTGATTCAAATATTAGTAGTACTGTGCCTGTAGAATGTTTTATTGAACTCCAGCGTTCTACAAGTCGTGAATATTTTAGTTGAAAACTCGCATCGATCAACTTCAAAGACAAGTTGCCTCGATTGGAGAGGAAAACAAAAATCTCAGAAAGGCGCTTGATTCCCAACTAAGACCGTTTCAAAATTCAAAAAAAATTTATCCATGAGCTAGAGAAAGCCAGAAAAACGCATAAAAAACGAGGTGAAGGAATGGCTTGCCATAGAATTCAAAAAGCTCCCAAATGGCTGGGTAGCAATTAAGAGGTTTGGATGCAATATAAATGTTTTCTCTATTTAGCTATATATGAACAATCGTTTATTAATATTCAACACTTAAAAATAAAAAATATTGACTAAAAAAATATTTCTTCTTCTTCTTTGCTAGCTAAAGATTCAAATTGAGGAAGAATGTCTAGTGTTTAACTTTTCTGATGGGATGGAGGAGGATGTTTGTGACTTAAGTGACATGATTGATCCTCTGGAAAAGATCCAGAAAGCCCTGAAGGTAAGGTGGTAAAAATAAACTAATTCAATGAATTCATTTGGAATTTGATAAGATTCTCTGAATATCTCTTTACAGGCAAAAGATAATAGAGACATATCAGATGCTGCATATCATGAGCTAAAGCAACTTACTGGTGTGGACCTGCACCAATTAATCAAATAGAAGCAGAAAGAAAAAAACAAAATGATACCATTCCCATAACAGATTTTTATAACAATGTAAGTAATGTCAAGTATTGTTATTGAAAGTAATTTTATGAATTACATGTAATGCATGACATCTACATGTAGAGCAGATCTTCAGCTAATTAAAACCATGTATAGATGTACATACAACTCTAAGCTTGGCCAACTTTTACACTATTTACTCGTGCCCAGGCTGTAGGCCGGCACGAGTCTAGGTTTACCTTTTCTATCTATCGTCTACGTTGCAAATGTGCAAACCAAGCAGAGACTGAGGAAGAGGTCTAGCGCATTTTGGAAATCATGCGACAACGTGACTTGCCTCGACTTCGAAGGTACTTATTGCTGGGTTTTGGACTAGCTGTCTTTGATTTACAATTATGGTGAATTTCTTGACTTTTCGTTTCAAAGACATAAGCGTTGAAATATGCTGACATTTTAGTAAGAAATGTATGGGCCGCCATGTTGGCATACCACGACTGTAGACCAGCATGGCGGCTTCAATATCAAGAGTCAAATAAATCATGCCCTAGTTTATATCACATTATTCAGTATAGTTACAAGTATCAGATAAGTGATGTATAGTGCAATTTAAATTTCTATTTTTTTCGTCACAAAGACTTGGCAGTGTGCCACAGATCCTTTGAAAATTTTGTAATTTCACCTTTTTCAGCATCTTTTAAGATAAAATTATGCCAATTAAGTAGCTATTAAGTAGGTGTATTAAGTAAAAGTTAAGTCCAATATTACAATACCAATTAAATATAATAATCGTAGGATTTGGGTATAAATTAAGGAGCTGCTAGATAGTGCTTAAGTATGGATTAAGTGTATAAACCAAGAAGCAATTAAAATACACATTAAGTACTCTTCAAGTAAAAATTAAGTATAGCTGCTGAGTATATTTCAGATACACATTAAGTAAATGTAAAGTGTTTATTAAATATATTTGAAGTATATGTTCACTGGAATTAATTAAGTACCTATTAGGTAGGGTATTAAGTACAAATTAAGTCTAATATTACAATACAAATTAAATATAATAATCGTAGGATTTGGGTATAAATTAAGGAGCTGCTAGATAGTGCTTAAGTATTGATTAAGTGTATAAGCAAAGAAGTAATAAAAATACACATTAAGTACATGCCAAGTAGTTTTCAATTACATATGTTAAGTAGTGATTAATCCCATGATAAGTATACAAAATTTTCCCAAGGGCTAACTGCATCTAATTCACATATTCTGATAACTATGTTTACAAAAAACAATTGACTTCAATGGACCAAGCCAAATACATATTATTTAATTCCTGCCAATTTGCTTGTTTTAAGGCTCTATGTGTAAGTGTGACAGTATTGCGTGACAAATAAACTAAACAACAGATCGGAAGCAGCCTAATTAACTTTCAGGAGTAACTTCTTTCTTTGATGTACACAAAAAATACTAAGGAGCCAGGTTTTAGAGATTTATAGTTTACATTCTAGCCTTTTCATAATGTCATGCCCACAAAGAATAGGGATGACTTTTGAAATTTAAGACTGTCATTTTCATAATGTTGATGAAACCTGGCAGCTGACTTTTATTCTCACGTTCGATTTTACTCTTTGAAACGAATAAAGATATTTGTATTTGGTACTTCAAAAACAAAAATATGAAGGATTTAAAACCTTATCTGTTCTGGAATTAAGCTTATATATTACTTTAGCAGTCAAGAGCGTATTTTGATATTTACCACAGGAAGCCCACATCAAGTGTTTAGTTGTACTTTAGTACTCTGTAAAATTCTACAGAACATAATATTTATGCCTTTCATTTTGATATTCTAAGCTATAGCCACATGTGCTGTTAGAAGTGCCTTTTTAGATAAATGTTTGTTGTGCTCATCAACTGGCCCAACTGCATTAATTTACTATATATACAAATTATTTACACAAGACAACCACACGACAAGTGTTCAGCAAGAGGCATCTTATTTATTAGCGAGGTCATGATATCATGGCTTTAATGAAGACGAAGTATAAAATGAAGTTTATGCAATAAGTCACTTTAATGAGAAACTTAATGGTGGTTTGTTTGTTTTCTGCCTTGTTTTGAGTATGTGCTTCTGCATCATGCAGTTTTCCCACCTCAGGAATTAAAAAAAAACTAATGAGCTGAGATTTGTATGCAAGCCATACTGATATTAGAATATTGTTCCCCAATTAGTGCTTAGGCAATACAGTGGTTTTCCTTCACTGTGAAAGAATAGGCTAACTAATAATTAGTAGTAAACTCCCTGACTCTTTTGTTCTTTTCAAAAACAACTAATTACAAACTAAATACCGGTAGTCATTTTTCTTTCATGCCTAAGGAAATACTTAAATTAGATTGTATTCGTATTTTAAAATATTACAACTTCAATAGGCAAACAAGCAACTAAAGGATTTTTCATCTCATGCATTGATACTGATATCTCTGGAGCCATTGTCTGCTCTGTTTTGACTCAAATTGTACTAACAAAACTTTTAATGACAGCTTGCCAAGGTGTTGCATTTACTTGGGTTACCAGCAATTAAAGAAGCTCCTTTGCGGGTAGCCTGAGTGAATGCAACTTTTTGTGTCTATAGTTCAATGCGGTCTTGGGCTACTTGCTGCTTGTACATGAACAGTACTAGTTGGGTCAGTCAAAAACATGACTGTGGTTTTCAAAAGAGATTATATGAAAAAAATTCCAGGGAGCTGTTAAAACATTTCTGTTCTGAATTGAACTGACTGGCAACTGTTTATGTTGTAAATTAATGAACACAAGTTTTTCAAATCAAAGCAAAAGAGCCGCCTGTGTATAAACAGTGGTAATGGGTGCCTCGCCCATAGCCAAGTATTTGCATCTAGGTAATGTAAGACCATAAGTATCCCAAACTCATTTTCTGCATGCGGTCTTCGAACAATTGAGGAATGATAAGACTTTCAGAAACTAAAGCACATCTCAAAAATTTCACGGACATCCTTTTCCTCAGAGGTCTAGCTAGCTGCAACATCTAATGATGTGATTGGATGAAGTTCAGTTAAGTTTTATAAAATGATGTTCTACGTACATACCATGCCTGAGGCTCAATTCTACCTGGGCACGATTAAAACACACCATTGTGCGTCTAGTTTTTGTACAATGACAGCTTTTTTAGCAAACCATTAGCCACTAAAGCTGAAAAAATTAATTACTATTTTTAATAAAGATGTGTTAAATTTCTTAATTTCAGGATTTGAGTATTATGGGATGCTACAGAAGCATCAGTAAAACATCAGTGTATTTATTGGAAGACATTTAAAACAACCTATACCAGTAGTAAAGTTGTACCATTGCGTTTTTCTGGGGATGGATGGCGAACCACAAAAAAATTGTCAGTACTATGACCACTGTGAATCCTGCTTTGTATTTGTGGAAGTATTCAGCAAGGCCATGAACTGTTTAGTGATATTTCTCAGGAAAGACAATGTTCTTTTATGAGTTTTTCATCGCCATTGTGTGCTCAATCGAAGCAAGATGAGAAGACGATATAAAGTTGCATTTCAATGTTCTCCATGTGCTTCAAAGAAGTAAAATCTCTTTAGAAAGCCACATAATATGGCTAAAATTTCTGGTGAATCGAAATTTTTCTTTCTTTACAAAGATTACTCTCAGTAGTTCAGTGAAATCCACATATATTTATGCATTCTCTATACATTACAAGGCCAATTATATGTCAGATATAATATATTTATCAAGCACTCTTTTAGCTGCCAGGGAGCGATTGATATCCTTTTCTAAACAAACTTTGATCAGTTAGTTTTATAATCATTGCTAACACCAGTTGTTTGTGATTGTTTGAGAAAGTAATATATTTGAATAAAATGTACTTGTACATTTCTAAAACTTGTGTTGTATCAAGCGCTTGTTAGCCCGTTTGTAAACATTTTTAGATCGCTCGTAATAAGTTTTTTTAAAGCCTCGTACAATATACAGTACTAATCAGCTCGCAGCACTAGCTTCACTTTCTGTTAGAAACGGCTAGTATTATAATATTTGGTATATATTACGGTGCACTCTGGTTGGTCAAACAACCATGTGTGATTACAGTACACACTCATGGATGGTGTCACTGTATCTTATCTGATTGGCTGGATTGTTTTGATAAATATTATATAAAACAGATAGATTCCATTTTTCTGTGCCTGCAGTGTACTCTAATCGATGCACAGAAGGCAGTCAAAATGTGGTGAGAACAACAGTCATGCCACTGGACTTCGTCTCGTGGCATACTTTTTTGCTCTCACCACATCCTGTGCCTCTAGTAGAGTATACACACAAGGAAAAATGGAATCTATCTGTTAAGTACAATGTACATTATATGTATTGTAATATTAAAATATACTACGTTATTGGAATGTTTCTAGGATAGTGTGTGCCAGACTGGAAATTTATGGCTTTGCTGATGGGCATCAACCCCCCATGTTCAAATTACTTTTGCCTGTGGTGTAAATGTAGCAAAAAGGAGATTAGAGATTTTTCAAGTGAGTACACTCTGTCTCAGTTTATCCTAAACATGTATTTGTTTTCAGTTTGTTGATATTTTATTTTATTTGAACAGTTCTTGACTGGCCAATCTCCCGCACACAGGAAGAATGCAGTACTCTTGTTGGAAAAGATCCAAAAAAGAATTTTGGCGTTAAATAAAGCCATTAGTACAGGTAGGGCATATTTGAAAACCATATGGTTGATCTGCACTTTATAAATAAATTATTTAGAGGTTAACACACTCAGCGAGTGAATTATCGGGATTTACCTTCAAGTGCTAAATGAACGAGAAATTTTAAATACTGCACGAGGCGTTAGCCAGGTAATATTATTATGACGTGACGTGTTGTCACGTCATAACAACGCATCACATGGTACAAACTGACCAATCAGAAAATCAGAATTTGTACAGTGTATGAAAATTGTTTATTATTATTATTACAGGTCGAATTTACTAACCTAATCCCAGATACACTGCACCTCAAACTGAGAATACGAGCTAGGAAAGCTTTTTAACCAGGTAGAGCAAATCACTAAATGTACAAAATTAGGGGATATTGAATTTACATGATTTCGTTGATATTAGCATTCCTTCCAGGTCATGTATAGTGCCAGTACACATATTCAAAGTATATAATACAATAATGAGCAGGTTTTGTATGACTGTGAAAAAGACACTAGTACATAGTTACTGCTGTCAGCAGGAATTTAAATGTTTTTCTATAGCAATCACAGCACTGACACCATGCATCACAGCACAGCAAGGCCTATTTCTCTCTCTCTCTCTCTCTCTCTCTCTCTCTCTCTCTCTCTCTCTCTCTCTCTCTCTCTCTCTCTCTCTCTCGAGGAAAAGTCGGACATTTTTGTAACCCTTTTCTCTCTTGAGCTCAAAACAACAATTATCACGTATTTTTTCGTTTTGGTTTCATGCATGTAATCTTTACTTATTGTACTACTATGACACAAAATATGACTTGATCTATTTTAAAACTCTCGGATTTATGAACCAAAACGTGTCAAAAATGTTACAAAAACGACATAATGTGCTATATCAGTAATAAAATTTGATTGGAATTCCCCTTAATTATCATAACGTAGCTATACGTGCTATCAATAAACCCTACCCATTACCCCTTACAATCTCTCAAAGCATAAAGGTGGTTTTTCGAACTTGCCAAAAAAGCCAAGGCAAAAATATGAGTTTTTATACGGGGTTCACTTTAGACGATTTGAAACTAGCTAAAAAATGGATTTTCGAAATTCAATTGTTTATAACTTTGCAAATATTTAACGCACTGAGAAGTACCATATTTACACCTAAGTTAGTTTATCATCTGAACTATAGGTAGTGTGAATTATGAATGAAAAGGTTGAGGTTAACTAGAAAAAAAATTGATTTTTATTCTACTAGTTCAACAGGTTCAAAAGCGGCATGTTTGCTAGATGTTCCAAATCACTAAAACTCAGTCAAACTTTGAGAGAATTGAGGCACAACTTCTGTTCAAAAAAGGAAACCTCTCAACTTGAATGCAGTAAAAATATCAAAACGTTTTGCAAAAACCATGGGGAGTTATTTTTTCTTCAAGCAAATTGAGAGGGACACTGTCGCTTTTGTAACGATATAGTTTTTGGATTGTTTTCATAGTGCATTGATAGATAATTCTAACATTCAGCCTTAATATCGGTATTTGCAGATAGTGTACAGTTTTAGTGCGTTTAGGTACTGTATAGTATAGAGTTTTTGGTGCGTTAAGGCTTTGTAGTCCAGGGTTTTATTAGCATGTTTAGGTTTTGTAGTGTAGAGTTTAAGTTTGTTAAAGTTTTGTAGTGAAGAGTCTTAGTGTGTTTAGGTTTCGTATAGTGTAGTTTTATTGCCGGTTAAGGTATTGTATAGTGTAGAGTTTTAGTGTGTTAATTAAGGTTTTGTAGTATAGACTTTTAGTGTATCTAGGTCTTGTATGGTGTAAAGTGCGTTTAGGTTTTTTAATGTAGAATTTAGTGCGTTTAGTACGTTTGTATAGTGTAGAGGTTTAGTCCTTTTAGGTTATTATATACGTTTGTATACGTTTATAATTGTACGTTTGTATAGTGTTGAGGTTTAGTGCGTTAAGCGTATTATATAGTGTAGAATTTTGGGTGCGTTAAGGTTTTGTATAGAGTAGAGTTTTAGTGCGTTTAGTACGTTTGTATGTAGTGTAGAGGTTTAGTGCGTTAAGCGTATTATATAGTGTAGAGTTGTAGTGCGTTAAGGTTTTGTATAGTGTAGAGTTTTAGTACGTTTGTATAGTATAGAGTTTTTGGTGCATTAAGGTTTTGTATAGTGTAGAGGTGTAGTGTGTTTAGGTTTTGTAGTGTTTTAGTACGTTAAAGTTTTGTACTAAAGGGTTTAGTGTGTTTAGGTTTTGTAAAGTGTAGAGTTTTAGTGTGTGCAGGTTTAGGTAGTTTATTATGCGCCAAGTGTTGTAGTATTAATGTGAGTGAAAGTGTTGTAGTGTTGCACTGTTTTTACCCATTGAAATGTTTCAGTGTTTCATTTGTCGAAAACCAATGGTAATGTTTTATGCATTGTTTAAATTTTTTTTCTAATATTTTCCTTGGGTTGAAGTCATGTAGTGTTCTTTGCATTATCAGCTGTCAGGCAGTAGCTTTTATACGTTAAGCGTTGCGGTGTTTTACGCGTTTTACGTTAAGTGTTGACGATTTTTATCACTTAAAGTGATTGTGGTGTTGCAGTGTTTTACGCATTCAAATGTTTTCGAATGCTTTTTCTCATTTTGTGTTGAGGTAGTAAAAGTGCTTTATCCGTTAGAACGTTGTAATATTTTAGTTTTGTTATACTTTATCCATTGAAATGTTGTCAGTAGAGTTTTATGTGTCCAAGTGTTTTAATTTAGTATTTAATTTTCAATAAAATATGATGTATACTTTATTTATTGGGATGCTTTTTATGGGTTGGTGTTAAAGTGTTTAATTTTCAGATGTGTTAAAAGTGTTCTGGTATTTTTTGTGCGCTTATGTGTTTTTAATTAGTGTTTTAAGTGTCAAAGCCGTTGAGTAATTTTATGTGTATTTCAGCGTTCTTTATTTACATCTGCATTTAATTGAGCCACTAAGTGTTGCGGGGTTAGTGTCTGTGAGTGTGTGGGTGTGTCAGTGTTTTGGCTGCTATCTTTCTTATCAAACAATACGTGATTTTGAGAGTTGACCGAGGCGAGCGTGTTGATAATGCGAGTCTCCCAAAGGAAATCGGTTTACAAACAGAATATCGTGCTTAACAGCTAGCACAGTAAATAAGGGCTATGATTTTAAAAATGAGTTTTTTCGATATGGAAGTATACTTGAGGGTTTTGGCGAGTCTACACCTGCATGAATTTGCTAATAACTTTTATATTTATCAACTGAACGGAATAATTAAGTACAGTACACATTGCCAAATAAAAAGTTTATCATAAAAACTTACAAACATTTGTACAACAATTACTTACACGTTAGACTCAGGAAGAAGACTAAATTTACAGTTGTTCACCACATATCTTGATGGAAAACAATTTATTATAAACTCCGGTTGCAAAACGGCGGATTCACATACTCGACCGTGAAGTAAGTAGCCTGGGGACGAGGGCCGTTCGCAAAAATGCTGAACGCGCTCTGAGTAGTGTTTGAATGCTTTCATTAGTGTAATATTCTTCCCTGTGTATTGTTATTCATGAGTATGATAATGAGGTATGGGGAATCTAGAACCAACAATGGCCTGGGAACCAACAATGGCCTGGAACCAACCAAAGCCAGGCGAAGTGCCAACAAAGATTATTTGGCAACTTTGAACCCGACTTACTCGCTAAAGTGGGTGGGTGGGTGGGTCGCCAATCGTTCTTCGTCGCAACTCGAATGAACTGCATTAATTACAAGAATTGTTCTCATTTATAATTATGCAATCCCCAGGGACCATATTTCACAAATGGACTTTGAATAGTGTTGTTGTTAATGTAGTATGATCATTGCATGGTTTGAGCGTTTTCGTGTGGACGGGCTGAAACGATTCGAAAACGCTCGTGGTATTCGTGTGAACGCAAATACTTGTATGCGTTTTGAAATGAAATGCATGCGTGTGTAAGGGGTCTTAGAGACATCAATAAAGTATATGTAACTTGTTTGAAGGGCGTATTTAAAAAATGAGTCTCATTAGATATTTATATATTTGTAACTAAACATTTTAATAATACGTAATGATCGCCATTTCAAAGGCAGATCTGGAGGAGGGGTATGCTTCTATATTCGTTCGACAATAAATTATTCGATTCGTTCAGATCTTTCTACTGAACTTGAAACCGTTACCATAGAAATCAAGAAGCCTAGATCCAAGTCTTTTGTCTCCACTTGGTATAGGCCACCTAATTCGCTGGTAGACACATTTAGGCTTTTTGAAGCGTTCATAGGTAAACTGGATTCCGAAAATGTAGAATATTGGGTTTTGGGAGATCTGAATTGCAATATTAATGCTCATAACCCAGACAATGACACCAAATTACTGTTAAATATTGCGAATGTATATGGTATGCACCAGCTAATATCTGAAACTACACGCATTACGGAAAAGTCGTCTACTTTAATTGATGTTATATTTACGAATTGTCCAGATAGGGTGGTTTGCTCCGGTGTCTCTCACATTGGTATTAGTGATCACAGTCTCGTCTACGCCTTTCGTATAGTTTTTGAACATCTGGAACGATCGATCCTCTCTTTTTTCAGTTTATTGAGCGTAGAGGAACAGGCATTTCAGTATCATTCCTCCTCATTTTAATGCCATTTTTCTTCCTCCTCCCTAATTTTTTCGGCCATTTCTCCTTCACTACATCTCATAATTGTTTTCCTCCCTCCTCCCAAACCGATTTTTCTGCCTCTTTTCTCCCTTCTCCCTACTTTTTGGGGGCTATTTCTCCCTCCTCCCTAAACCGTTCCTCTCCGCTCTTTATCCATGTGCAAGGTTCACACTACAAATCAAAGATTCCCTTAGTGATTTTGAGGGCTCACTCGAAATCGTTATTTTCACCTCTTCCCTAGTTTACATGGATTTGCATGTGTGTTCATGAGAATAAACCGACATATTTTTATTCGAATTTTTTTTTCTTAGTTGCGTTTTTCTAGGCATATTTTACATGTATTTTGCTAGATACCTATAATCAGTCTCAATCAAACCCGAGGGTAAATAACGTTTATCTATGTATCACAAATGAATTTGTAGTCCACAGCTTTCACTTTCAGAGCTATTTCAACGCCTTGTTTTTCTTCTCATGACGAAGTTTCGACGTTATTTTAAAATCAAACTGAATCGCACCGCTCGTATATAGCTCAGAAAACAACGGGCAACCCCATTGGCTCATTGATAATTCTAAGGAGAATTGAAATTTAGTTTTTAGATTTAGTTTTTCCCTGTAATTATTTACCGCTATATGCATATAAAGCAACAAAGGAAAGATTTCCGTATTTCTCTCCGAAATAAACCGCTACGGATGTTAAGACAGCAGTCGAAAAGGCTCATAAGCGGTGATTAATTTTCCAACTTTTCCTTGTGTTCTCCCAATATTGCGGGTTTATTTCACCGAGAAAACAATGAAATCTGTCGTTTATTGACAAAGTAAGGGATCGGAGCTAATTTTTTATTTACGTGCTGAACTTTATGAGACAAAGTTTGCAAGGCTCAATCCAACAGCACAAGACTTTGGCCAACAACAAACTAAAATCGATGGAGTCAGTTTTAAAAGTCTTTCTTCTTTTTGCAGTATTTGTACATCAAATGTTTACCACCCTAGCAGCAATCAAAACAGATGGTTTCAAAAGTGCGTATTTCAACAATAAAAGAGGTACGTTCAAAAATTTCATATACCGATAACAAAACCCTTGAAATACATTTTAGGGAAATGCACATATATGGAATATCGAAATTCTATTAGTATGTTTTTAACTTATATAATGAGTGTATTTAACTAGAGTAATTATTTTTAACCCGTGAAAAAAAAGAATTAATTTAGTAAGTAGTAGTTGTTAAAGAACAAAGGAAAACAATGGGTTTAGACTCTACTACTAACCATCAATTTGCTAATATTGTCACGGATTTGATAAAATCACTCTATTGCGCGTTATTAGTTTTTCTTTCACAGATATATCAGGGAGAATCCCATATCACTATTCAATCTCGCGCGCTGATTGGCTATCGACAGTGGGTATTCAGTGTGGAATACAATGGTTTGAAAAGCTGAATACAACGATATATAGGGATCCCGCGAGTTGTTTTTGTTCTCGTAATTTTCACTTTCACTCAAATTAATATAACTGCATCCTGTCCTGTTGATTAAGTTGAAAAATTGAGTTCCCAGATTTTAGTTTTCAGCTGGATGCTGAAATAGAAAAGCGGACAAAACAATTAACGCTTGCAAAAACAAGAAAAAGAAGACAAATAGCCAAAATGGAGGCGGCATCAACTTCTGAAGAAAATGTAGCGAGCGAAAAAAGTGTCACGAGTACCGACCAAAGTAACAAAAGTACCGAAAAGTCTGTCTCCGCTAAGTCCATCGATGAAACTTCCACTATTGTGCAGTATACAGATGAAGAAATTGTGGCTTTTAAAGAAAATTTGGTCGCTGCGAACACCAAAAAAAGTACAACTACATCTCTACGCCGTTTTCAGTCATGGTACAAAGAAAAATATGGAAAAGAAGTCGACTTAAACCAGATATCAAAAAAAGAAGCACCTTACCTGTTGAAGCATTTCTTCATAGAAATACGCCAAACAACCAAAGATAACAAAGGCAAAGAATACGAGCCTGGGTCTCTTCAGACATATCGCAACGGCCTGCGAAGGTATTTCCTCGAGCGGCCATGTCCTCCCGCTCCTGACAACTTTGACATCGATAAAGAAGCAGATGTAGAGTTTGAAGAGGTCGCAACAATGCTGTCTATGAAGAAAAAAGATCTGAAGAAAAAAGGTTTTTTGGGAAAACAAAATGCTGCCAGGCCGTTAGACGACAATGACATCGAGAAAATGTGGTCATCAGGTGCTGTTGGTTTGCACAGTCCAAGATCTCTCCTCCATCTTCTTTGGTGGAACAATACCACACATCTGGGAATGAGGGCTTTCCAAGAGCAGTACAATTGTACAATTGACGACTTTACAGTCACTGAGCAGTACATAGAGTATACAGAGCGCCAAACCAAGAACCGCCAAGGAGATGAGAATAGTAGAAAAAGAACAAGAAAGTACAACAACAAAATCTGGAAGACGGATGGCAGCGAACGCGACCACAGGTAGCCCAAGCTGTGCATCTGTA
The DNA here is from genome assembly GCA_029948255.1 of Telmatactis stephensoni. NCBI lineage: Eukaryota > Metazoa > Cnidaria > Anthozoa > Actiniaria > Isophelliidae > Telmatactis > Telmatactis stephensoni. The sequence goes on along the minus strand of JALIZF010001798.1, from coordinate 783,671 downwards.
TATGAAATATATGGGATTCCACGATCGATTTGCTGAAAAATAAATTTTGAATCAATAAACAATTTGGACTCATGATACTGTTGTGCTTGTCTTTCTGTGTATTTCTGTGAAGTTTCAAGCCGTTTCGTGCTCATTTGAGGGAGTTATAGCGATTTGAATTTTTCTCCCTTCATGTACATATTAGACTGATTTAGCATGAAGACGCGGCCTTAGCTTAGGACGTCGTGTTCGCGAAAAGAGACTGGTACCGAATCAAATTCCCGCGTCCTGGAATTCTGGCGTCGCGTTGTGGACGTGGAATCTATTCGTTTGACGTCTTGTTGAGAACGTGGAAGAAAATAACCAAATACGATGGCAAAACCCCCCAAAAAGTTAGTATTTTCGTTAATATTGTGTTTAGAAAAGACTTTTGATATCTTTAAGGTATTGTATTTTTACTTTATTATCAGAATTGTTAACAGTTGGACTGAAGAAAAAGACACACTGATGATGAGAGAAATGGCCGCCCAAGGCATATTTCAATTTAAAGCTGGAAGCAGAGAAAGAGGAAAAGTTTGGGAAGCTATTGCAAAAAACCTTAACAAAAACCGTGATCTTTTTAAAGCTGCCACCGCTAGGGGTGTAAGAGATAGATTCACACTAATCTTACGAAGGCATAAAGCCAAAAATGCAGACGAACTGAGGGCTACAGGTGCTGGAAGCGACGACGAGCAAGGAGAATATGATCAACTATTAGAAGAACTGGGTCTTCTCTATGATGAGTCTGACAAAAAAGCAGAAGAAGCAGCCCAGACAGCCAAAGAGAAAGTAAACGAAGAAAAAGAAGTGGCCATGGATATAAGAAAAAGAGCGATGGAAACGATGGGGCAGACATCAAAGAGAAAAACCTCTGATGACCTTGAAGATGATGAGATTGAAATAAAGGGGAAAAAGAAACGGAGAAGTGGAAGTGACACTCTTTCATGGCTTGAGAAAAAAGCTGAGCGAGACTCGGAGTTTAGAGAGCTACAGCTCGAAGAGCAGAGGAAAGAAAGAGAGTCCCAGCAAAAGGAAAGGAGAGAACAACTAGAGCTGATGCAGAAGCAGCTACAAATGCAGTCTGAAAGCCAGCAGCAGCAACAACAACAACAGATGATGCTCATACAACAAGTGATGGGAATTATGCAGCAACAGCAGCAACAGCTACAGGTTTTAGCTTCCAAAAAGGACTAAGAGTAAAGTGCATTTTTCTTGTGTTTATTCATGGATTGTAATCATTTTATGTAATCAAATGAAGGATTCCCTATGAAAACAGCCTAAGTGACTTTTTGATGATATTTTTTCAATGGTATAAAATGGTATAATTAACTTTTCTATGCTGGAAAAAAATAATTTCAGGACATCCAACAAAAAGTCACTTTGGTCATTTTGACAGGGAACCCTTCAAATGTTCCGGTTGCTATGAACTATTGCAGAGTTATTGAGGAAAAGTTAAAGTTTTATGGTTATATTGAAGAAAAACATATTTTTTGCAGTATGTAGATCCTAGTTTTGATACATATTGCAAACTATTATGCAAAACCTTAGTCAAAACATCATTCAACTAGCAAAATAATCTCTTTATGGTTAACGCTATAAAAAGTTTGGATGTGTAGATTGTGCATTTGTTATTAGATAAGACCCTTTACTCAAACTTGAGTTTTCAAGTCTTGAATAAAATCTTTTGTCTAAACACCAGTAGTCCATTCCCTACTTCTTTGACTGTTAGGGTTTTTGGAAGAAATGAGAAAATTCATTTTTTGCTTTTTTTGCCCATTTATCCTAAATTTTCTAGAAATCAAATTCTGAGAACCTGGTAGAGCAAAGACCTCTGATGACCCTAGCTATGAAACCTCAATTAAAGTAAGGTAACATTAAGAAAAGTAAAGAGCTTTTGCCAAAGTCTCATGGAAGTTGGGCCTCTCTACAGGCCTACTTGAATGCTATGTTGCATGGATAATATATTTTTCATTATGAAAAACCTGATTCTTTGATTGTTAATTAGGGAGTATCTTGGCTATGTGTTTCAATATAGATAATAATAATAATAATAATAATAATAATAATTATTATTATTATTATTATTTTAATATATGGTAATTGACTGGGTGCAAAGTTGATGTGTTCACTAACTTAATACATGTGTATCCAACAAAATTAAGTACAATGTAAAATATATAATTTTGCAGAATTCTTTCAGTTCATTTGTTTACTTATTCTTAACTTTTGCTTCATTTTTATTGTCACTGAGTTTCTGTTTGTTGCTCTGTTGACAACTCAACAATGGTAAGAGCATTGTCCATGCTGGATACAATTCTTGTCCATATCTTACCAGAAATAGTCTTGAAGATTTGGGGAGCCAATATCAAAGTAATCTGAAACAATGTTCCCATATAGGCACGTATGGGCATTTTGAAGAATACCACAAACTAGGTATATTTTTCCAACAGGGCTAAGGCCAATTTTCAGCTGGTTTTTGAACTCAACAAACTTGAAGTAATTTGAAATGCAGCCAAACATCCACTCTACAGCCACTCTGACTTCACTCATATGCTCATTAAATCTTGCCATGTCTGGAGTGATATTAACATTTCTAAATGGAGCTTGCAGATGAATGCCAAGAGGGTAAGCTGGGTCCCCATAAAGGCATAAAGGTCTCCCATCTCTTGCATAGGCAACTGCTTGTAGGTCCCTTAGTAAGCCTGATTCATAGAGCATTGTAGCATCATGCCTTCGCCCCTCGTAGGGCCCGTTTAGGTTGGCTATGAGCCCATTTGGAAGGACAACACTCTGGAACTTTAAGGAATGTACACGTTTGTGCCCATTGTACACTTCGCGTTGATTATTTTTTGGTCGAGATATCTTGCACAAGGTCCCATCCACGAATCCAAAACAGGTTTGTAGAGGAGCCCCACGGGCATGGATACTTTGTGCATAATGCTCTAATGCTTGAGAAGTAAGAAAGGGCTGGTTCCAAGAGTTCAAACGGTGTTGATTTGTCTGGTAAACATAGTCAAGAACATGATTAAATATCAAACATAGTTCCGTGGGATTTCTTCCAAAACGTAGTACCATATCGGTATATCTACAAGGAAAAGCAAGTCTCTTTAACAAGATACAAAGACCTTCCATTCCAGAACAGACGGTTCTCTGAGCACAAACAAATTTATCTGGAAATCTCAGTGCATTGAGCAGCTCTACAAGGTCAGTTTTGTTGAATCTCAACTCGACTTTACATTCAGCTTCATCCCACTTATCCAAGTCAAATTTGTCATACTTCCAATACGGAAATATTTCTTTTGAATAGTTTTCTTCATAAAGAACTGCAAATTCTACATCATCAATAATATCGTCGAAATAGGAAGCCAACAAAACTTCTCGAACAGTTTGAAGACCAGAGGCGGCTGCCATGCTGTGTTTTAGAAAAGCGCGTCCGCGTCTTGTTTGTGTTTGGCGCGCTAAATGCAGCCAATGACGTTACGTCGACCCCAGTACTCCCATCCGCAAACACGGTGAGCTTGCCGCGTCGTCGTGTCGTACGTCGTCATGCTAAATCAACCTATTAGCTACCTGTGACGCGACCCATACCGCGCTTTTGTTGAGTACTTGGAACATCGACCAAAAGGTGAAGGAGTCCCCAAAAATCTGTTCTTAAGTCCAATTGACAAGCCAAAATCCGAAGTATGGTACAAAATCTCACCAGTTGGAGTTAACACCTTGTCTAAGATCATGCAGAAGATTGCCGACATAGCATCCCTAGAGGGCAAGTGTACTAATACGTGTGGTCGCAAAACAGCAATCCAAGCTTTGCGAGACGATTTCGACCCGTTAGAAATATCAGAGTTGACAGGCCATGCTAATCCAGAATCGATATCCAGCTACAGTCATAATCCACTAGAAAAACAACGCAAAATGTCCCACAAGCTGGCTGGATTTTCTGCCTGCAGCCAAGGTAATACAGCCGGTACAGTAGTTGAACGTCCTCAATCACCAGCAAGAAATGCCTTGAACGAAATAGCTGTCAATGTAGAAGGTCAGCCGAACCAAACAAGAAGCGCTGTAAAAGTTCCTGATAATGGTCCTGGATTAAGTGGAGCCGTAAGTGGACTATTTACCGGAGTCACATTTAACAACTCGCCGGTGAATATTTCCATCAATCTACAGGCTAGTGTCCATCGTTAGCTCCTTATCCAACACAAAGTGAGCTACACAACAGTAAAAGAAAAATGTATTAACATATTTGACTTCATTTAGTCATTAAGTGTGTAACTTAAAGGAAAATTTTAGGTTATAAACATAGTTTTGTGTACTCACCATTCTTTTGCCCTTTTGCTTTGCCGATGACATTTTCGCACATTTAGACTGCTGAACTGCTTTAAATTTCGTTAGATCAAGATGAACTCATTACTCTTGTAATATATTCAGTAAACGAAGTATTTCATCTTAGGCAAATTTGAAGAATAAACAGCCAGATTTTTCACCATAGCAAATGATATTGTGTTCACCACGAGGTTCAAGTCAAACGACCAAACGATCTCCTTTGAGCAAAATTCCTATTGGCTGGGAGGATGGCATCAAAATGGTTTCCTTCCTAGGCATGCAAGACGCATGGGATTTTCTCCTTTTCTTTTCTTTTCTTTATTTTTGCTTAGATTGAATAGTGATATGGGATTCAAGGAAAATTCATTGGCTGACGAGGGAATTCCAAGTTGATTCCAATATCGCCTTTTCTGGCGAGTGAATTCAACTTGGAATTCCCTCGTCAGCCAATGAATTTTCCGCTATAAAATAACTCTAGTTGATGACTGAATAGGCATAGAAACGTTCAGTACTTTATAAATGCGTTTTCGACATAACTAGAGAAATATCATTTAAAGGTGGTGATTTGAGATATTTAACAGAGAAAGATATTCCTGGAGTTGAGGCTTTTCAAATTTGGGTGTTTGTCCCAATAAACGTCGGAACAAGTTAATTTAGGTTCTCAGCCATTTGCAAGAAACTTCGCTGAATTTATAAATATAAATATCAACAATATCAGAAATCTTAGTTGGACTAGAGGTAGACAACTGTTTCCCACCAAGGGCAATCCAAACTTTGGAGTAATCTTCATTATGAAGTCACTTTATTTGCCAAGTCTAATTAGTTGCTTTTCATTATTAACAGGGATGGTCCTAGTGGGTCACGTGATATTAATCCATCACGTGACGTCACCAATTGACTGCAGTTTCTTCTGTACAGCAAACGACAAGTGCAAATCCTACAATTACAAACCGGGAGGAGCTGGTGACCAGGACGTCTGTCAGTTGAATAACGCTACAAGACGAACAAATCCAGCTTCGTACAAAGTTGATGTTGACTTCGTTCACTATTTTGAAAAATCAGAGGTACGAGTAAAACATAAATGCTTGCGTTTTTTTCCTTGTCATTATAAAAATATTTTACGCTTCCACGTACTTCCAGTCATTGCAAATTGACAATATATGCTTGTATTTGCAGGATTTCAAATCCTGTTTGGATTATCTTCGTGGTGGAGTCAAAGAGAATGGTATTTACACCATTACAGACACTAGTGGGACTTTCTATCAAGTCTTCTGTGATCTCACCTCTGAACCTCGCTCTGCTTGGACTTTGATATTGTCACTTGCCTTTAAGAACAAAAACGTAAACGGATTTTCTAAAACTTCTCTCACCAGCGATTCACCTGTACAAGAAAACAATCCAAACTGGGAAGCTTACCGCCTGTCACTCAATCGAATGCAGAACCTTTCCCAACAATCAACTCACTTTAGAATCACTACAGGTTTCAATGTCTACGGTGTGGATTTCCGAGATTACGTGCGTGTAAAGCTGTCAAATCTTGATGTCTTAGCTTTCCAAGGTAGTGGAATTTGTAAGAAGGTTGAATATATTGACATACGGGGACACAAAGGGTATGAGGTCACAGTTCCATTTTGGCAGAAGGTTGGAAGCTACGATTTCCATACCGACAGCTATAAAATTCATTGTCAATATAATGGTAGATCGGGATCGGTTGCACATGAGGATAACTTTGGGTATTATGGTACTATTAACCCCAAGTTTCGTGGATCAGAAAATGATGAGAGCACTACTGAGTACTGGTTTGGTGGATATTTGTAAAGTATTGCAAAATAGAAAGTTAGTCAACCAACCATGCAACCAACCAACCAAAGATATGACCATTTAAAATAAGCATTTGCTAATCAAATACTAACATCAAATACTAAGAAGAAATTGTACACTGAACTATTAATGGCTGTATGCACGGACCCATCTATATGATGTAACAGCATGTTATTATCGGTTATCAAATTACTTATATAGCACATATATTTCCACGCGTTTTGTACTCCAAATTAAAGACTACGTCTAAAATGCGTCACTTGAGAACAACACATATGCCATGGAACTTGATTCGTACCATATTGTTTTACTGCTATCATGATCAATAAATTGACGCGTTCCTACGAAATGACCATGAGTCATTTCTGAAAAAGTTATATCCATTTTTAAAACGTAGCTACGGAGATAAAAAATTTTTTTGTGCTGTTGTGAGCCATTGAAATGGATTCGTGACGTAATAATGCTATATACTATATTCCACCTGTTTCTAGTGTGTGTGTGTGTGTGTTGGGAGGAGGGAGGTGGGGGCTGGCATTTGAAAATAAAGAAGGCTATACAATCAAAAAAGTTTTTAAACAATATTTGACTAGGTAGAGCGAAAAGTGGAGGAGCTTAATGAGATGGACAGTTTAAACAATGTCACAATTAACACCTTTCAACATTCTTCCTCGTTTGCCAACAGCAAGTACAGCAAGTGATAACTGACGAGTATGCGCGCGCGAGCCGCTGGACGGAAGTGGCCTCAATTACGGTTTTAACCTGGCTTAAAAAACTAATTAATAATTCATAAGGCAAACACAATGAAAATCGCCACCGTGACGAGTGTTTTATATCTCATAAAGATTCATCCTAATTTACATCAACTTTAACCTCGATTTTCTCTAAGATAAATAAAGATATTTTTGATTTTCTTTCCGGGAACAACTCAAATATGTGTTGGAGTTTTTTAAGTCGGATAAAGAACTCGAGATCGTGTTTTATCGGTATAAAGATCCTCGCCTACGGCTCGGATCTTTATATCCGATAAAACACTCTCTTTTTGAATCCAAACCAATCTTTCAATACAAAATTTTTGCTCTCGTTGCCATTGGTTGTGAAAATGGAAGGTGGAGACCCGAGTTGCGCTCTTTCCCTCACACAGGCGATCATGTTCTTTGCAAAGATTTCAGCTTTGTTTTTCGTAAACCAATCATGAAAGCCAGGGGCCAAGTGTTGCCATTTGTCGAGAAGCGAAGAAAGCCTTTTTTGAAAGTCGTCTTCGCTGGTGGCGTCCACAAGTCCTAAGATCTACATAGTACATGTATTAGACTAAACGTCCGAGTCGCTCCCTATTTGCACTCGACTTATTTATGAGCTTATTGGACTTTCTCGAAAGAAGTGTAGGGAGAGCACGAGCCGTAGGCGAGTGCTCTCCACACCTCTTGAGTGCTTTCGGCACTTCCTAAGTGCTGTATTACTGAATGGAGCACGGAAAAAGATGTTCTATTTGTTTTATTATATATTTTTAAGTAAATATTCGAGGGAAAAAGTAGGATTCTTCCCTAAAAAAATTCAAAAGGTGCGCGCGCGCGGTCGAGCTCGCGCTGCTGACATATGAACTGTGTTCCATTCTCTGATAAAGCACAGCTTTCAGCCAATCAGAGCGCGCGTATCGACAAGGGTATATAATAAAAATTTATACAATAAAAAGCTATGGCCCGCGCGCTAAGCGCCCAGCGGTAATCCTAATAAAGATAAGATGATCGCGCGCGGGTATATTTTTGGAGCGCTCGGTAAAAGGAAGAAGCGAGGAGAAAAGGCTTTTTACTCTGCTCCCTGTGTATTAGACAGTTTTACGTTAAAATAACACAAATAACACATGAAGTGTAATCTGAACATCAGCTGTCTGCCCTCCCCCTCCCCCTCCCCCTCCCCCTCCCCCTCCCCTCCCCCTCCCCCTCCCCCTCCCCCTCCCCCTCCCCTCCCCCTTAAAATCTTATTATAATCTGCAGATTAATATTAATAGGTTTTGTTCTGCATGTTGAAAATGTCAGTTACGCTTCCCTTGTCCTTTGGTTTTCCTGTGCTAAAGGTTATTGAGGGGGAGTGGAACACAATTGCCATAAATCAAAATGGCGGTCACGATGTGGCAGTAAGGAACCATGACTAATTCCGGTATAGATCCCATGGTATTCATGGTGAAAAATGACCTAAATGAATGGGGGCATCCCATGGGCAAAAGAATACCCAAACAAAGTGGTGGCATCCCATGGGGAAACGACTCTAGTAAACAAAGCGGACTTACCCACGAAAACGTATTTTTGTCTGATATCGTAAAGATAATATCATACTCATTAAATTTATTATCATTTTATTTATTATTCACTATATTCATCATATTACCGTTTTATGCATTAAAGAAAACATTTAGAGAATCCCTGCTTTGTATTTTGCCTGTACTCTCCAGTCTAATATGATACAAATAACCTTTCTAAAATCGCATAAGTATCCAGTAGCAATTTATAAGCTTGAGTATCAGAAACATAATTCTGTTTCTATTCCCGAATTCCCACGGTCATTCCGCAAACTTCAACATTTTGTTTCGATCTGTATTCTTGTGGTCAGATGCTTATTCTGCTACAGTTAATTGTGTTGTGCTCATTACTGTCCGAAAAGAAAACCTAATGCTATCCCATGGTATCCATACTCTATTAAAGTAGTTGTCCCATGGTATACGTACCCTACTCGCGCAGTATCCATTGATCAGTCTAAAACTCAATGTTGTGGCTCGAATTATATCCTTGTTGTCAGATATAAAAGTTTATCAGTTTTGTGTTCATTACCATCTGATAAAAACCCAAATGATACTATCCCATGGTATCCATACACTAATGAAGTAGTTATCCCATGGTATCCATACACTAATGAAGTAGTTATCCCATGGTATACATACCCCATTCCAGTCTCCCCATTCGTGAGTATCGTAGTGTTCAGATGTTCTACATTTACATCTACATTTATAAGTAAGCAGAAACTATTTATAGTTATCACGCCAACATCAACTAAAATATGCCAATAAATTAAAATTAATATAGATACAATATAAATCATAATAAATAATAATATTGGAATAAAGATAATATTAAGAAAAAATGAACATATTCCTAAAAATAATTATAAGATAATAAAAATGGTTGTCATAATTAATCTCCTCTTGATAGACTATAGTCTTAAAAATATATCTTTAGAAAAATATCAGACGGAAGGCCAATTCCATTTTTTAACTGTTCTATATAGCTATATATAGGAAAAATGGAAGTTTGAATGAAAGCGATGCAGTGATTAGAAGAGAAATCCCACCGAAGAAACTTCCCGATTGCTGATCCTACAGTCTAGTGCCCTAACAAAGCAGGTGAGAAAAAACTCTTTGACCTCGGTGGGATTCGTGTACTACTTAAAGTAAGAAAGTGTACTAGTCAAATGGATGCAATAGAAAACAAATGACCTAAAGTGTGATAAAGTGCAATAAGTTAAAGTGTATTTACCGGGTTTATGAAAATCACGGCTCAGTTTACCCATGGTATACATTAATTCAATACCCAGAACCGTGACTAAAAGTGAAGGTATGTATGGTTGAAATACTTATTTATATGCAGAATAGCAAAGACAAAAAAATCATTCATTTATCATGCAGACCAAAAAAATTATTGATGGTCAAACTAAGGTGTCAGGATTTTTACACAGCTGACTAAGCTCAAGGAAACTATAGCCGATCGAGCTATAGCTGGAAAACATCTACTTTACTTGATTTATTTTATTTGCTTGTGTACAACAGGGGCGTATCCAGGATATTTCAAAGGAGGGTCACATATTTTTTATTAAATCAGTTTTAAAAAATCAACGCGTGAAACGTGCGTTAGTATTTTATCAGAAAAATTTCCTTCGTTAAAGCTGACGTGATGCTACCATACAACCTTTGGATCAATAAGTTTCATATCAAACAGTTCCCTAATTCATGATCTGTCATATGGTTGGCTGAACGGATGTCCGAATATAAATCTCTAGCAGCTATTATTGAATGGAAAAAATAGAAATTGGTCTCGCAATCTGGTGGTCCCAGGTTCGAGTCCCGCTCTGGCCACTAGCTGAGACGGCTGAATATGTTCCGATTTCGATTAGTTCAGATTCAGTTTCTCGGCCATGCTAGCTTGCCAATATAGCCAACTGGTTTGCCTCCTTGCCAGTTGGGATTCTTAATCCATTTATGTTTGATTTATATGTTTTTATTTAGGATTTGTAAATTGAGCTGAAACGGCCCTGTTGAGGGAGTCTCAATCATGTATTATTATTTTTTAAAAGTAATATGAACATCTGGCCGCAGTGAAGAATGAATATCAAACCAGAACATTTCGTAACAAAGTTTGAAATACTTTATATTACTTTGGAAATTAAGAATGTAGTTTGAAATTTCAGGCTCAAATGGTTCTTATCTGAAGGGTGCTTAAATTTCAGCCTGACAGATTCTTATACGTGCGGTTTTACTGTATTAACATTATTATCTTTTTTTTCGTATGCTAATTGTAGTGAACTCAAATCAAATGTTAATAGAATAAGCATAAAAGGGGTTATAAGCACACCTAAAGTGTTGGAGGAAAAAAATCTCTGCATTGTTCGGGCACTAGACCGTAGACAGGTTAACTGGATTTCTCTTCCACTAGACCATAGACTGGGTAACTGTTCAGAACGTTTTCTCAATGGGATTTCTCTTCAAAGCGTTGCATCTTTCCGTCACTCAAACTTCCATTTCATTCTATACGCCGGGAGCTAACGCCGGAGTGCTACCCGACCTTTTAGTACATTAAATTTTGTTACTTCATTCTAACGCCGCGTCCTAACATCTTATGCCGGGTAAAGAAAATTCACCTCGAACGTCTGTTAATTGTTAGTAAAGCATTGGTATACAAATCCAGGGGTCGTGGGCTCGAATCCCACCGAGGTCAAAGAGTGCTTTGTTAGGGCACTAGACTGTAGGATCAGCAATCGGGAAGTTTCTTCGGTGGGATTTCTCTTCTAATCACTGCATCGCTTTCATTCAAACTTCCATTTTTCCTATAGCTATATAGAACAGTTAAAAAATGGAATTGGCCTTCCGTCTGATATTTTTCTAAAGATATATTTTTAAGACTATAGTCTATCAAGAGGAGATTAATTATGACAACCATTTTTATTATCTTATAATTATTTTTAGGAATATGTTCATTTTTTCTTAATATTATCTTTATTCCAATATTATTATTTATTATGATTTATATTGTATCTATATTAATTTTAATTTATTGGCATATTTTAGTTGATGTTGGCGTGATAACTATAAATAGTTTCTGCTTTAACTTATAAATGTAGATGTAAATGTAGAACATCTGAACACTACGATACTCACGAATGGGGAGACTGGAATGGGGTATGTATACCATGGGATAACTACTTCATTAGTGTATGGATACCATGGGATAACTACTTCATTAGTGTATGGATACCATGGGATAGTATCATTTGGGTTTTTATCAGATGGTAATGAACACAAAACTGATAAACTTTTATATCTGACAACAAGGATATAATTCGAGCCACAACATTGAGTTTTAGACTGATCAATGGATACTGCGCGAGTAGGGTACGTATACCATGGGACAACTACTTCAATAGAGTATGGATACCATGGGATAGCATTAGGTTTTCTTTTCGGACAGTAATGAGCACAACAATTAACTGTAGCAGAATAAGCATCTGACCACAAGAATACAGATCGAAACAAAATGTTGAAGTTTGCGGAATGACCGTGGGAATTCGGGAATAGAAACAGAATTATGTTTCTGATACTCAAGCTTATAAATTGCTACTGGATACTTATGCGATTTTAGAAAGGTTATTTGTATCATATTAGACTGGAGAGTACAGGCAAAATACAAAGCAGGGATTCTCTAAATGTTTTCTTTAATGCATAAAACAGTAATATGATGAATATAATGAATAATAAATAAAATGATAATAAATTTAATGAGTATGTATGATATTAGAGTGGTTTTGGTATGAGTGGGAACACTGTACGGTTACGATACGATACGGTTACAGCAGGAATTTCGAATGTTTTTATAAAAGTTATGATACTGGTACAGTTACGATACGGTACGGTAAGTTTCCCACTCATAAGAAAACGATTCTATCTTTACGATATCAGACAAAAATACGTTTTCGTGGGTAAGTCCGCTTTGTTTACTAGAGTCGTTTCTCCATGGAATGCCACCACTTTGTTTGAGTATTCCTTTGCTCATGGGATACTGCCATTTTTCCACATGAATACCATGGGATCAAGTGTGGAGATAGTAGTGAAACCGCTGTTCGATTGTATCGTGGTCTACTAAAGTATACCTGAATACGGTCTTTTTTCACCATAAATACCATGGGATTTATACCTTTTTAAACGACTGAACCTACCTCCCCAAGATGAACTGTTTTCTACTGGGTGCTGTGTTCGTCGTCCTGTGTTTGATCAAGTATTCTAAAGGTAATATCTACTTGTTTTATTTGTTTCTATCAAATAAGTTAAGGTGAGCTGAAGCTTTAAATAATTGAAAACTGCTGACTTGCCTCTTTCTGGTGGGTTTCATTTCAAGCTGTTCATGCGATTCAGATTTATACAGATTTCATTATACTCTGCCTGCTGCATGAAGATGGTCTTCATGCATGAACTGCACGATTTGGATTATTTTATATATATATTTTCTGCTTGATCTGGATTGCAGTAGTTTAAATCTTATATTGTCGACAAAGACTAAATATTTTGTCTGCAGAGACAAGAGTTCCCGCGCTAAATTCACCGATGTAAATCCCTGCAGGTTTTGTAGCAGAAACTAATTCAGGGGCTTTGAAACAGTAATGCAAACGATAAAGTTCGTCATTTATACAAGTTGAAAACCACGTCCGTTAAGGGTATGGTTTTTTACCCTGCTGTCTTAAACAGGGTATACATTTTACCCGAAATTGTCTTAAACGGGATCTATAATTTTGACAAGAACTCAAAAAGCCGTATCATGTTTTTGTGTCTTAGATAGGGTACTGTTCTTAAAATAAGCAAAAAAGTGCCTCGTCGTGCAAGATTAACACTGACTTGCTGACAAAGTATACGGCAGTTGACAGCTCTGTTATCTCTTTCGTAGCCATTTTTCGTCTCATGCAACGGGTTGATTTTTTCACTATACATGATTGCTGCATAGTAATTAACACCTGTGCATTTGTCCTGGCAATAGGCCATTTGCACGATGGTGTAATTTAACACAACTACCAGAATGCTGTATGAATTTTCTTTCTTATCAGTCAGATTTTTATTCCCTTTTGAGAATAGTCAAACAATTGGCACTAATTATTTTACAAAAGAAAGGCAAATTAGGGCAAATTAGCATTCTGGTAGTTGTAGTCCGTCTATGATGCCATCATGCAAATGGCCTATTTAGCAACCAATGATATTGCTTATTGACTTTGGTCAGGTATCATTTTTGCTTTTTGAATTCTCTATCCATTGTATAGAGACACCAGCTTGCATTAATATTCCAAATCCATTTTGACTATACTCTAACAGCTGCTGCTTTTTGAAAGGATATTTTAGTTCCCACTAGGGAAGATACTGTATGTTGCTTTGTCCTTGATTATAATTAATAATGGTAATAGAACTGAGTGGAGTGCAATTTGGGCTGAAATCACAAGAGTGATTACAAAATTGCACGACCGCGTAGCAGGAGTGCAATTTGTTAATCACGAGTGTGATTTCAGCCCAAAATTGCACGACACGAAGTTCTATTACCTATTAATCATATTCATTTTGAAATCACAATAAAGATTCAAACTCTTTTATCAGGCTGCAGTTCCAAAATGACAAAATGACAAAATGATGCTATTAATGATTCAAAATAGTGCGATTAATGCTTAAATCGCACACTTTTTAACCAATCAGATTGCAGAATTTGTGAGTGATTTCAAAATGGATATGATTAACACTATAATAGGACAGTTGACTGTGGTCTGTGACATGATTCATATATTTACTTATACCAATTACTAAGATGGTATTATAAGATTGCATGTGTGTGCATTGGCTCTGCATGTAATGTGATATATTGCAGTTGCTTGAAAAAAAGGTTGTTGCTGACATGCTCCAGAACTATATGCGACTAGTGCATAGTATATATTTTGGAAAGCATTGCATGCAAACAATGCTGATTTTAGCAGTATATATATTTTGGGTTTTGTGTCTCATTTGGTATTTATATTTTTTTTTATATAACTCTTATATAACGTTTGCGTGTTAGTTATTTTATAAAAGAAATAAAAAACGGTTTCCCATGTCCGATATAGCCTGATCAAAACACTTGTGATGTTGGGAGAACACGAGAGAGCGTAGTGGAAGCACGAGCCATACCTTAAATAAATGTAGACTACAACCTTTCTGTAATCAAGTGTATAGATATATTATATACATATATAAATTCCTTTCTTCATAAAGAATATACACAACAGTTTGCCCACTGAAGGTGAAGCCTAGAATTTGTCAGGCATCACTGGACAAGTGAGCCTTCAGTGTTCTAGAACAGCAACAGAGTGACAGTTACCTTGACAACTTAATTGTCTTTCTTTGCTGTTTTTGTTTTTTTGTTTTGCTATTCTTTCACACACACTCTTTAGTTTGTAATTGTTGTTTCTTTCTTTTTTTTTTCCAGTATTTTTTGAGAGCTTTTTTTTTGTTATTATATACTCTGCTCTCCTTTCTTAGCCAAGAAATGACAAAAGAAACCTTGAAGTTTGCTGTTAAAGCATCAAATCTGGAAGATGGCCAGTACATCAAAGGGGTCTTAATTAACTAGCAAAGAAGACCCTTTTGTTTTATCAGCCCTTATATATAACTATTTGCACAAACATTATTGACCCTTTCAATTTATTAATCATGGAATTAACCTATACTAGAAGCTGGGACCGAAAGGGTTCCTGGGTATACTAGTAATATATGGATGGATTTTCATATATTTTATCTAATATGAATTCACCACATAATTGTGTACATGGCTGACGTGCTTCTTTAAAATCGTCTAATCAACAGATTTTCCATCAATGACTCATTTCAGTCTAATAAGATTCTCATTTTCAAAGGATCAATGTTTGTGCAAATTATACATTATGATCACATTATACATGATTGAGACTCCCTCAACAGGGCTTTTCAGCTCAATTTACAAATCCTATAAACTAAATCATATAAATCAAACATAAATGGAATTAAGAATCCCAACTGCCATAAGAAGGCAAACCAGTTGGCTATATTACAAGCATGGCTGAGAAACTGAATTTGAACTAATCGAAATTGGAACAAATTCAGTCTCTGAGCTAGTGGCCAGAGCGGGAATCGAACCTGGGACCGCCAGATTGCGAGACCAATGTTCTGACCACTCAGCAATGCTGCCTCCTTTTGTTATTCATAATTACATACTATCATTCATCATCATCATCATCATCATCGTCATCATCTTTATTGGGGTTTATTAATTATTTTTGAAATAAATAAAGGAAGTATTTGGCCACTTGGATGAAAATCAGTGAAAATTTGAAACTGATTATTAATTAATTAAGATTAATATTAATAGTTAAATATAACTAGCCAACCCCTGACAGAATATCTGCATTTTAAGCTCATTATCATGGAGAAATTTTGGTTCAAAATCTAAAAGAACAATAGGGTCGAGTAATAAGTGATGTCATAATGATAATTTATCCCTCTCTTTTGGATGTAAAAAAGATATTGTTTCATAATTTGGTGATTATTAGCACAGCTAGCTAGTGTACATATAGGGTTCACTGAGTTTCAAGTCATGTTTCAATTTTCATTGATTTTGATCCAAGTGCTGGTTTGTTTTTTTTCAGGAGTCAATTTTCCAGCTGCCACCAAGACCAAATATGAAACATACTTAAAAGAGTTTGAAAACAGACGTAGCCATATTCCCTTTACCCCAGAACTAGATGCAAATCGTGAAAAAGTTGTCACATTTATGAAGTCAAAGTTTGTGACTGCTGGACTAAAAGTGCATTTACAGAAGTTTACTTCCAGTGATACCAGTACTGGAAAGGTAATGAGTATATTTACCAGAACAAATTTTCATGCATGCATTTGTCTGGGCCAGCATCAAAATGGCATCAGAAAATTGTCTTGTTCATTTCTAATCTAAATGTTTGTTAGAGACGAATGCCAAGACAAAGTATAAGTCCAAGTTGAGATTTCATAACCTATATAAATTACAGCACGTGGCTTCACATGTACAGATGAAACCTCCACACCAACCTCCTTTAAGGTTGGTGCCTACTATTGTCCGCGCGCACTGCTTTCTGCGCATGCAAAAACACTGAATTTTTGTCGGTAAAGCAATCGTAAAAGCAAGGCCTTTTTACGACTTTTTGAAAAAATAAACTTACAGAATTAAAGGAAAACCATTTAGCCTTTCCTGTGTTTAAATGAAATTCACAGTTGATAAATAGAACCTGAGTTACAACGCCTGTTTTGACTATCATTTCTACCAGAAACGATCTGTTTTCGCCGCCATCTTGAAAATTTCCCACAATGCATTGTAATTCGCTCTACTTTCCGGGGAGGGCTAGAATTTTTGATCATTTTCGCGAATTCTGATCAGTTTTCGCGCGTTTATCGGCAAATAACTTTCTAAATCGCACGGATACCCCTATTTTTTATTTCTGTAAATTGTAAAGTGGAGATTAACCTACTATTTTAAAATACTTTTATGAATTTAAAATTGAAACTTGATTGCAAAAATTGGACTTTTCATTTGGCGGTCATGAACCAAAACAGGTCTAAAACTAGTAAAAAGTCATTGAAAAAAATGTTATTCTGGTTTTTCATATTTCGTATGGCATTGACAAGTAAGAGAATTGTGTTGTGAACGTTTTAGTAAAAAAAGTTGGACATTTTTTCAAAATATGGGGTATTTATGATTTTTTCTTTGGACCTCTAGAATAGGCAGATTTTGCAACATTTGATGGCGTGTAACTCATTAATATGCACGGTGACCCCCAATTTTTTCCTTGGATTCTAGCTCCCTTTGATGGGTTCTTTGATACCCTTGTGGTTTTTGGCCAAAAAAATTACCTTCCCATTAGTAGGCACCAACCTTAAGGGACTATAAATTTATAGCAAACATTATGTAACATATAAATGAGGACTGAGCGAGCACTGTCCAGTTAAGTTCAAAATGGTAGTTGATGTTGCTGATATCAAGAACAATACATGAAAATATGTAAAATTATTTGTAGTGTTTAAATTAAATGTGACATTTATATATACAATTAACAATTGGCAATTATTGTCATCTTACGTCTTGTCCTGGTGCATCATGTTTGCTAAATGCATATAGATGGTAATCAAGTTGGCTGGAATACTCCCATATTATTTACTATGCGGGGATGATCCGCTGAACAGGGTATGGTTTTTCAAGTTTTTTGTCATGAACAGGGTACCCTTTTTACGATTTTTTGAGCTTCTTGTCACTTTCAGGGTATAAGCAACTCTCTCATCAACCTTAGTTGTTAGCTAGCCATAACGGTAACAATCAGTCTAGAAGCCTTACTTATATCGTTGTTTGCGATCGCGACAAACTCGTTATGAAACTCATCTACATTACAAACAAATAGATAAGTGCATTACATTCTGCAATTATTATACTTTGTCATAAACAGGGTATGGTATTTTGAGTTTTTCTGTCATAAACAGGGTAACCGTTTTAGGATCCCAGCGGAACACCCCCACCCAAATACTGGCCAAGTACCCCAGTTTAGGCTAAGTAGGTTCTTAATTTCTACAGAGTAGACATTGATGTTAATTATCAGAAAAAAATATAAAATCTGGTCTTGAGTTTCAATTAAGTTTCATTTACACTGTATATAAACAATTCAATTTTCTGATCTCGATCTAGACCACCTTTTTGGTTTTTGGTAAAAAAATATATAATTAAAATTAAATAGTTAAACCCCACATATAAGAACCTGCTGGAATTTGTTTGGCTAAACAAGTTCTTATATTCTGGGGTATTAAAAAAGCAAATTTCTGCCAGAAGGTTCTTAAATCCCTAGGTTCGTACACACGGGTTTTTACTGTATTAACAGTAATCTGTGGGAATATTTTTCAACAATTTTTCTCTGTCTCTATTTTGTTAGGTTGCTAATGGCACCAATGTAATAGCTGTGTTACCAGGAGCATTTTACAAACAATCAAAAGATGAAATTATAATCCTTGCCGCTCACATTGATACATTTGGACGTGATGCAGGTGGTGTCAACAATGATGGTTCAGGCTTAATAGGTCTTTTGTCCATTGCTGAAGATCTTACAGGTACATAAACATTATAGAGCAAATTATGTAAGACTGGGAAAATGACATGGTCACTGCATGGTATGTAATATTGACAATGCGGACTGGACAGGATTTCAAGTCTGCGCAATTAGTTCCAGTCCCAGGCGCAGCCGAGGACTGCATGGAACTACTTGAAAAATTATCCCATCCAGCTCCGAATTGGAGGGCTAATTGGAATTACTTCTCATCCTCATTAATTATTCGTGAGGGAAAAAAGATGAGGCCAATAAATTCTACAGGAATATATTGGTTTTATCATTTGTGATGGCTATACTTCATGCATGATTTAAGATTTACATAATTCTGAATACATTGTTCTTCAATTAAATATACCCAATGCAAATGGGCATTTGAAACAAAAGCTATTCAAATTCTCTGTCTGCTATTCATTTTAATCCTAATGAGCTTCATTCATAACATTTAAAATTATTTTATCTTCCAAAATTTCGTGTCGGAAATTAAGTCAGTTTAGTGCAGTGGTTTAATGCAGCACGCATAAGGCGGAAGGTTGGGAGTTTGAATCTTGAGGAGAAATTTGCAATTTATTTTTCACTAATTAAACTCTAAACTTTCTACTTATAATTATAATTGTTTAAAAGAATTTCAATAACTTGGACTTTGAAATTATCTGAGAAATTAAATCAGTTGGAGTAACTGGATCAAAATATATTCAGTATGCCTAGTAACTTCCTCCGATTTCCAGTTACTGCACGTGATATGAATTACGATCAAGGATATAAGCCATTATACCTCATGAATAATTAATGAGGATGAGAAGGTTTCAGCAGGAATTTCAAATTTTATATAGACATATAACAATTCACTGACATGCTCATGGTGTAAAGACACCATATCTTGCAATTGAGATTCTTGCAGATGAGAGTTGTTTCAGATGATTCAATGAAATATGATAAACAATTTCTTAAATTAATTAATATTTCTCGGAGCCGATCAGGGTTTTTTTTAGCGGAGCTCCCGCGCGGGCCGAAGGCCTGTGCGAAGCGGAGCCACCATACTTTAGAAAAAATGGTAACCCATCGAGTTGATTTTTCATGGCTTGAGTACACGTCACTTCTCGTACGTCCGTCCGTGCCATCGCGATGCTGATTGGCTGATTGATTTTTGGCGCCAACTTGACGCGCGCTGACACTTTGAAAACTGAAAATTTACAAGTTTCCTTGCAGTTTTAACTTGCAAAACTTAAAAATATTATTCTGGAAACCTCGTAAAAATTTAGCGATTTTCATGATCATTTATCTGTGCCAATCTTGACGGGTTAAAGCGGAAAAAACGTACGTTTGAATATTTTTTCGGGCCCGGTGTCGTTTCAAAAACTGCTCGCTAGACGAAGGACACAGAGAACATTTTCAAAGTTAGACGAATTTTTAGTTGGACTCGTAGCTTCAAAAACTCTCATAATGAATGAGTCATTGAGGATCGTGTATTCTTCGTTTCGTGAAGATACCTTCAGTAAAGCTGCTTAAAAATCTAGCCAAAGTTGGAAATCAAGAATCGTCTGCATTGAGCGTGAAACAAGGATTATATGCTTCTAAACTCAACAAGGAAAGCACTTCAAGGTAAAGACCCTGGCCAAAAAATGATGTCAAAAATCTCTTATACCTATATTTGATCTTTTATCTTTTATTTGGGGATTGATGACTTAAAAAAAGTAAACGTTTATGTACGTTGAACTGTGGCCAAGTTTAAACAAACAATCAAGTACATGACATGTACAGCAACATTTTGTTTTCACCAGTGAACTTTTTGTACTACTTTGAATATTAAAATTAGTAAAAAATATTTGATTTTGAACTTATTTCAACCCCACTTATGTGTAAATACAGCTCAGGAATTTATAATGAGACCTTAAATGCAAATTGCAAATGCTTAATTCCTTGTTTTCTTGTTGTATGTCAATTCAGCTGTTTTTATGAATCACTTTTTAAAAATTGTATTATCAGAGTGTAATCTGGAAGAGACAAGTATTCACCTAGTGTGTCATTCAATTCTACATTATAAAACAAAACAAAACAACAACAACCACAAAAAAAAAACAAGATGTCACAATATAGTGAAGACAGACAAATCAAGATATGTTGTTCTGCAATATCCAGGATGTTGAATAGGTTTGATTACTTGTTTCAATATAAAAAAGGTTTTGGAGATTTTTGTTTCTATTTCTGAGAATTATGAACAACTACAAAGTCAATTATGAAATCTGACAGTGACTGAAATCTGAATATCACAGGAGATCAAAGGGCATATACAAACTGAAACAAATGATTTTTAAAATAGTCTTCATTTCAACTTTTTCAAGCAATTTACAACCTAAATATATTGGGCAATTACCACAGGAAACCCAATTCATTTGAATCAAGAACAAAAAATATTAAAATTGAAATTGGAGCTCTGCTATTAGGTAGTAGTTGTTGTGAGTTGTTTTACAACTTCATCTAAAGTCATGATTAGTGTAACCTGGAAGAGAGAATTTTTGTTTCATGTAAAGACAACTATTTATCTGTGTCATACTGTCAAGACAGAAAAATCTAAATATAATGTTCTGCAATGTCCAGTTTAATTGAAGGATGTTGAAATGGTTCAGTATTTATGTGATTTAAATGAGTTTGAGGGATTTTAATTTGCATTCTATTTCTGAGAATCATGTACCACTACTACAAAGTCAATTATATAATCTGACTGAATCTGAATAAATATCACTGTAGTGACTATATGGCTTGAAAGCCATATAATTCTCAGGAGACTGAGGGGCAAGAGTTTTTTCAAACCCTAAAGCAAATGCTATAAAGCTTGATCTATAATCTTTATTTCAACTTTTACAACAAAATGCAATCTTTGTTTGTCTATTACCACAGGAAGCCCAATTCATTTGAATCAAAAAAGTCAAAAACAAAGTTTTCAAAATTATTATTATTATTTAAATGGGAGCTCCGCTATTAGGTAGTACCTAATTTTTATATTATTTAATTACACTGCAACAATATGACAAATTTTATTGTGGACCCCAATAAAATGATTATTTACAATCATGTAACAGCATATGATAATGGTGAAATCAACACTAGATGCCTTTTGCATACATCACTCTTAAATCTCTCTATTAATAAATACATTATGACAGAGAGTTCATTAAGATTTTAAACCAGAAGAATTCTGACTGTGGTACCCAGGCAAGACCAGAGATATTTATAATCAGAAGTTGCAGGTTTGAGTTTCTTGAGACAGCTCAGCAAAACCCAGCAAATTTGTGCTAATAGCCATTCAATTTGCCCGATGCCTGGCCTTTGTTGAACCCACTGTTACGAGCATGGTCCAGTTGGCTGGTTGGGGCCTTTCCCTGGTTTCTTAACTCCTCAGTACCAAGGTATTATTTTGTCAGAAGTGCACATCTATGAAATTGCCATAAAAAAGTAGTGTGCATGAGGTGCTCCAAGGTAGTTTGGCCACACCCATGGACTTTCATGAGAGGCCAAAAGGGTTTTATATTGAGATGGCTTTATTTGCACTGAAGCTGGGGGCTGGAAGCTGGAAGCAATTAAGTAGCATTTGGAATTCAGGTTCATTTACACTATCCTTTTTTGACTTTTAATTTAAGTTGTAAATGCAATTCATTGACATCGATTTTCAGGAGCTGAAAATTGTACTAGAAACAGTACTGTTGTCTTTGCTGCCTTTGACCGGTCTGAAACTGAAAACCTTGGTGCTGGTATTACTCACTGTAATAAAAGCTGTGGAAGCATTGAATTCATCAAAGACATAAAAACTTTCATTGGTGATGGAAAGGTCAAACTTGTCATGGTTATGGACTGTTTGGCAAACTTTGATACTGTTATAAAGTCCCAAGTATGGCCTGCTGTTATGAGCACATATTTCAATACCAAAGTCAAAGAACACACTTTGGCTGATGCATATGGGGACTTCCTGGCTATATCTGGCCGCACAAATGAGAAGAGCTACATAGATGAATTGTACAAGATCTTTGACATTGTTAAAGTTGAGGGTGAATTCACAGCACAGAAACTTCAGTGGAACATTCAAGGTGTGCCTACTGCTGACAACAGAACAAACTTGATTGCTGCATTTAAAGATGGAGATCACATGAGGTAAATCAAATCAAACATACAACTTTGTTAATATATGGGCAAGTCTCTTTTAGTGAACAGGGTGACCTCATGTACACTGTAAGTATATAACAGTGGAACCCCACCTTACAGCCACCCAATTAAATGGCCACTATTACCACCAAGGCGTTTTGGCCCAGCAACTATTAATTTTAAGGGTCAGTACACTTAAATATTATAAGCTTGTGTAATGAAATACCTCAGTCATTAATATGGCCACCCCTTTATTAAGATGGCATTACACTGTACAATTTTCTCTACAACTTAATTTTCTTGCAATGCTAGAGACTGTATAATTGTTGTGGAATGCCACGGGGACATGTTATTAGTGCAGGAATATCATGCAGAATTGTTCAGTTTTTGCTACAAGCATAAACATTGGCACAATGATAGAAGACAAATGACTAGTTTCTGATGTAGTGCCACAGGTAAAATGAAAGGGCATACAACATCTGACCAAATAAGACAGGTTGATGGTGATAATGTGGAAGAAAACAGTTATTTTCATTAATTTTAAATGTTAATTATATTTAATTATTAATATATAATTCCCATACCAAAATTTTATATACAAAATGTATATAGCAATCATACAGAATGTATACATCAGGTTGTATACATTTTGTATGCATCAAGCAATGAAAATGTATACATTTTGTTTATATCATTTTGGACTAAATGTATAAAAAATGTATACACAATTATGTATACAAAATGTATACATGTATCCAGCCTGTATACATACTTGTATAATTTATATACATTTTTTATACATTTAGTCCAAAATGATATAAACAAAATGTATACATTTTGATGCATACAAACTGTATACTACCTGATGTACACATTCTGTATGATTGCTATATATATACATTTTGTGTATAAAATTTTGGTATGGGATTTAAGGCATATATTCTAGAAGTTCAAACCCTGAATGTATACAAAATGTATACATTTCAATTTAGTTACATGCATACAGAAATAAAGTCTTTTAATCCAGGATGACTAAGATACACTAATATTGTTGTTTATGATATTTTAATATAGCAATTCTCTTCAGTTTGAATTTCTTACAAATGAAACAACCATTTCTCATATAAATATGTTAAAATATGTTAAAACAACCATTTCTCATATAAATATGTTAAAATAAGTAGGAATTGGGATACTTAATTAAGCCTGCAGCCTCATGGTTTTAAATTTAAAAAAACTCCTGCTCGTTCATTAAACATTATTAAAAAAAAACTTATCATAAGGTTGCATGAAGCCTCTTCAGTTCTGCTCCTGCTGTGTCCAGGCTTGTAATTTTGCAGTGGAGACTTGCTCTTAATGATGCCTCGGTGCACTCGTTGAAGTGTATTTTTGTGAAATCTGCAAAAAAAGAAATCCAAAAAATGGTGAATACTAGACATTTCTAACAGAAAGTGAAGTGCTGTGAGCAATTTAAAAAAAGTCTATTTTTCTAGTACTTCAATGACTATAGTTGAGTACTAAGTAGAGAAGAATTACGGTGGCCGAGATGGTTCACCAAAAGTCAAATGGCAAAATGGCAAAACGTCAAATGACAAAAAGCCAAAACGCCAAAAGCGAAACGGCGAAAAGTCAAAGTCAGATTCAAATGTTCCAGGCGTTCCTCGTAGGGCACTAAGGGAGACTGGTAACTAAAAACAAAATATTTCTGAGCGTTTAAAAAGGGGAAGGAGATATAAACAAACCGATAATAACAAAAGTCTTCACCTTTGAGAATAGTTTACCAAGCCGAAAATTTTTAGAAGTTGCAATAGACCTTTTTCGAGTTTGTTCATACCGCTGTAAAATTAGACAACAGACGCATTGGCGCAGTGTTAGCCTCGAGTCAAGGTAAATTATTCGAAAATACCTGCGAGAATTAGCAATGCATTTTGACTAAGAACAATACAGAAATCAATTTCATTCCCATGGGTCTTTCTTGAAAGGGAGGCTAACCCTGCAAAAATGCGCCTTTTGTCAAGAAACTCAGCGGTCTCTAGTAATTGGAAACTGGACTATTGAGAGGCTGGTTTTCTACAGTCATGAAGATATCGATTTGGTTTATCATTTGGGTTTCAAAATTTTCTGAGAGTTTTTTTTTTAATAAACAAAACGAGATAATAATGGACGTGGAGTGGTTGGGCAATAACCAAAAACATTCAATCAAGCCTTAAATCAAGGAAGAAAAAAGAAAAAAAAATCATGCGGCGTGCGTGTTGAAAAATAAATTCATAGATTCATACACCCCCCTCCCCCCCCCCCTGACGAAATTTATACACCAAAAAAATAAAACAAAAAATACATCTGTATTCAATAAAATAACTTTCAAAGAAGTTGAAAACATGCTGCATTAATTTATTATTGACAGTCTTAGCTTGAAAGTTATTGACGAGGAACGCCTGGGGGATTTGAATCTGACAATGACTTTTTGTCGTTTGACTTTTTTCCATTTGGCTTTTGGACGTTTGACGTTTTGACGAAAGACCAAAAAGTCAAATGACAAAAAGTCAAATGGCAAAAAGTCAAAAGCTGAAGCGTCCAAAAGTCAAATGTCAAAACGTCAAACGTCCAAAAGCCAAATGGAAAAAAGTCAAACGGCAAAAAGTCATTGTCAGATTCAAATCCCCCAGGCGTTCCTCGTCAATAACTTTCAAGCTAAGACTGTCAATAATAAATTAATGCAGCATGTTTTCAACTTCTTTGAAAGTTATTTTATTAAATACAGATGTATTTTTTGTTTTATTTTTTTGGTGTATAAATTTCGTCAGGGGGGAGGGGGGTGTATGAATCTATAAATTTATTTTTCAACACGCATGCCGCATGATTTTTTTTTTCTTTTTTCTTCCTTGATTTAAGGCTTGATTGAATGTTTTTGGTTATTGCCCAACCACTCCACGTCCATTATTATCTCGTTTTGTTTATTAAAAAAAAAACTCTCAGAAAATTTTGAAACCCAAATGATAAACCAAATCGATATCTTCATGACTGAAAACCAGCCTCTCAATTGCAACTTCTAAAAAATTTTTTTTAGTAAACTATTCTCAAAGGTAAAGACTTTTGTTATTATCGGTTTGTTTATATCTCCTTCCCCTTTTTAAACGCTCAGAAATATTTTGTTTTTAGTTACCAGTCTCCCTTAGTGCCCTACGAGGAACGCCTGGAACATTTGAATCTGACTTTGACTTTTCGCCGTTTCGCTTTTGGCGTTTTGGCTTTTTGTCATTTGACGTTTTGCCATTTTGCCATTTGACTTTTGGTGAACCATCTCGGCCACCGTAAAGAATAGAGACAAACTTTTCAAGGAAAATGAGTTGGACACTGCTTGCCAATGTCATAAAATAGGAAACTATAATTTTGCAAAACATTTTTTCTTAAATCGATATTTCAGAAAAATATTTTATTTCTAGGCTAGAAGTGCTAGAGATCATTGCTGCCTCTACTCTGAACTCAAAGTATTCTACAGGCATGTCTGCAACTTTGATGATCTTAATTATTTAATGACTTCAAAATATGAAGGAAATGAAAGTTAAATTCAGTTTAATGAGCCTATGAGGTTGGAAACAGCTCACTAGAATAATATATAAGATTAATTTGGATATATAAGATTAACTTACCTTACAAATCACAAACTTTTACCCATGCACTCACTGTCAAAGCTTTTGTCTCAGAATAGAGATTCATTTTGTTCAAAGCTTTCTTAAACACTACATTTGGTTTCCTGCAAACAAAATTATAGCTATAACTTATAATTCAAAGAAAGATAAAAGCTCGAACACAGTGACTTTGATTCATAAAATGTCCAAATTAAGACAAGTGACACTGCTGCTCAAACAGCAGAAACAAGCCCCACAGAAATAAACACAGTCAGATAGATGGCAATATCAAATGCATTAAATTAAAAATCTTTTAAACTTTTAGCTTGCCTTCATTTTCAAGTGATTTCCAAGCATTTTTCTCATAAAGTCAGGAAAAAGAGCTAATTTAGCAGCCTCTGTTTGCTCTGCAAGTAAAATGTGCAAAATTGCCAACTCACGATTTACTGCCTTAAACGTGAAACCGCTGACCAATATGAACAGAGTGCACCCACAGGAACCCCAAAAACCTATTTCTGTAGATCCTTTGGATTCCCATAAACATATGTGACATTGTCTTGAGGAAACTTCTATTTTGTAGGTGAGGTTATGGAAATTTTAGAAGAGGAAAATATTGAAAGTCTACAGATCAATCAGTACTTTGCTGGCACATATATTTATAAAACATTTAAATATCTTTATATAAATGTCAAAATATTCTATCTCACAAAGGCGAATTTGAAGAAAAATAGATCAGTGTGGAAGGGAGAAAACACATTCCAAATGTATACATAATGTATACATCACAAAGAAGTGTAAAGCATTGCTATTTGCCTTCAGTCATGTTGAAGTATACAAAATGTATACATCAACAAACACAGTTTAAAGTGTATAAGGGAGAAAACACATTTTAAATGTATACATAATGTATACATCACAAAGAAGTGTCAAGCAAGCTATTAGTGCCTTTCATGTTGATGTATACAAAATGTATGCATCAACATGTTGAAGTATACATTTTGTATGCATCAATATTGTTGGAAAGAACACCATTTTGGCTTAATTGTACAGTTGATGTATACATCAAACATACATAATGGGGTTGATGTATAGTTGATGTATGCTTTGTGTATACTAAATGTATACATTGCAGGGCCCAATTTTGGTATAATTCAATCCATTATCACATTAAAACTGGAAGTATGAAAAATAGAATGGGGCACTTAACAGCTATAGTTAAGTAGAAGGAACAGCATAATCACATCTTATGGTACACCTTATTAATGTAACAATCTTATTTAATTATAAGTAAAAATGAATTCCACTGGTGTGAAACTGGAAGTATTGATTTTTGGGTGTGGCACCACATCAGAAATTAGTCAGCATGCAGTCTTCTATCATTATCAAAAACTGAACGATTCTGCACTATTTGTATTTATATTCCAGCACTATATATACTGCAAAATAGCAGCAACTTGCAAGGATGGCTGGCAAGGGCTGGTATAAGCCTTTACCTTTATGACGTTCCATACCTCTATCTATACCAGAATCGTCTTCAATAATCTTTCATATTCAAATTTAAAAATCCCTGGAGAATACAAACACTATATTGAATTGATGAACAATAGATACTCCAAAAGGATTGTGGTACATAGAGAGGTATGAAACATCATTAATGCTAAAGGCTTATTGAAGACTTGCAACAACTTGCTGGAGGGGTAATGTACAATGCAGTGATGTACGTTTCATGTTGCTACAATCTGTTGCATAAAAAGTAGAACCGAGTTCTTCTGCATGCAACAAAAATCATAATTATGCAATTGTCCTGCAACTTGTCTGAGAAAATTGCACAATGTAACAGGGCCTTTACATCCAGTTATTTTTGTTGGCCAACCTGTGCTAACAGAGTTGCACTATAGGGTTCTCAACAGAATGTTAAACAGACAAATTAGATTCCTAAAAGTACGACTTTGAAGTCATCCACAGACCTGGAAAAGATCATGTCAACGCAGATGCCATGTCAAGAAGACCTCGTCGACATCATGGCGGAAATTGTCCGTCCTGCAGAAATATTGTACAGTCCGCAACAACATCAGCGACAGTCTCAACTATCGTCCAAACGGAATCCAGTGACAAGGGGTCGGTCAAAGCTCTATGGTCTACTGATAAAGTAGCTGAAGCTCAAAAGAAAGATATGGACATAGCTTATGTTATTGAGCTCCTAATGAAAGGAAAGAACAAGCCAACTAAGTGCGAGTTACAAGGTATGAGTCCAATGGTTAAGTCTATCTGTGCGAAATGGAGCCTGCTAGAGCTTAAAGATGGAGTACTGTACATTCGTCCTGCAAACAACAAGAAAGACTGGAAGCCAAGAATTGTCCTACCACAGAGTCTACTAACACCGGCATTAAAACGACTTCATGATGGAATTGAAGGAAGTCATCTTGGTACACTTAAAACTCTTCACAAGTTACAAGCAAGATTCTGGCGTCCTGGTCTATCGAGTGCGGTGTATGACTACGTGCAATCATGTGTGACTTGCGGTGAATGTAAACCACCTTCCAAAGGCTGGCTTTATTTCAATTCCGTCATCACATCCAATGCAAAGAATACACATCGATATAATTGGTCCTCTACCCCGTACGAAGAAAGGGAATTCTTACATCTTGACTGTGCAGTGTGCATATACCAAATGGGCAGAAGCTTACCCCCTGAGGAATCAAAGAGCAAGTACATGTGCAAGAGTAATCATCAATGAATGGATCTACCGCTATGGAGTCCCTGACAGCATCCATTCAGATCAGGGTAGGAGCTTTGAATCTAAGATATTTCAAGAAATGTGTGAAGTATTGGAAATAAACAAGACACGGACAACGCCTTATCATCCATCAGGAAATGGTCAAGTCGAAAACTTCAACAAGACACTAAAGAACCTTCTCAAGGTCAGAGTGGAAGAGAATGCTGAAAGGTGGGATGAGCACATCGGAGCGTGTCTGATGGCATACAGGAGCAGTGTTCACCAATCTACTGGCTATACACCATTTCATCTGATGTTTGGCAGAGAGACAAGGTTACCACTGGACATTATGTTAGAAGAAGAGATCACCGAAGAAGAAACATCATATGGTAAATTTGCTACAGACTTATAGGGAAAGTTTACACAGGCCTATCAACAAGCAAGCAAGAATCTACAAACGGCACAGCTTCGCCAAAAAGAATACTATGATAAAGATCTGACCAACAAAGTTTACAAGCCTGGAGATAAAGTATTTCTTTATAGTCCTTAACTACAAGTAGGAGAAGCTGCAAAGTTTCATAGATACTGGAGAGGTCCTTACGTCATTAAAGAGAAACTGTCTGATGTTAATTACAATATTAAGCTAAGTGGAAGCAAAACAAAAGTTGTGCACTATAACAATCTCAAGTTACACAAGTCAAGTCAATCAAGTGATGATAAGATTCAAACAAAGGAAAGCAAGTCTCATCAAGAGATCACAACCAAAGAACCGAAACCAATAACAAGTGAAGCAAGTGAATCTACAGAACAAATTTCTGATGAGGAGGAGGAAGTGGAGAATAAGGACAATGACTACCCTTATGGAACATTGTATGTACCATACAAAGAAGTGGAAAATGATGTATCGGCAGCTACAACTACTGAGGAATATGCTACTAATGAAGATGAAGTACCTCAAGAATCTCAAGATCAGGAAGAAGTATTGGAGGTTGAAGATGACCAAGATGAAGAACTAGAGAATGAAACAGGTTACAGAAGACCGCAGAGAGAAAGAAGAGCACCACAGAGATATGGTGACTGGGTGTTTACAGCAGTATCCCTCGAAAGTATGTGTAAAAATTTGAATAAAAGATTAAAAACACTAGAAAATGTTAAAAAAAGCAAGACCACACTAAGCCCAAGTGGATGGAGAGGATCTTCAGAAGAAGCAACAAGATTGCATCAAGTATTTAAAGTGATCATCAACCTTCAGTTGGAAAGTTTACAAGATTTGAACATCGTTAAAAACTTTTATAAGACTGAACAATACATTTTGGGTATTGTATTTTTCAAGATTTGAACATTGACTTTATCATATTTCAAGTTATGGTAATTTAGCCATTTAAGAGAGAGAGGGGTAGTGTAGAGTGAGTGTTGTGACGTATGTGTACGCGTGAGAATGGCGTGAGCGAGTGCGGTCGTGTGTTGTGTTGTGTGTGTCAGTTCAGTAGAGTGATTTCAAATGTTGTTTATGTTATACAAATAAAGTTTAAGTTATTTGTGACTCACGACAAAGGCACTTATACTACAGTACTATTATTTCCTAGAAAATGTGCTGAAAGGGAAGGGAGAGGAGCAGTACATCCAAATAGCATTGTATGCAGAGCAAGAGGGGTGGGTAGCATACCTAAACTGCAGCATTGTATGGGGAGGGAGAAGGATGGGAAGCACTCAAAATAACTCCAAACAAAATGTTGCAATGAAGGTGGTTTTGTCAAAGAATATTGAATTGTCCTCTTACATACTAATTCTGCTAAAATATTTGTTTATAGTTTCTGGGATAACAATATGAATGCTGTCCTTCTTACCGATACCTGTTATAACCGTGGTTACATGATAAGCTGTAAGACATCTTCTACCTGTGATATTGTGAGCAGAATACCTGCCAATGGCCTTAGTTTTATGTACTCAACTTTGCATAGTGTCCTGAAACTCACCAAAAAATTCATTTGTGCAGGTAAACAAGTACATTATTTGATATGTTTGTTAGTTATAGTTAAGTATAAAGGTGCAATCCATCAGCTGAAAAAGACAACAGCCAATATGATAGTAATGCTGAACTTGAATTTGTTTACTCAATAGAAATGGTTTTAAGTGCACAGGAAATGGCAGACTGCAAAGGGATCTCATGTGCTTTTGCTCCTGCTGTTGTCTGAGCATTTTGCATTCAATTTCAAAGGGTGCTAATATCCTGTTTACAGCACTAATCACAAAGATATCATCTTTGGGCTTAAATGATAATGAAAAATGTGGAAAAAGCAGCTCACATTATCTTTTCTGTCATCTGTACAATGTTATTTCCCTTGTACATGAAGCTTATCCAAATGATTCCAATTCTTGGGTTGCATGTGACGTCATCATAAAGCTATTAAAAATCTAAACTATTCATCACACGAAACTGTTTCCTAGATATTCTATTTACATTTATTAAGAAATTAAGTCCTCACATGAAAAACTGAGTTCTTTCGATGAATGGTTTTCAATTCATTGTGAGTCAAGTTTCTATCACACAACACTGTCACGTATATCTAGCTAAAAACGCAAAAATATAGGCAACTGTGATTCAAATCGTCATAGGAATATATTTGCATAGAAAACACGAATTATAGTGATATTAATGTGATTTTGGTCCTTCGTGTTACTGTCCGCCATGTTGATGTACAAAGGTTGTGCAACAAGGTGGCGGACCCTGCATACATATTTACGCAAGAATGCAATCAAAAGACTTGAACTTATTAACTAATTATAAATCGTAAACTTTGTTTTCTTTGTGTGTGTATATGTCAATTTATGTTCTTGACAGATGAAGAGCCTTACATTGTAGGGAAATGCTGCTCAATAAACCGTTGTTGTTGTTGTTGTTTTTGTTCTTCTTCTTCTTCCTCTTCTTCTTCTTCTTCTTTCACACCAAACAATGAAGATATTTGAATGCTCGTATCTCATTATCAAAATATTCTTATGACTAAAAATTTAGTATAGACAGTCAAACCTTCAATTGCTTTTTTGATACAAGACGCTTTATTCAAAAATATTATATATTAACCCCAAAATTTTTATGATGACGTCAGTGCAACCCAAGAATAAGCCTATGTGCTCCCTCTATACTAAATAAATGCCCCTCCAAAATAAGTGCCCCCTCTCAATCAAATGCCCTCCCCTCTATCCTTGAATATATAAAATCTGCCCTGGGTGCTTATTTGAACCATTGCCTTCATTTCCTATTGGAAGTGATACTTGGTGGGCTTATAACCAGAGAAACTCAAACTGTGAGGATATCTGCAGAATATATAGAAGGCCTTGGTGATATATATATAGCTTTCACTAAGTTTCAAGTCATTTTCAATTTTTATTGTAAGAGGGCGCGTGGGGCTAAATATGGGTCATGACAATATACATTTCTGTTTTTTAGAGGGATGTGAGCAATGTGATGTTTCTGCTGACTGCAAGAATAATGTCTGTGTTTGCAAGTCTGGATATACTGGAAATGGTCTTGTCTGTACAGGTAGGTTGGCTGTATTAACCCTTATGTTGAGGAGAGACCTTCAAAATGTTCATTTCCTGAGATGAGTTGTCTGTTAGATAAACAATATACTGTAAATAAAATACAAATATTAATGAAGTAATAAAAATAATAAATGAGGATAAGTAAGGATATTCAATGAAAAATAAAATCAAACCGCCAATGGCGAAGTAGCTCGTGGATTGACCGAAATGACCACAGGAAGCCCAAACAATACATTTTAGTAAAATAACGAGTTTTCATTTGAAGACGAAAATCTAAATTAATAAATCAATAAATTCTTTAGCGATAAAAGAGTCATTAGCTATAAAAGAAAAAATGTGTCAAAAAGAAAAAAAGTCAAAAAAATCACTACCATGCCGGGAATCAAACCCGGCCGGACCTTTCGATTGGAAAACCATCCAGCGATGTACAAAGTCCGGCATTCAGCCAAAGGTTTTTACTCGTCATCACTGCAATGCGATATTCTATTGCGTAAGTGATGCCTAAACTTGCTTCGGTACTTCGATGGTTTTACTACTACTGAAATAGCTTGCGCAAAAACTAAGAATTTAATGGTCTAAACTGAAAGCTTCTTCTTTAAACAACGGTCTGTATATAATTTTTCGTGTGTATTGGACATGTCTGGGAGTGCTTCCAGTCAATGCTATTTCAAGCTATAATGTTCAGTTTGTATTCTAGAGCTGATGTGTTCTCCGGCACTATTTTACTCGGCTATCAAACTATTTACAGCGCATATAACCGACACGTTTATCTGCCTTAAGGACGGAGCCCTCTAATGTGAAAGTAATTATTTTCTCTAAAATCTATATGGGTGTGAAAGAACCCATTGTAGGCTGTTAGAATCCAAGAAAAAAAATTGGGGGTCACCACGCATTTTAATGAGTTATACGTCATCAAATGTTTCGGAAAA
Source organism: Telmatactis stephensoni (assembly GCA_029948255.1). Taxonomy (NCBI): domain Eukaryota; kingdom Metazoa; phylum Cnidaria; class Anthozoa; order Actiniaria; family Isophelliidae; genus Telmatactis; species Telmatactis stephensoni. Next base: position 750,144 of record JALIZF010001798.1, on the reverse strand, counting down.
TGCATTTTTGACGACCCAAAGAAAAAAAATTAAAAATCCTCTCTAATACTTCCAATAAGTTTCAAGCTTTTTATTCCTAAAACACTCGAGGCATATATCTCTGGTAGGGCGATACCATAAAACCGCGAAAACAAAGAAAATAATGTTTTTTTTTAAATATTTACTTGGTTTTAGGATGTTGTCTATGATTGCTAAATATAATATGTGATATTTTTTATCATTCTTCAATTATAAATTTATAAAAAGCTTATATAATTCTAGATTTTTCTTTGGTTTATAATTTACAAAAGGAAAAAAGAGGGGTATCCAGGCGATTTAAGAAGTTATTTACCGATAAACGCACGAAATACGATGAAATCCCTAGCCCTCCATACAGAGTATAGACAGATTTTACAAAGCATTGTGGGACATTTCCAAGAATCCATTTTTGTGCCGATAAGTACGTCTCTCCAAATAATTTCAAGTGTTGGATGTAAATATAGATTGGGACATGTCAGGCAAGATAGATTTTGGGAAAATTTAATCACATGTTCAACCGAACTAAATGAGGTAGAGTGGTTTTCAATAAACGTTGTCGGTATCAACCCTACGCGACTCACCCGAAACGGAGTATGGGAAGAAATTACTAATGTTATATAGCCACAAAACATTCCACATGATTACTCAAATTCAGCTTGCTCTGACCTTATACACTTAAGAACTTCACTTACTGATGCTAAAGTCGATACCAAAGCAGAAAGAAAGTGAAGTTTTGCAACTACCCAGACTCCTTTTCGGTCTAGTCGCGTGGGCTTAAGACCTCTCACACGACAACCTTTTTTGAAATAGGTGTATACAGACTAGAGAAATACTCCGCAGTCAAAGCTGCGTGCTCAAACAAATTGTAAGAAAATTATTCAATTGACACCTCAGCATTACACTCTTACAATATTGTCTTTTGATGATGTAACATCCGTGACGAAATTGTGTAACGTCCGTGACGTTAAAATATATTATTATTATTATTAAACTAAATACAAACAAATAATATTTTCTTTGCCTGATTTGCAAACCCTATCCATTCACGATAACATTCATAGAGAGTGGTAGTATTGTTTACTAAGGAATTTGCAGGAATCTTGACAAATTGTTAGCTGGTAAAAGTGTTGATGTAACGTCCGTGACGCTGTTTTTATCCCGTGTAGAAAATTAGAAAAAGAACATTCGAGTTTGTTCTTGTTTGTAGATTCTTTATTAAGGCATCATAAACCACCATCGCTAAATAAATAACAAAAACATTACTAACTCTTCTAATAAAAGCATTAGTTAAGTTGCAAATTGGAGTCCGAGTGTAACGTCCGTGACAAGGAACTGACGAGATGGACACAAAAGAAAACAATAGAAATAAGGCCTGATAGTGTCTATTATAGTTGAATAAGTGATAACTCCACGTTAAAAAACACACAACAACCACTACAGAAAAATCTGAGCCCCCAGATGGGAACCGAACCCACGACCTTCCGATTAACTAGACGGATGCTCTACCACTGAGCTATTGGAAACTCGTATGATTATCTGAGGGTTGAGTGTGAATATATAGCACTGAAATCCATCAGTGACGTGACATATACTGAAATCCATCAGTTATTAAATGTCAGAATATATATAATATTGATGTATACGCGGAATAGTGCATATTGCATAGAATAAGTAAAGCTACATATAAATTGATTGAATAGAGTTATTCCGTGTTAGACGCTTTTGATACCGTTAAGATGCAAATGTGCAAATGTTATCCTTGGGCATGCAAATTACGAATACTGGCATGTCCTGTGAAATCTTTTGTTGAAAAGAATCATTCAAGCAAATATTAACTTTTGAAACCGATGGAATTTTGCTCCTATTTAAAGAATGGATAGAGTTGCGAATAATGGAACATTTCGAAATGAGAATGAGAAAGTGCGACAGAGACGAGAAATTTGGTAACACATAAGAAAGTGACAGTGTACCACTAAAGAACAGTTAGTCACGTGTCGTGAGGTTTTTAGTTTTTTCATTTATTTCATTTATTACAATTTACCTAACGTTTTCTTACTCTGTCCAGAATAACACTCTTTCGCAGGCTTTACTTTCAAGAAACTACAACGTCTTTTCATCTTTTGTTCATCATTTCCTTCATCTTTATAAAAAGCTAGAAAGCTTACGATTCCTTCGATTTCCTTTTTTTTAACTTCAGTATCAGCGTTTTCACCAAGTTGTTTCTTAATCCTACATATTTCATGGTCATTGAAGCATTGTAAGATATCCAAAATAAATTATAAAAACGTAAATTTTTAGGCCGCTCAAGCATCTCCATTGCCCACTGATTTTTTTATGAATAATGAATTGGAATTTACAAGTTTAGGAAAAAACTGGACAACGGAGATGCTTGACGACCAGAACAACATTCCCTCGATTAATTTTTTTCTAACTTCAATTAGCAGCGTTTTGACCAAGTTGTTTCTTAATCCTGCACATTTTATGGCTATTTAATTATTGTAAGATATCCAAAATAAATTATAAAAACGTAAATTTTTAGGCCGTTTACTTCGGGTTAACGTTGTTTTGGTCGTCAAGCATCTCCGTTGTCCAGTTTTTTCCTAAACTTGTAAATTCCAATTCATTATTCATAAAAAAATCAGTGGGCAATGGAGATGCTTGAGCGGCCTAAAAATTTACGTTTTTATAATTTATTTTGGATATCTTACAATGCTTCAATGACCATGAAATATGTAGGATTAAGAAACAACTTGGTGAAAACGCTGATACTGAAGTTAAAAAAAAGGAAATCGAAGGAATCGTAAGCTTTCTAGCTTTTTATAAAGATAAGTGAAATGATAAACAAAAGATGAAAAGACGTTGTAGTTTCTTGAAAGGAAAGCCTGCGAAAGAGTGTTATTCTGGACAGAGTAAGAAAACGTTAGGTAAATTGTAATAAATGAAATAAATGAAAAAACTAAAAACCTCACGACACGTGATTAACTGTTCTTTAGTGGTACACTGTCACTTCCTTATGTGTTACCAAATTTCTCGTCTCTGTCGCACTTTCTCATTCTCATTTCGAAATGTTTCCGTTATTCGCAACTCTATCCATCTATCTATATCTATGTTTAAAAAGGAGCAAAATTCCATCGGTTTCAAAAGTTACATCTTTGCTTGAATGATTCTTTTCACTGAACAAACGATTTCACAGGACATACCAGTATTCGTAATTTGCATGCCCAAGGATAACATTTGCACATTTGCATCTAAACGGTATCAAAAGCGTCTAACACGGAATAACTCTAATAAGTGATAAGTAATGTATAAAGAACGAGAGAGCGTGTTATATCGGTGGATAAAGATCCGAGCCGAAGGCGAGGATCTTTAGACCCGATATAACACGCTCTCGAGTTCTTTATATTACTTATCAAACGTCTAGTTGTCAATTATCATATTGGACCAGAATTTTCCAAGTTTGACTACTTTTGGCTTAGCAAATCCAAGTTAAAGTTTATGCAAATGAACAAAAATCTTTATCCGATATAAAGATCTACGTTACGGTAGTGATTTCCATTGTGTTTTCTAATGAATTATTAATGAGTTTGATAACTCCACGTTAAAAAACACACAACAACCACTACAGAAAAATCTGAGCCCCAGGTGGGAACCGAACCCACGACCTTCCGATTAACTAGACGGATGCTCTACCACTGAGCTACTGGAAACTCGTATGATTATCTGAGGGTTGAGTGTGAATATATAGCACTGAAATCCATCAGTGACGTGACATATACTGAAATCCATCAGTTATTAAATGTCAGAATATATATGATATTGATGTATACGCGGAATAGTGCATATTGCATAGAATAAGTAAAGCTACATATAAATTGATTGAATAAGTGATAAGTATAGGATAAAGAACGAGAGAGAGTGTTTTATCGGATATAAAGCGGCTCGGATCTTTATACCGATAAAACACGATCTCGAGTTCTTTATCCGACTTAAAAAACTCCAACACATATTTGAGTTGTTCCCGGAAAGAAAATCAAAAATATCTTTATTTATCTTAGAGAAAATCGAGGTTAAAGTTGATGTAAATTAGGACGAATCTTTATGAGATATAAAACACTCGTCACGGTCGCGATTTTCATTGTGTTTGCCTTATGAATTATTAATTAGTTTTTTAACTCCACGTTAAAAAACACACAACAACCACTACAGAAAAATCTGAGCCCCAGGTGGGAACACATATAGTGTTATATTCAAACCGGCCATTGTCCCACGTATCGATGATTAAGAATGGGGAATGACGAAGGTCCATTGTTCTTGTGGCGGAACAATTCCATAGACCCATTCGTTCCGCCGTCTGACTCCATTCCTCCACTACACCCTTTTCAACCAATCCCCATCTCTTAATCATCCCCAAAACTCATCTCCCAAACCTCACTTCCCATCACTCTCTTATCTCTCCAAATGACCTTTCCCAATTCTCATGGCAATCCCGGCTGCAAACAGAACCTTATATTTCCAAAATAAAACTGAGCTTTTTGAGTCTTCTCAATTCATGCCCAAACCTTGATAATCGGCCACCTGGGGGTAGGTGAGCCCGGGACTGACGTTAACCAACATTGGTCCCTCATGATCACCATCAGGATTCGTGGATACATCACCTTGGAGCAATCATTGATCGCGTTACATGCCACCTACAATATGGCTGGAGGGACCAATGGTGGTTAACAATCCCGGCGCAACTGCAAGAGTCGGGCACAAAGGGCTTTAGATAGCCCCGGGAAGGTTGACCATCAAAGGACTCCACCATACAGCAGGCATTGAACAATGTTAGTCAAGTGCACCAGTCAACTACTGGTCAGGGACATTCCAGCCACCCAAATAAGCGTATTCGATAGACACATCCTTCACCGAGGACCTACATAAAGAATTTCACTGAACGTACAGTTCTAGCATTCGCCAAACTGGCACCTGAACCTGGTTCAGTATTCACGCCCGGCCGAGAGGCCCAAACTTAGAAAAATTTCGCTGAACACACATTTCTAGCATTCGCCAAACTGACCACTTAATGGTACCCGAACCCAGTTCAGAATGCTCGAGCCCGACTCGAAGAGTCCAAACTTAATAAATTTCGCTGAACACAGTTCTAGCACAATTCTACAAGTTGTTCCGGCTGTAAATATTTATACCTGTTCTCTAATCCTTTTTGTTATGAAAAAACAAAACTACATGCATTAAATCGTGCCACAATTTTTAGCACTACATTTTTGGCAGGTTTAATTCAATCCAACGAGTGGCGTGTACGTATATGCGTACAACAATGCATTTGATTCCTTTGAAACATTTCAAGAGTTTGTCATGTCAATGTATTCATTGCCTTGCACTAGATAAAATATTGCAACTGTACAAGGAGATTAAGTGGGCGCCAAAAGATTTGTACAGCGATATATGATTTCTATACAAATTAGTTCCAATTGTTTATTGGCGCGGCAATACATTATATTATATATATATAATATATATGTGTGTGTGTGGGTGGGTCTGCAAGAGGGACAGAAAACAAAAGATGTGCATGAGCCTATTTATTGATTACGCCTTTATGGTGTCCTATATAAAAGGCCCACAGAAAATATCATTCTTGGTACACATTTCAATATGACACAAAGAAATATACCGCCACCGCCTTTTCCTTACTTTCTTTTGCAAGCTCTTTTGCTTATCAATGTTTTTAAAAAATGGATGTCTTCAGCTTATTTACCTCCTCCTCCATTTCCAGCCTGGATAGCGCAATTTATGATGCTAGTACAGGTTTACCTATCTATTCAACACATCCTTATGCAACGTCTATTTCCATGGTATCAACCCATACGAAATCAAGGAAGAGATGTATATAGCTTGCTTAGGCGAAGCCCACGTAAGCTATGGTATTTTACTGGAGAAACAGTTGCTTCGTTTGAAAATATTGTTCAAATTGTGGGATGGGAAGTGAGTTCTCCCAGATGTGGGTCGCGTCAGCCTCGAACTAACCGAAGGCGTCGATGTCTGCTTGATGTACATAATCGAATTCTACTAGTTTTAATATGGTTAAGAACGTACCCCACCTACTTTGTCCTAGCATCGAACTTCTGCGTCAGCACAACCACCGTTTTCGAAGAAGTGTATCATGTTGTTCCTATTCTCTTCCTGCACTTTCAAAGATTTGTAAGCTGGTCAAATCTTCTTCAATGGAGGCGTTTTGTAAATACTTGGCACAAATTCCCCAACATTGTGGGAATAATTGACGTGACCATTCACCCGATCCAAAGACCCACAGGAGCTTTGCAAAGGGACTTTTACAGAGGAGACAATTTGCAAAAAGCGTCACTTCATGTCATCACAAATTGTTATAGATCCTAATGGCTTGATTGTCCTTATAGTATCAGGGTGAGCTTTTTGCAATACTAATTTGTGATTTATTTGACCTTTTATGTCATCTACTAGTCTCTAGCTAATATCCTAATGTAATTGTACAGTTTTCCAGGACACCTAAATGACGCACAGACTTATTGGATGATTCCATCACTTGGACCGAACGGTGTACTACGACTTCCAAGGCAATGCCGCTTTGCAGCAGATGGAGGATATGTAATTTTGAGCTCTCTGAAAATTTTGAAATTTTCTGCTACAAATTTCTACAAATTACATTTAAAGTTTACTTAAACATTTCCATAAGTTGTTCACTTATCCAAAGCAACTCTTCTCGCAATAATGGATCTAAATATCAAATCCTTGAAGAAGATGAAGGTCGCTGATCTTAAGGAGGAACTTGAGTCCCTTGGGCTAGATACAACTGGCGCTAAAAAGGTCCTATTGGAAAGACTTAAAACCTATTTACAAAGCAAAGAACATGAAGTCCAGAGTACAGAGGAATCGGGCTCAAACATGCAGTGACCCTCACAAGAAAGTCAACAGTACGCGTTTTATTTCTGAGGAAAGATTTAAAGAAGAGCTAAAAAGAATCTGGAATAAAATCGACTCTCTAAGGTCCTGTGACGAGCTAAAGTCCAAGATTCACCGCCTGGAGCTGGACAATGCAAACTTAAAAAGTGAAAATAACTATCTAAGCTTGCAACTTCAAAACCAAAGGAGAAATATGAATATTCATACTGTTGATCTTACAACATCAGAAAATGCAAATGCTAGAAATCCAATTTCAAGTCCAAATAGCAGTGATCATTCCTCCGAGACCAATAACAACAACAACAATAACAATGGGAACAAAGATAGTCAAGGTTCTGTGCTGATAATTGGTGACTCAATTACTAAGCACATAGTTCCTCAAAAACTCTCGCAAAAAACTGTAAAAAAGATGACATTTCCCGGTAAGTCTGCCCGGGAAATTGCTCAAGAACTACAGACCCGTCAGGCGGACACTGATCCAACGCACATTATAGTACATGCAGGAACCAATGATTTACCGTCGCATTCTTCAGACAACTGCGTTCAAAATATAATAGAATTGGTCACCACAACGAAAGCAAAATATCCTAAAGCAAAAATTGGGATATCTGGTTTGACCACTAGAGAAGATCTGGACATTGGACCTAAACTATCTGAAGTAAACCAAAGTCTGAAGCGGTATGCCGAAAATAATAGTTGTTCCTATATTGACAACTCCAAAACTATCGATGCTTCCTGCCTTAACCACAGTAAACTACATCTAAACGCTAAAGGCAGCTCACTACTTGCCGTAAACTTTATACGCTTCCTGCGTCCGAAAAATGACAGAGGACCGGGTTTTCGCAAGCAGAACATGCTCAACCAACTTGGGAAGATCTTACAAGAACTAGCAGTCAGCCCACCTCAGAGAAAGGGAAACGTTCGCCATTAGCAACTCTAAAGCATAACCCTTCATCAGGTAACAATTCTTCTCTTAACGCACGCAGTTTCGCTATATCTAAAGGCTTTAAATTTGCCTGTCTCAATATCAATAGTCTTTTGAAACACATAGACGAAATTCGTATCTTTTAGTCGATTCTCCCCTGGAGGTGCTAGCAATTAATGAAAGTAAAATTGATTCTTCCGTCACTGACGGTGAAATTAACATTCCAGATTATAATATAGTGCGTAAAGATAGAAATAGATGTGGCGGTGGTGTTGCTCTATTTATAAAAGATCATTTACAAATCGGAGTGACCTTGTTCCTCCTACACTGGAAATGATCTGCGTCGAACTGCATTTACCGCATAGCAGATCATTTCTCGTCTCTACATGGTACAGGCCTCCGAACTCAGATATAAATACATTTGATGACTATGAATCTTTTCTTGACAAATGTGATTTGGAGAATAAAGAATTGATAATTGTAGGAGATTATAATTGTGATATGAGCAAACCATCCCCCGAGATTCACACACGTGAACTTATGTTTATTAGTTCATTGTACTTAATGAACCAGTTAATAAATGAGCCGACTAGAATCACAAATTCCTCTGCCACAATGATTGACCTTCTTTTCACTAACAAGGCTGAAAATATTTCTAGAACTGGGGTGATCCATACAGGGATTTCTGACCATAGCCTTATTTTTGGGATTCGTTAATTCACTATCCCAATTAAGTTCTAGATCTGCTGTGAAAGAGATCCGAAATTTTAAAAAAATTGTGGAAAAGGATTTTGTGGATGATCTTAAACGAGTTTCATGGCACGAAGTTTTTAAATGCAATAATCCTAATGTTGCATGGGGAGTATGGAAATCCAATTTCCTTGCGATATTGAATCTTCATGCTCCTTTACAGAATAAACGCACACGAGTAAAATCATTGCCATGGATAAACTCAAAGACAAAGCGCGCCATGTGGAATAGGGACTACCATAAAAAGCGTGCAGTTAAATATGGTAGCTCTTTTCACTGGGAACAATATAAAAAGGCTAGAAATACAGTGAATATCGAAATGCGTAAGGCTAAGTCCGCTTACTTTCGCGCTAAAATTGACGAATGTCCTAAAAACGATCCAAAAAGGTCATGGAAACTAATAAATTCACTACTGGGCAAGCAAGGTCAGAGCAACCGCGTTAACATGTTAAAAATTGATAGCAGTGAAATTAAAGATCCCAAAGAGATCTCGGAAGCTTTTAATTAATTTTTATAAATATTGGCCCAAAGCTTGCAGCCGACCAAAACACGTGCCCTAGAACTAGTACCAATATACACTCACATAATATTCCAAACACTTCACAGCCGTTTACATTTGCAAAGATACCCGTAGAAAATGTTTTTGATACTTTAAAAAAGTTAGACACGTCAAAAAGTACTGGACTTGATAAAATCCCAGCAAGAGTCCTAAAGATTGTTGCTCAGGAAGTTGCTCCCTCTTTGACTTTTATTTTTAATTTGTCACTTTCCACTGGTATCTTTGTTGATGACTGGAAAAATGCACGTGTCAGTCCTTTATTCAAAGCCGATGACCGTCAAGATATTGGAAACTATAGACCAATATCTGTTTTACCTATAGTGAGTAAAGTTTTCGAAAAAGAAGTTTTTAAACAATTATATAGTTACCTTATTGATAATTCACTACTTTCTGAATACCAATCTGGTTTTCGTCCTCAACATTCGACGGTCTCAGCTTTGATACAAATGTGCGACAAGTGGTTGGAAGCCATGGACAAAGGTCTATTAACAGGGGTAGTATTTATAGACATTCGAAAAGCTTTTGATGCCATAAATCACTCGATTGTTCTAGACAAATTAAAAGCCCATGGTATTTCAGACATAGAGCACAGTTGGTTCAAATCGTACTTGTCCATCTTCTTCAAAAGAAATAATTTGTGGAGTTCCCCAAGGCTCTATTTTGGGGCCTTTGTTGTTTCTTATTTATATCAATGATTTGCCAACCTGCCTCCACTTCTCCACACCCTGCATGTATGCAGATGACACACAAATATTTGCTTCTTCATCTGATATTGATGGTCTTTCTGAACAATTAAATCCTGATTTAAATAGTATAAGCGATTGGCTAAAAGCCAATAAGCTTCAATCACATCCTGATAAAACAAAACTGATGATAATAGGATCAAGTCACAATTTAAAGAATAAGACAAGTGATCCCTGTAATAATATTTCAATGAATGGCAAAATCGTAAAACGAGTGGGTCTGCATACATGTTTAGGCGTAAATCTTGACGAAAAGCTTCCTTTTGAAAATCATATTGAATACATCTGCAAAAAGGCGAGCGCGGGTGTTGGAGCCATAAAGCCCTTTGTTCCAATAGGCTCTTTAACAACACTCTATAAAGCACTTGTCCAGCCCTACTTCGATTATTGTTCCCCCTTATGGGATACTTGCAATAAAACTCTTAAAGACAAGCTACAAAGGGTACAAGCCCGTGCGGCTAGGGTGATCACAAGTGCTTCATATGACGTTCGATCAGCAGACTTGCTTCAAAATTAAAGAAAATGAAAACCTCAGTTATATATTAAGAAATTCCGCGACTGATCTAGCACTTCCAGGACCTAAACGAAACTTTTTGAAAAGAAGTTTTGGATATAACGGCGCTGCCCTGTGGAACAGCCTACCAAAAGAGGCTAAACAAGCAAGCTCTCTTAGGCTGTTTAAGAGAAGTATAACAGCTCCTTTTGCTCGTGATCTGGGGTTGTGCTGTTTTATACCTTTCAAATATATGTTTGCTTTTATTATTATTATTTATTATTATTATACAATGTTTTTTATATCAACTAATATCAAAACGATTGATGTACATATAACTAATTATTATTATATATTTTTATACTACGCCACATTTGGAAACCAGCGCACATACATACGTATGTAGCGTTGAAATGTTTAGCGTGATTAAATAAAGTTCATCATCATCATCATCTCGCCTCATTGCTCGAAATCGAAGAACGAGAGATGCGAACAGGGAACTCCGAAAGATTCGCGTAAAAGTAGAGCACGCCATTGGTTGCTTAAAGGTGTACCAATCAACATCAGATGTCTTCCGCCACAGAAGACCATTTTTGCCTATAGTTGTGCAGACATGCGCATTTCTAAGAAACAGAAGGCGTTTGCTATTTAGATAAGTTAAGGTTCTCTTATAGCCAATTTGAGAAATGTCGGGTATTAACCATTCCCATGAGAGCGAATTGAACAAATAAAAGGCATCCATACTATGCTGGTGGACCTGACAATGGAAAACCACCACCGTGACTGGTGGACCCTTTTGTTGTTTTTTACTCTCCTGGGAATGGTTGAAAACCATCAATATTCCTATTCATTCATTTATGTTCATTTTAGCTGCCATCGATGAAAATCGATGCCAAACGCCAACACAGATCTTGATGAAGATTTTGGCATTTGCATTGAAGGTTAAAGCGTAATTAAATGAATAAATCAGAATATTATTATTGACCTCCCAAGCACCATTTCGGTGTCACCCATGTTTTTATGTTTTTAATCCCGACAACATTTCTTCAACTAAAGTTTTCTCTGCTAGCCAGAATAATAAGGAAACGTAAATCTTTTTCTTTAATACCGAATTTCACTGAGCCTCGGTCTTGTTGTTTGACTTGTTTTAAAATAATCTTTTGTAATTTCTTACGTTGAAGCTGGAGTTAAGGTGTCCCGTACCTATTGATTTGTTTGATAGACATAAATTTTAATTGCGTCTTTTTACATCATGTTGTATGTAGTCCTCTATGCCTTTATACTTGATTAACGAAATAGGAAAAAAAATCACCTTGGAATTTTGGATTTATGACCAATTTTACTCAAAAAGTGTAAGTGTAACGTCCGTGACGCTGAAAGTGTAATGAAAAAAAATCCGAAATAGTGCTAAATTCTACAAACACGATAAAATGTAATCTAAAAAATAATGTTTTTGGGCTAATTGAGGGTTGTTTGTTATATATTCTTGCATATGATTAAATCATCTCCCGTGGGAATATGAGGCCGGTTTGAATAGGTGTATATGGAAGGGATGAAAATCACTCTATGAAAACCACTCTAGTCTAGTCTAGTCTAATTAAAACAAAAGAAAACAATGGAAATAGTGTCTACTAATGTCTGTTAGACTAATATCTATTTCACGGATTAAGTGTCGTCACCCTATTACACACTTTTAGTGTTTGTACGAGTGATTTTCATCGGACTGTGAAATAGTTACTAAGCTAATACACACTAGTAGATCCCAATTCCATTGTTTCCTTTTGTTGAATTTTGACTACTATACACTAATAGCTAGTTAGTATTTCACAGTCCGATAAAAATCACTCTATCATCCCTAATAACTATGTATTTGTTGCAGTAAAATCCAGTGCCAGTATTGTACAAGCTGTACTTCAAGTCTTCACATTTGGTCTGTGTGCGTCACTGCTGTACATCTTTATGTAGCGACGGATCGCCAACTACCACTAGGACACAACGACGCGTGTTTCATCGATGTGACATTTCGCTCCATTTTTTACTATCTTTTTATAATTTCTTTGCCACTACTAGCCAAAACACTATTTTGTAGTAGTTGATAAGAAACAAAAGAAAACAATGGCTTTAGAGTCTGAAGTCATTCCATATAACTGAAGAAGCTAAGAGACCCAAATGGGAGGTAACAGCACATTTTGATGTAATAGGGGTTTGATAGGGAGTGATTTAAATCCAATTTTCACCTTATTCTTTTTTAAATCAGCTTTTATTTAAAAATCTTCGTTTAAGCACATAAGCACAAGCAACTATGCAACCACGCAACTGATTAATCAACAACAAATCACATCTTGCATCGTGTTCCTACAAAAAGAACCGAATGTTTTGCACCTACCCATACTCCTTTTCGATCTAGTCACGTAGGTTTTAGGCCTCTCGTCCGCAAACCTTTTCTGAAATAAGCGTATGTCACGTAAACTATGGGACTACGTACGTCACCAATCCAGATAAATTTTAAAATGCGTCTTTTTGTCTCCATTTCGTTATACCAGGGACAGGCCTTGAAATGTGTCTATATCTATATTTGGATTTGAGGCCAGTAACCACATGGCCTCATAGAGGTCTATTTTTTCTTCTTGCCATCCGAGCATTTCTGTAATGGTGTGGAAAGTCATGTCCAGATAAACTATTACTAGTTGAGCATTTTAGCTTTAGAAAACTGTTGTCCTTTTCCAGTTTCCCGTTTGGCGTATGGACGTGACAGCTGTCATGCTCTTTGGTCGGTTTGCACTTCAAAGGAAGAATTTGACAGAAAACTGTAATATCACTAATCAGTGTGAACAGAAAACTGCGTATTTTGTTTATTGCATAACTTTAACTTTGAGATGAAATTTTGTTGAACCACTTCATGTAAGGAAAGATTTCTAGCAAAGCTAAAGATTACACCTTGAGAAGGGTGACAAAATCTCTGTGTACTATTACATGGTCAGCTATGGTCTTTGGTACCCAAGACAGCCTCACCGGAGGGAGAGCTTATCTTGTCCGGTAGAATAGAATTATCCGGATTGCCGACATACGGTATTCATTATTTCCCTGCCGTTTTGGTATAAAATTGAACGGAGGTTCAAATACTTTTGGCCTAGTTCAAATGTTGCATCTCTTAGGGTGCGTTCTCACGGGACCGGTCGAACTTTTGACCGGTTGAAAAATCGACCTGGATATGCTGTTCGTACGAAGATCTACGAAAATTTAACCGGTCAAGCTGTTCACATGATAAGCCAGGTGAACGGTGAGCGCGGCGCGCAAAGCATGATTGGACAAAATGACCGGCCCTGGTTCCCAGGTCCTTTTTTCCGTTGATGAACAAGCAAAATTTAAGAAAAAATATTTCTAAAAGCTTTTAATCACATAATTTAGCAAAAGAGTTTGAAAGAAGTTTCCCTTGAATTTTTGACTGTTCCTGTCGCTTTGCCATCGTTTTATCAGCGATCAAAACTGTGTCACGCAATACCGTATACCGTCACGATATTTTGAAGGAGCTAAGACCTTATCATTCTGCAAAAACATATTCCACTCCTAAAGCTAATATGCAAGTATATGTTTATGCATGTAAGAAAGATTTAGCCTAAAATAAGCAAATAAGCTGTTGGTATCGTCATATTTACGCTCAATGTTTTGGCTGCTGTCTTTCTTACATAAAATGTAAGAACATTTCATCGCTATTATCTTTGTTACGAAACTTATTTTGACTCGAAATCTTGCCTTTACTATTTGGTGACAAAACTTCAATTTTATTTTAGGCTCTAGAAAAGCATTTCAAATTTTTGATGAGCGTATAAATACAATCAAACAATACGTGATTTTGAGAGTTGACCGAGGCGAGCGTGTTCATAGTGCGAGTCTCCCAAAGGAAATCGGTTTACAAACAGAATATCGTGCTTTACAGCACTCTAAACAAGGGCTATGATTTTAAAAATGAGTTTTTTCAACATGGCAGTATACTTGAGGGTTTGGCGAGTCTACACTATATATACACCTGCATGAATTTGATAATAACTTTTATCAGTACTTGTCAACTGAACGGAATAATTAAGTACAGTACACATTGCCACATCAAAAGTTTATTATAAAAACTGACAAACATTTGTACAACAATTGCTTACACGTTAGACTCTGGAAGAAGACTAAATTTACAGTTGTTCACCACATATCTTGATGAAAAACAATTTACTATAAACTCCAGTTGCAAAATGGCGGATTCACAACTCGTCCACCGTGAAGTAAATAGCCTAGGGACGAGGACCGGTCGCAAAATTGCTGAACACGCTCTGATTGGTTGGAATTAAAATCTCCGTTCACCTGGAGACTTCGATACCAGTCAATATATCGACCGTGCCAGCTAAAAATTCGAATATGAAAGTTGAATAATTGCTCGGCTAGTGGTTCAAATTTTCGTGCGATTATCACGGTCCCATGTGCATGACAAAACGACTAAATAAAACGTGCCAATTTTGTTTTGACCGGTCAAAAATTTGACCAGTTTAGTGTAAACTGTACGTGAGAAACTCAGTGAGAATTAGTCAAATCTTTCATTTCTATCATTTGCATTTAATTGTGCACACGTGAGATGCAAAACATGCTATAATTCTCTGCTACGCTGGCAAAACTAACAACAATAACGACTAGCATTGTATCTTGAACAGAAAGAAACAGCTAGACTGAGTTTTAGCGCTTACGTGATACACGTGCAAAGGCAGAAGAGATTCAACGCTTCGAATGGAAATAAAAAGCTTGCAGGTATGAATATGTTGAGCCGTCTAAATACGTTTGTGGCTTTGAATTCTGCAAAAAAAACTTACTGAAATGGAGAGTTCTTGAATATGTTAATTTTTAACAAACAGGAGACGTAGTTGCGAGCAAATCTGCTCCAAATCAAAGGTACGAAAACAAGCAGAAAAACGGCAAAGGAATATAGCTAGGGACTGATGTGGAGGTGAAATGCAAACAGCATCACGTATCGTTCAAGTAATATACAGAGCGCGTAATTCTCTGTCGCAAGACAGCGTTATATCTGTGTAAAAATCCGGAACTGAAGACAAACCGGTAAAGCGCGCCATGCATCAAGTGCCTCGGCCCCGTATTTTTTGAACTCAGTCAAATGACAAACTTTTCGTATTGAATACAAACAAGAGAATATTAATTCGTAAGTAAAACATTTTGAACATAACGTCCTGCAAAAAAAGAACTATGATAACTAATCTGAATTTGACTATGAAATAATTCTCCGTATTTTCTGCACATAAACATCGACTTTGATGATTTATGTTGGCATGGTATACACCGATTCGAAATATGGCGGCAAATTTGAATAACTATTGTTTTATACTGACTAGCCTCTCATTCATGTGAAAACGCTTTTGTGTTTCCACGTGAACACGAGGCTAGTCAGTCCAGAACAATAGTTATTCAAATTTGCCGCCATATTTCGAATCGGTCAATGGTCCGGTCAACATTTCCCCTTCCAAAATGTGGAAAGATATTAGTTCTACATTTTTCCTGTGTTGGTGCTATTTTCCAAGTTTCAGTATTACACGATTTCAGTGTTGGTATTTTTACCGTATCCTTATTGTTTTTTTATTGTATTATGATATAGAGAGAACAATGGTTTGAAAGTTGAGGTGTGACTTTGAAGCAATAGTCCCTTATTTTGTGCCAAACTCGCTGTTGTGCCGCTAAAACGGACATCTCTAATATACCCATATTTACAATGACGGAATTATGAGCTGGGGCAATGCTTATAAAACCACATCAACTAAAATCAAAACAAAATAAATGTTGGCGATGTATTTTCTTTGCTCACAGCAGGGAAAATGCCATTCCTTATTACAACCTCCTGGAATTGAACACTGGAAAACATTTATAAATTTAAAGTTTCTACATTTGCCTATAAAATCTCAAGTGATCAGGTCATCACTCCTGAGGTATTTAGTAACTATGTAATGTCCACTCTTACAACACCAGATTTTCCAAAAACGACAACTTTTATAGCTAGGCCAAAAATATAAACAAATTATGGTGCTCAAACATTCAAATTTTCTGTTGAGATAAAGCGTCTTAAAATTACGTCATGGTCAACGATTTACCGGACAACATAATAGTAAGTGAATGGACCGTAAGGTGCTAAGGGTTGAGGGTTCGAGGCTCGGTAGGGTCGATTCGTAAGATATCTAACCTTTTAAAGCTTAGAATAGTCAATTCCTTAAATTTTAAGACTTTCTGACTTCTCAGTAGTGGGGGTCTAAAATCTCAAATGTGCATTGAAGATAAAAGCTCTCAAATGTGTGTATTAATGACTAAAGAACCTAATGCAGGTCTTGAATTCAAAATTCAAAACGTGTCCCGGGTCTTCCCCCGAATTAAAGGGCCACTTGGACGAAAATCGGTTATATTCAAAACCGATTAAAACTGATTATCTGAAGATGAACATAGCTGAAAAACTAGGCCATTATCGTTTGAGCGATAAATGTCCCTCATTATAGAGAAATTATCATTCAAAATCTTAAAGAACAATAGGGTTGTATGTATGACGTCATACATACACAATTTGAAAGCTTGAATACTTGACAGTTTCTACCTGTTTCATTTGAATGCAAAGAAAATGTTGCTTCATGGTGACTATTGGATTCAATAAGCAAAAATTAAGTAATGTTTTAAGCCATTCAATTTTCATGGATTTTCGTCCAAGTAGCACTTTAAACAATGGAAATAGGGTGTGGTTAGTTTTTAAATTGTTATATAAAAGTAAAAGAGAAACATGTGACATTGTAAAAGAAGTGTGAATAAAAAACTTGAACTTCAACTTGAACATGCTGTATATGTATACATGCTGTATAGATACATATATGCTAAGATGTATAGTGATGTATATATACAGATGTATAGAGGTAGATTCAGGATAGGGATATACTGAGAAAGAGCCAGACTCGGGCTGCAACCGAGCGTCCCAACGATCCACTGACTCGGTACTGAGGATCGATTGTCCATTAGGTTGTTTCGCACCCTAGTCGTCTCTTAAGTTTCTCTGTTCCTGTCCACAACCTTTCTCATACCAATGCCACAAACAACAAGTCCTTTACGTATATATTGCGAGTTTCTTTAGACAAGGCCAAGAAACCCCAATCGAGCGGCATCGCAGTCGCGTCGACAATGAAAAGCAGACAAACAACATAGAAGCTGAGACCGAAATGAACATTGGGAAATCTGTTATTAGATGATTTTAAAGAAGTGTGTGTACGTACGTGGACGTTTCAAACAGCGACTGAGACAAATTCTTAGTGGTATTCCAAACTTGATTATGTATCGAAACATCCCACATCCCACCCTTATTGTTACTGGTGACCTCGTCATCCTGTTTCCTCAAAGCCAACTAAAACTCTCCTTTAAATACCGAGCTCATCGAGATCACATGGTTGCTATCTCACGTGACCTCCTCATAATGAATGACATTCCTGCAAATGCTACGGTAGAATCTTAATCAAACTTCAACTTACAGGTAAGTTTCGTTTAATTTTCCAATTATGTTGTTTTATTGACAGTTCTTGTTTAGGCAGATATAAATAAATGAAATATGTCAAATTTACCCGTTTACACGACACCAAAAAACGACAAGGCAAGGATGATATTCGGATGACTGTTCTGGCTAGTATTATCTTTATAGGCAACGACAAATCATACAGTGCCGTTTAGAGTGGCCCGTACCTATTGATTTGTTTGTCGGATGAATTTCAATCGCGTCTTTTCACATCAAAATCTAAAATAATCTTTGCCTTGCCGTTTTCGGTGTCGTGTAAATGGGGCATTAATCGCCCCGTTTACTTATTGATAATCAATCAATCAATCGATCGATCACTCACTCACTCACTTACTTTATTAAAGTGTCAATGGCTTCTAGCTGGCCACAAGTAGCCTACTAATTGGGGACACTAAAATAAATTCTAAATAAATCTAAAACTGCTAATAAATAATATAATATATTCAAGGAAATACGGTATTTACTGGGTTTTGATTAAGAAAAACTCTTACATGCTCATACGAAAATTCAAAGATTCGTCGATAAAGCCTCACGTGAACCCATTAACTTAGCTCGATGAGAATAGCTCTTCGCGCTGAAATATTGCTGTAGTTTTATAGCCTGATATGTTTTGATCTATCGTCAAAAGCAAACATGAGACCAAGGGGCTAAAAATTGTAACGTCATCCCAAGCGTCATCATTTTTGTTGCATTGACAGCAATTTACAATGGTAAAGACGATCTCGGCTGACAAGAGACTTCTCCAATTTAGTGTCAATGTCAAAGCCTCGGCTGTGAGGTCCTCGCACGGTGGCTTTTTTAGTATTACGTGCTGGAATAGGTAGCTCTGAATGGTGCGCTGGAAGGGGCTCAGTGAAGAAATACGGATGGATCAGGGCCTGAAATGAAATAAAACATTTCTTAAAATGTTTTCAATGAAGCTTTTCATATCACCGTCAGTTAAAGGACAATCTTTACAAAACTCTGCAGTTTTACTAATAGGGATGTGACAAATTTGATAGTAATTTTTTTCCAATAAATCAAATATTTTCGATAATGTCCTGTTAGCGTGATAAAGGTCTATTAGTTGATTGTGTTAAATTGACTCGACTTGGAAACAACATGTTACTGTAAAACAGCTGACTGGCGCTACGTATTAAATGATTCCTACTACATTTCGCACCTATTAAGGTGATTCTCCTCTGTTTTGCACCGCGCACGTCTACCGCGCATGGTTCACAAAGCACAGTATTACGTCTTTGTCAGCATTTTCATTCAAATTACGACTAAAAAAGCTTAAAAGCACAATTTTGGTGCGACAAATAGTGAGTTTTGTAAAACCCGCCCCAGTTTCTTCTCGGAAAAGTGCCGAATTTACTATAAATTTGATGGTAATTTTGAGAATAACTCTCGAACGAGCAAAGTGACCCCAATTTTTTATTTCAAATTTTGCTTTCTTGTTATGATTTACAAAACATTTGAAAGTTAAGAAAAATACAGGTAGAAACATTGAAAAAATGACGTTTTTCGTGCGTATTTTAGCACTAAAATGTCCAAACTAGAACGTTTCCGCGCGAAAGTGGTTTCTAAAATTTGTAAAAAAAAGACAATTTACAATGAATTTTCAACAACTGGTTGATAAGTCAATCGTGTCTCAGAAATAAATTGATAGACTCAGAGTTAGCAGCATTGTAGTAGAATAAGATTAAATGGCGAGTTGGGGTGGGGGTTTACTTTGACTAGTGCTTTACATTGGAAAAATACATAGAACATAATGTCACACAATAAGCTCCCTTGTTGTGTCACACAATTCTTTTCACTTTATCCTTAAACAATACACCCTTTGCAGCACGTATGAATGAGTACATTTTGGAGGGTAAAAACAATAGTTTCCAGCCAATAGGACATGCTCTTTTGTTTTGCCCTCCAAATTGAGCTGCATTCCAATGTGCAGCAAGATGACTATTATTGTTCAAGGATAAAGTGAAAAGAACTGTGTAACACAACAAGGTGAAGGGGGCTTACTGAGAGCCTATATGTATTCTTGATAAGCTTATAAATATTGAATAATTTGTTCTAGAAAAATAGTGTTTTTATTTACCATGAGGCAAGATTAATTACAATACTAGCAAATAACCTATATATCAGTATTAATTAAAGTTAATAGTCAAATCATTCGATTAATGAGTCCTGTTAAAGTTAGCAGCAAGTGATAACATCTGCGCATGCGTCAAACTTCAGTGCGCGTTCTAGCGAAACTCGTAATGGCGGCACGAAACTAGTGAAATGTGGCAGTTTGAAAGGATTATTTCAAGCTATTCGTACTTCCATGAACACTTATTATCCACCCAAAATATTTATGGAGTCTTTTTAAAGCTGTCTGTATAAAAAAGGTATCTTTTTTTCCTGCTAAATTTTGCTAAATTTCTCACTTGGTTTGGTTGACTGAAGTGTGGAAGAAGTGGTTTGTTGACATGTGTTCATGGAAATTCTGAATGGCCCTGGAGCTATCAACAATGAATTTTAGGACAGTGTACCAAAAAGGTAGGTCTTTATGCATCAGTATTTCTTGTGGGTAGTTAAAAATAAGGATCAAAAGCTTTTATTTTAAAATAACAGCAAACTCGATCGGAGTTATTCCTCTGAAATCCCATTTTTGTGTGATTTTGACAGTGATTACTTGTTACACCCCAAGATATATCCCACCTAAAGTCTCGAAAAATGATATTGCCACTGTTGGTGAAGTTGAATAACGACTTCAAACGATTATCTTTTAGGGGGGAAATTTGAGAATTTTGATGGTATTTAGCAATGTGTAATGTACAAGCAAATTTCATGCTGGTCAAAATTAAGCCTAAATTAATCTTCAATCACTTGATGTCAACACTTTGCTTCTTTTGAGGCTGCTATTGAGCATTGAGCATGAATTATTTTCGGGAGTTTGAGAAATCAGTCAGAAAAGAGAGGTCCTAAGTGTCCTTTACAGTTGAGCTATTTTTTCTGGATGCCAACTTTACAATTTTACTCATGTATATGCATACAACAATGAATCTTATAATTATAATATTGTAAAACCTTCAAGATAAGATAGATCTGCATTGAAGGAGGGATCAGACCTAACATCAAGATGCTAGCTAAGCATGTTGATTATATTTATCCTGAAATTTAACAGCCAGAACTTTTGAAAAAAGTTAAATGGATTGTGTGTTTATGTCTGTTTGCCAACACACGTACTGGGCACTTCCTAACTTAATTACTAGGTAAGTTAAGAAGTGTACAGTCTGTTGCAGGCACCCCACTCTTGTATATATTTATAGACCCTTGCTATTACGGAAACTAAATGACAATCCAAAGGGTGTCCACTATAATGAGAGGTGATAAAGTCAACTAAATTGCCATCTTTTCCATTATTCTCATAGATTTGCAACCACTATACATGAGGGTTTCCTAGCAACTCAAACAAGCCAGCTCATATGCATAGTCCAGTATTTGGAGATGGTGTTTATTAGATGCTATTAGTGAAGTGATATCAATAACTTCCAGGCTATGATATGTAAAAGGATCACAGCCAAACACAACATTTTTTGTTCTTGAACTATTTCAGTAGTATCTGTACACATATATTTGGGTGTGTATCATTTACATGTGTAGGATTATTTAGTGGGTGTGCATAGTTTAATGGTGTCAAGTCTGCTTAGTGTGTATTGATGTACTGATCTAGCAGCTGTTTGAAGTTGCATTTGAAATATTAAAGTTTATGTTGTTTTTAGATGATAACCTGTTGAAAATCTCTTTTTCTTTAGCTCCACAATTTGAACAAAATTTGTTAATCATAACAGGTACACAAGTATTACAGTAATAAGAAATACTATTGCAGTTTATATGAGTACAAATTGATTTAAATTGTACGTGTAGACCTTCTGAAGCATTTTTAAGTGATAAAAGCATTAAAACAGTCATCACTTGAAGTTCCTTTTCCGTGTTTGTGTTTATTAAATGTGGCATAAAACTCGGTTTAGCTTTATATTTGTAACGTGTACTGCGCAAACCAAACATTTTCGAAATATTTTCGGCTTTACTGCATTCAAATACTAAAGTTGAGTATCGGTTTTGCGAGATGGTTATAACTTTTATGAAAGTAAGAAGAAAAACTTGTCTTTCCTGCCCTCAACAAACAGAAAACAACAAAGAATAAGCAGAAGAACGATAGCGAATTTTAATAGAGCCGCCATTTTCATTGCATGCTCCAGCGATCACATGAATTCCGTTCAGCGGACCGCGCATACTCGCAACGTTATCACTTGCTGCTGTTAAAGTTGATAAATCATAACAGAAAACTGAGTGGACTTAATGTTTTTTTACAGGTGTCTTTCTTCACAATAAGCTTAATTCCTTCTGGTGTCAAGAAATAACGACACCAAAAAGTGCATGGTTGGCGTTTTCCTGGGTTTGTTGAGTCGAGAAATCAAACATGGCGTCTTTCTTGTACAACATGATTCGTGTCTTACATCAGTTTTGGAATGAAAATGATTACGGAATGTAGCTTTCATAAAAGTTAGTAGTATTGTTGGATATTAGATAGGTTTTCATGGACAGCTCACAGGCTTTCAAAGTAGTTAAGGCTTTCACAGATGTCAAGGCTTTCATGGATTTTAACTGAGGCTTTGACTTGGTGTTCGCGGACCGACCCGACCGAAACATGCTTACGGTTGTAGTTTGCTAAGTAAAGTGAGCATTTCAAGGATACTGAAAACATGGTACAATGACCCTCCACATCCTCGTCCAACATGGCGAACCTGTGTACGTGTGTGACGCGAGGTTAGCCCGAGCCCGAAGGACTTCTGGGTAATATGCAGGTTTGCGACATGGATGATATATAGACGCAGCCTAAGGCCTGGCACGACTAAAAAATATACTGAAATTCTTTGCAAATTTACGATGCAGTTATTCAGACTTTATGGTGATAAGTACTTTGGCTTAACTTTTTTATGAAAAAGATGCTATTTTAGAGAAATTTGAAAATATGCAAATTAGTATATATGTATATATTTGGCTCGTTCATGTTCTGTTTTCGCCTCTCGTCGTGTTTGCTAAATCACTCTAATATGAGAACGGGAAAGACCAAAACGCAATGGAAGGGAGGTCGGGATGCAGAGGGCTAAGAAGGACCAATTTTGATCCAGGATCTAGGAGGACGACATAACAGACAAAACTCAGCTAAAGAGCCGGGAACTCACAACGGGATCTTTTGGGAACAAAGACAGTAGTTCTCTGACTCCAATTGCTTCTGAGTCCTTCTGAGTCGAAATCCCGTGTGGAATTTTGCAACAGATAGTAAGGTGTTGTTTTGAATAAATTAACAAAGCATGAGGCTTGTACCTTGGTAGTCCAGACCCAGGCCTCTTTTTCCCCCTCTCCGCTTCGGTAAAACAGAGTCCAGAAGAACTTGCATGCGCAAGCGTTACATGAACCAATCAGAAATCGTAAAGTTTTGGTGTGACCTGGTTACAAGGCCTTTTGACAAGTCATATAGGGCTTGGATTTGTTCCAATTTGTGTAAAGACGTGTGCTTTGTACAAGTGAAGGCATACTTAACTGCTTCGATGTATTCGTTTTCAAAATGAGCCCCATAAAGCTGATTTAATTCAGATAAACTTTCATCTAACCCTTCCTAAAGAGCACCATGTTGAACGATAGCCTTGTAACCAGGTCATACCAAAATTTTACGGTGTCTGTCATGTAACGCATGCGCATGCAAGTTCTTCTGGACTCTGTTTTACCGAAGCGGAGCGGGGTAAAAAGAGGCCTGGGTCTGGACTAGTACCTTGGTAGTTCAAATGTCGACTCAATGCAGTTGCTTACTTTTGAACGCTTACTGAATTATACCTAGTGCAGTAAAGACAGCGACATTTGGCAGCAGGTATGTTAACATCTTGTCTTGTCACATCTTTCACGAAACAGTTCGACAGAATTTGTAGAAGTCGAGGTCATACAAACTCGCAACGCTCACCTCGTGGTCGCAAAAATTATTCCCCAAGTTCGCTTGAGGATAACATTGGTGTTTAGTTTCTCATGTCTCCATATTTTGTTCACAAGTTACAATAGGCATTTGTCTTTCTTATAGCAGATATGGTTCTCGCTGTTTTTGAAATTTTGTTAAGATTTTGGCGGTAGTTTTGACTACATAATTTTGCGTCGTAACAGGCAGCGCAAATTTTGTATCATAACTTCTAAGGATTAAATTGGCGCGATACATGTTGTATGTACTCCTCTATGCCTTTATACTTGATTAACGAAACAGGAAAAAATTCACCGTAGATTTGTGGATTTATTACCAATTTTTTTAAGATCGTCTGATCTCGAATTATTTTATCTAATTCGCAGAAAAATCATTATCGGTGCAAAGCTCAAGGCTTGAAGACAAATGGCTGCAAATTCCTCAGAAATCGGACCAGGTTTTGATGTAAAAAGACGCGATTAAAATTCATGTATAATAATAATAATAATAATAACTTTATTAAAGTCTCTAGTCTTATAGCCGGGCACAAGTGCCCTACTAATCGGGGAGACAAACAAATCAATAAGTACGGGCCACCTTAATCTCAACAATTTCCATTTTTACGGTCATTATTCCACTAGTTTACATCAGTGTTACTTCGTGGCTAACTTCTTAATCAGTAAGCAGGGTCCGCAATAAGTGCAAAAAACGGCTAAAAGGCGTCTACTTTTTGGCACTGGAAGTTTCCGAATAGTTTTACATCTTAGCATGCACCTACTCTTAATGAGAAGCCCGAGTAAGGGCAATATATATCATCTCACCTCACTTGCAGGGATTCTTGATTTTGAAGGGTAAACTAGAAATTTCTTGAGTAAATCAACAGCCTGTAAAGGCAAATCAAAACAATCATCGATTAAAGTAAAGTAAAGTAAAGTAAAGCGACCATATTTAACGTCGATAACTCGTAACAGTAATTCAACTGACAAACCTGAGGTCGACGGTGCGCTCATTTTACTCCCCTCTCTCCATCAGTGCTCCGTTTTAAGGGTATTTAAAGCTAATCAAAGCTACACAGATTGGAAAGAAGTCGAAACAAGGATGTGAGGTCTGGGGGGATCGAACTCGGGACCTCTCGCACCGAAGGCCGCGCACTAACCAACTGTGCCATCCTTGCTCCTTAACGGTATTCAATGATATGTTGAGTTGTCTAACCTACTAAGTCGGCACAGAAGCTTGGAAATATATCAGATGTTGAACAAGATTCGAGAATTTACTGTCGTTCTACTCTAACCGTGGTCACTCGAGTTCGCCCTCCAATCAGATTACGAATTGAAAACAATAGAATTCAAAGTTTTTTAATCTGGCAGGACTTCGGGATCCGTATGTCACGCAATAGCGGAGCCTAATGTCAATTTCGTGGACGAGCTAGCGATGTCGGAATTTTAGCGCCTGCAATGTACGTAATCAGCGGCTATCGCAAACTGATGAATGCGCCATAAGCCACATGGTCGAACTCTTCGTGCTCTCTACCTGTTATATGAAGGTGAGTTTGAAAGTTTATCATGTTTAATGCGACTCTATTTACTCGAGGAAGTATTCATCAAGGTGATAGTCGTTTTAGCGACATTTCTAGAGGAAGACAGTGTGCTTTTATAAGTCTTTCAGCTTTGTTATGTGCTAATTCTTGTGATATTTCGACTTGGACAACAGAGACTGTAGATCGCGTTCTGATCGAAGGGGATGGTATGTTCTTGAAAGCATTTGAAGTAGGCTCCATACCTGATGCAGAGACGATTTCACTCAATCACCTACCAGATCGTGTTCTTTGGTTATATAATGTTTAAATTACAATTATTGTTTACATGTTATTGATTATAATAAACTGTACATATACGTTCTCATGTTGTTTGTTTTGTCGTCATTAAGCGTACAAGATATCAATTGTTTGCAAAAATTCCAGCATAAATATAAGAAATAGCTTATCTATTGACAATAGAATAAATCTAAAACTAATGACTTTAGTTTTAATATTCGGTTTTATTCTGTTGTTTGTTTTCATATTTGAAGGAACTTCACTATGTTTACAGATCGCAGCACTTCGCTTTCGATAGGAACCGCTAGTATAAAATCTATTCAGGGAAAGAAAAGGATGTAGTGAGAGCGAAAACAGTGATTATGTAAATAAAAATAAGGACTAGTTGGTGTAGTAGACAAGTGTTTTATTGACAAACTGTATCAGTTTTCAATTTTAGCGGGTTTCAGTAGGAAACCTATGTTTCTTCCGCCGGTACGGCAACTAACGATCAAACAAAAAATAAACACAATTTCACAATCGTGAAAGCTTCAAAATTGTCAGTTGTTGTCAAAAGACATGATGGAGTTCCTATTACTGTTTGTAACTATACCGGTTGCATATCAAGATGTGGTTCTGTGTGGTTTCTTTGTTAGCTTTCAATCAAATAAGGCAGACGCCAGTCGTCAGCTTCGTTTACTGGAACGTTGTTGCCAAGAGCACGTTTCAAAATTAGCAAATCCCTGTCAAGTACTGCACGAACCGCTACGTATTTAGCAGGGTTTTGGTTTTTGTGGCTACTGCCTCGTCGTGTAAGTCCGTAAGATAACAACATCATAGCCCAATGCGTAACTCTTATATCACGTGGACAACGCATTCCAGATCGAAAGACGAACGTAGTTCTTCGCTTTCCTGAACGATCTTCGCAATGGCGGGCTTTTGGTTAACACAAAAGTAAAAGCTGTGGCCATGGAAAAACCAATCGATGAAACCTTGTCACGTTTTTTGACTTTAGAACCGGACTCGCTCCTGTGACTTGTTTGGCACATTTTGGGACATCAACCCGGGATAAACTGATCACCAAGATGTAAACAGTCAGGAATGTCAACCGTGAACTGAACCCATTGAAAACACTCGATCTTTTCTCCAACAACACACGTTAGGTCTTCAAATGAATGGATTATAGTATCTATGAATATACTAAGCTATACTAGCTTCTCACCCCTCGCCATCTTGGAAATAAATATTTCAAAACACTTGCGAAGGTCTTTCGGGATCTCGATCTGGCATGCGTTGTCCACGTGATATCAAACTTTTACGAATAACGCCCGACTCAACTGTTTCCAGCCGCTTTGAGCTTTTTTGAGCGAGAATTCGAGTGTCGGAACTGGGTTTGTTTGTTTGTTTTGTTTTGGTTTGTTTTGGTTTGTTTTGTTTTTTGTTTTGTTTTTTGTTTTGGTTTGTTTTGTTTTGTTTTGGTTTGGTTTGGTTTGGTTTGGTTTGGTTTGGTTTGGTTTGGTTTGGTTTGGTGTTGTGTTGTGTTGTGTTGTGTTTGTTGTGTTGTGTTGTGTTGTGTTGTTGTGTTGTGTTGTTGTGTTGTGTTGTGTTGTGTGTTTTGTTTTGTTTTGTTTTGTTTTGTTTTTGTTTTTGTTCGCATTTTTCCTTCTTTAATTTTCCTTAGTTCTTCTTTTACAGCTTATGTCTATTTTTTTTCGCAGTAACTCATATTAGCATTTGATCACTATATCTCGTATTTACTGAATCTTTTCTTTCTATCCCAGTCATAAAGCAGTAGCCCAAGCGCCTATTTTTAAGCCTTGGTCACATGATGGCGACTGCTAGATGCCCTGTTTCTTGCATTCACAAATGTGTCGAGAGAGAGCTTAGATTTCGCGCCTTTTTATCTGAGTTCTTTTATCAGTTTTTGAAGCTCTGCTAACTCTGCTCTCACTTCAGGATGTTTTTCTTTCACGTTGCATGAATTGATTCCAGGACAAACTGGCTTTTTACACTTCGATACAATGTGACCTTGGGTATACAGCCGTGCGGCAAGATTTGTGTCTTCTAACTACACAGATTACGAACCTGGTGCCATGACTAACATCCTCAAGAACCTTGGTTGGCAACCACTCGAAGAACGAAGGAAATTAGCAAGAATAACCCTTTTCAACAAGGGGATACATGATCTGGCTGCTCTACCCCTGGACGTCCTCACCAAACCGACAAGAAAATCAAGGCATATGCACTCTGAGTACTTTGTCCCTATTTTTGCAAGAACGAATATATATAAATTCAGTTTTGTTCCACGCACCATTACTGACTGGAACAGTCTATCTCAGTCTGAAATCGACAATTTACTGAATTAAGTTACTTACATATTTATTATTATAGACCTATTGGAACAATCTTTATTTACTTATTATTATATATTTTTTGGAACAATTATTTAAGTCAACAAACGACAATCTATTAAATTAAGTCATCTATTTATTATTATCTATTATTGTTATTTATCTATTTATTATTATCTATTTATGTTATTATCTATTATTATCTATTTATTACTCACGTCGATTTGAGTTAACACGCTGTGCATTATATGTTATTTATAACGTAGCACATTATAATAAAGTGAAGTGAAGTGAACAAAGTTTACTGCGCTTGCTTGACAGTCGGTCGAAGTTATCTAGCTCCTCCTTCCTTCGTTCATACTCTTGTTTTGCACTTTGTAAGCGAACTTGCAAATAGTTGATCTCATCTGTAAGCTCTAGTTGACGTTGACCCAAATTGCTGTTGTCTGGGTTTGGTAATGTTGGCGGACTACCAAGAAGTGGAGTCGTGCTAGAGCTGGACGGGAAAGATGGCGCGTTCGGTGTGGAAGGCAAAGAAACAGCAAGAGATTCCACCCCAGATTCCACAGCACCGGCTACACAAACCGTATTGATATGTACATTGTCTTTCCCATTCACATCTGTGTCAGCAAACAACGCTTTAGGTTGAAGATGTCCTTTTTTCAATTCTTGTAGCACTTTCTCGAGCAAACTGCTACCCCGTTTGGACGAGTGAGCTTTGCAGCTTCCTCCAAAAACAATTCATTTCCGTTTGAAGGACCCTCGAGAGTCTGTGCCATGAATAGAATGAAGCAGGTTTAGCGTGTAAGTACAATTTCATGCGTATTTTTGAATCTCAAAAGCTACTTCAACCTTTATAGGAATGTCCAAATCTTCTATTTTCACATGTCTTTACGAATCCACTTTCATCGAAAAAATGAATTGTCCCACTGTCAATGTTTGAAATTTGGTCCAAGAAGTAGTTAGTGTAGTCTTCAACTTGTGGTGCTTTTGACTCGATTGGTGTACGTGGTATTTTTGTCATTGTCATCATAAGATCTTTTCTAGTGCATTTACTGATGGAAGCGCTCGAAGGAACATCTATTGGATGAACAACACCGTCTAAGACTAGGCGATTTTGCAGTTCCGACAAAAGAATGGTAGGCTTACAGAGTTTTTCGTTTTCGATAACAGAAATTATTTCTGGTTGGAGTTTTGTCCTTGGACGTTCTTTCCGGACTTGCGGCATCGCAGAATTTGTTATATCATAATCGCGTATAACAGTTTGAACAAAACCAACACTAACTTTCAGGTCTCGTGAAATTGTCCTTTGAGAAATTCCACCGTGATGAAGATCGAGAACTCTCAGTAAACAAGTGGTAATTTTCTGCCGTTGTCGTATAAACCACCTTTTTGAAGATGACACGAAGCGAACTTGACAGGAAGTGAACATTGTTACTACGGTATAGAAGGCTATTCTTGGTTTGCATGTGACGTCATCGAAAAGCTAAAATCTAAACTATTCATCACACGAAACTGTTTCCTAGATATTTTATTTATATCATTAAGAAAAGTCCTCACACAAAAAACTGAGTTCTTTCGATGAATGGTTTTCGATTTATTGCGAGTCAATTTCTGTCACGCAACACTGTCACGTATATCGGAAAGACGCAGAAATATAGGCAAATGTGATTCAAATCATACGACTTTAACTTTGTAAGTGATAAATAAGTTTGTTTTGGTGAATATCTGAATAGAAAACACGAATTATAGTGATATTAACGTGATTTTGGTCCTTCGTGTTACTGTCCGCCATGTTGGTGTACAAAGGTTGTGCACCAAGATGGCGGACCCATACATTTCACACCAAACAATGAAGATAGTTGATCGCTCGTATTTCGTTATCAAAATATTCTTATGACTAAACATTTCGTATAGATACAAAACTTCAACTGCTTTTTTAGATGCAAGACATTTTATTCAAAAATATTCTATATTAAGCCCGAAAAAATTTATGATGACGTCAGTGCAAACCAAGAATACGTTGAGTTAGAATGCGCGGTTATAGTGAAGCCAGATCTCTGCAAAATCAACGGTCGTTAACTCAAATTTAAATGTCCAATTCAAATACCTTATTTGCAATTTTCATTCTTTATTACGTTTCATCGAATTTTGTATCATTTCTGCAAAGGAACGATTAAAGGCGTCTAGTTTATTCACCCTTTGAATTGTTATGTCCCATTCTATTGTTTTCAATTCGTAATCTGATTGGCTAACGAACTGAAGTGACCACGGTTAGAGTAGAAGGACAGTAAGCCCTTTTTGATCCCGGTGCAATGGCCTATCATTAACAAACCCACCCAGATATTTTCATTTCAGCAACTTTAGGATATCAACTTGGATTATTTTCATATGCAAAACTGTTTGTATACAATTATAAACATATGAATAACTTCAGGATGCATTTCCATAAACCACGAAACGATACGAACATACGGTACGATACGATATAATATACAGTATTTCAGTAAACGTTGTCGGACAAAAAGTCTCGAGCCTAGAAGCACATTTCTGATACCATATGAAAATTTAAAGATTAAACGAAAAACCACGGCGTCACAATCCACTGATGCAAATCAATGTGACAAAACATGCTGGCATGTAATAACATCTTACTTCATCAGAAGCATCCGGGACTATCTTCTCTAGAGGTATTGCTGGCATGTGAGGGAACGTAATCTTATTGTAGTCAGGTAAGTCTGTCATACCCTATACAAACAAGTACAGCAAGTTTATGAAATATATTTTCTACGGCTAAATGCGCTTTGAAGGTAATGGACTCACGCAATCGTGCGCATTGTATTTGCACACTGTTTGTTCGTTTGTTCCGGGAGTATTCGTCTGTCCACCTGCCTGTCGGTCGGTCTTTCGGTCGGTCGGTCGGACTGTCGGTCGGTCGGTCGGTTGGTCTGTCGGTCGGTCGGTCGGTCTGTCGGTCGGTCAGTCGGTTTGTCGGTCGCTCGGTCTGTCGGTCGCTCGGTCTGTCTGTCGGTGGTACATGGTGATACATGGTGAAAGTTCTTAACTGACATTGCATTTTTCAAAGAGCAAATAATGTACATGTAAAGCACACAGGACTTTGACACCAAAACTGATGCTGCTGCTTTGCCCGGTGAGCTCGCTATTGGACTTACAGGCCAGATGTCCTCATTGGGTGTCCCCAATGTCCTTAATACACAGCACAACTGTTCTATATCATTCTCACCCTGTAGGCAACACAACAAGACGTTAACACAGTGATCATTTACAAATAACCATGAAGTACTGAAGTACTGAAGTACAACCAGATTTTACCTACCGGGAAAAGAGGTGAATTGTTCAATAATTCCCCAAATATGCAGCCAACGGCCCTACAGTCCATGAATATAACGTTAGTATTACAGTGCCAATACCGGAACCATGCACCTATGCAAATTTGACCAACACCAGAAAACCAACAACTTCCAACAAAAGTTGACTGTCCAATCAGATTTACAGCCATTCTTAGTTAACGTAAGTCGATTGGTTAAAATGAAGAGTTAATATAAAAATTAGGTACTACCTAATAGCGGAGCTCCCATTTAAATATAATAATAATAATTTCAAATAAGGATTTCAACATCCTTCAATTAAACAATTAGACATTGCAGAACATTATATTTAGATTTTTCTGTCTTGGCAGTAATGTGGCATCTTGTTTTTGTACTATGTAGAATAGAATGACACAGATAAATAGTTGTCTTTACACGAAACAAGAATTCTCTCTTCCAGGTTACACTAATCATGACTTTAGATGACATTGTAAAACAACTCAAAACTACTACTACCTAAAAGCAGAGCTTCAATTTCAATTTTAATATTTTTTATGTTCTTGATTCAAATGAATTGGGCTTCCTGTGGTAACTGAAAAAGTTGAAATGAAGATTATTTTAAAAAGCATTTTTAAAATAAGTTTTGGTTTTGGTTTGTATATTGTATGGGCTTGTAAGCTCAGTGACCTTTATTACAGTAGATTTTAGACTAATATTCAGATTCACTGATTTTATAATTGATTTTGTAGTGCCTCATAATTTTCAGAAATAGAAGCAAAATCTCCAAAACCTTTGTTTAAATTGATACAAGTAATTGAACCTTTTCAACATCCTGAATATTACAGAACAACATATCTTGGATTTGTCTGTCTTCACTAAACTTGTGACATCTTGTTTTTTGTGGTTGTTGTTGTTGTTTTGTTTTGTTATTCAATGTAGAATAGAATGACACACTAGCTAGGTGAATAGACGACTTTCAAAAATGGCGGCCTAGTGCATGAGAACGAGGCCACAAAGGCCTTGTTACCAGAAAATAAGCGGGGCGACACTATTATTGC
Organism: Telmatactis stephensoni; assembly: GCA_029948255.1. Taxonomy (NCBI): domain Eukaryota; kingdom Metazoa; phylum Cnidaria; class Anthozoa; order Actiniaria; family Isophelliidae; genus Telmatactis; species Telmatactis stephensoni. The sequence continues at coordinate 717,634 of JALIZF010001798.1, read as the reverse complement.
TATCAAAGACGATGTGTTCCTTTTCCTTTTAAAATACCTATTTTATGTGCATTTTACAGGATAATTTTTATATATTTAGAATCATTTGATGCGATGTTGATTTTGGAGGCCTTTCTGGCCTCGTTATCGTGAACAATGAGCCCGCCATTTATGAAAGTCGTCTATACTTGTCCCCCACTTGTCTCTTCCAGATTACACTGATCATACAATTTAAAGTGATTATAAAAACAGCTACTTGACAAAACCAGAAAACAAGGAATTAGCCATTTTCAGTCTGCATTTAAGGTCTCATAGGGCTCATTGAGCAACTTCATGCTTTTTAATAATGGTAAAACAACTCTAGTTTGCATGCAAAATTCCTTCTTTTTTTCCTGTCAATTTTTTCATTAAATTCCAGACCCAAACTTGAGCTGCATTTACACATTAGTGGGGTTGAAATAAGTTCAATTTCAATTTCAATAAAATCAATTTTTTTGCTAATTTTATTATTATTTAAGTTATAGAACTAGTGCAAAAAGTTCACCGTAAAACAAAATGTCGTTGTACATTTCATGTACTTGATCGAGTGTTTGTTAAACTTGGCCACAGTTCAACGGCATAAAAGTTTTTTTTAAAGTCATCAATCCCAAATAAAAGATAAAATATCAAATATAGGTACAAGAGACTCTTTGACATCATTTTCTGGCCAGGGTCTTTACCTTGAAGTGCTTTCCTTGTTGTCTTTATGCACCAGTCAATTGAAATCCCCCGACGATCACAAGGTAATTAAATACATTTTTCCAACATACTATTTATCTGAATTGAGAGCTCATCTGTTCTTCCGATATTGATATAAAATATGAAGTTATTATAGAGATTGATTACATATTTTGTGCTATGATACTAATTAAACTAGGGCTTCAATCTTTTAAAGTTCGATCTTTTTTGCCTTCTCATGTGAGTTCATATAAAGTTTATATCATATCACCAAAGGATTTTCTTTTGTTTTTATACTGGAACTTATGACAGAAGAAACCATCCCACCTGGAAAATGGTTCTGTGATGGTTAGTTTTCATCAATAATTACAGTTTTATTTGAATGTGTGTAGTATCAGGTATTATCCTATAACTATTACACATTAGCCAATCAGAGCTAAGCATTTTCTATGAATACAGAGCGGTATTTCATGGATTTTCTATGAATACAGAGCGGTACTTCATAAAATGTATTAGCCAATCAGATTGCTCAAAATTTGAATTTAGCCAATGAAATTCAATATTTTTTGAATATATAATTAGCTGAGAAACGAGCGGGAAACCACCGGCGCGTTTGCATCGTCGAGTTTCGACCGAGTTCAACTACTTCAAATGCGATTTCTTCTCTCTCAGAAGAAAATATTGATCATTGTAGAGGCACAAAAGAACCCAAGAACACAAAAGAAGACTGAGGTGGACACTAAGAAGGTTTTGGACTTTATTTCACAAGCTACGTACTGCAAAGAGAGTCCAACTGAACTCAGAACGCTTGAACATTTCTACTGGAAATTCGCAAACCAAATACTCTAACGTCTTACAGAAACTCCACTGGCCGATATTTGAGAGGTAAAAAACTACCCAAAGCTCATCGAGAAGTGCTCAGTCAAGCAAAGAGAAAAAATAAAACGGCTTCGCTAAGATGGGTTGGGGAAAAAAACAAACGCACGAAAATGTTTGACAGAGGATTTTTCCAATAAAAATGTTGGCGTCACGATCTCTTTAGAAAAGCGTAATTTTTGACTAAAATGTGTAATAGTTATAGGATAATATGGTTATTTGATGTTTTTTTAATGGAATACTGGTAAACATTTCACGCGAAATTTATGTTATTTTGTATACAACTCGCCTAAAGGCTCGTTGTATACTAATAACATAAATTTCTCGTGAAATATTCACCCGTATTCCATAGAAAACCATCAAATAACCAGTAAGTATTTGCAGTATTTTAGATCAATAATGTGCCTAGTGTGGTATACTTTGTGTGAAGTAGCAGTAATATTTCTTTTTATTTTTTTATTAGATTGTAAGAAGCTGAAAAGAAAAAGCAAGAGGAAGGGAGGCAAATAAGCTGACATGTCTCATTTTTTTGTTAACGAAACTAATTTATAGCAACTTTTATGTCACATGCTATATTACTATTTTAAAATATTAAACACTTGATATTCAATTTATTTCTTTGTCAGTAATAAAACACATCGAAGTGGATATCTGTAAAAGAAAATATCAAACTGATGTCTGAACAAACTGGTGAAAGGGAGCGGGGGAGTTCACTTTTATTTTTTGCCCCGGGGGTCGGGGCTTTCACTGCCTTTCACAGAGGGAAAAAGTGATGTCCCCGGGTATGCCTCGGGGGGGGGGGGGGGGGGAGCGGGGGATTTCAATTGACTGGTGCATTAGAAGCATAGTCCTTGTTTCACGCTCAGTGCAGACGATTCTTGATTTCCAACTTTGGCTAGATTTTTAAGCAGCTTTACTGAAGGCATCTTCACGAAACGAAGAATACACGATCCTCAATGACTCATTCATTATGAGAAGTTCTTAAAAGCTACGAATCCAACTAAAAAGTCGTCCAACTTTGAAAATATTCTCTGTCCTTAATTCGTCTTTCGAGCAGCTTTTGAAACGACACCGGGCCCGAAAAAAATTCAAACGTACGTTTTTTTCGCTTTAACATGTCAAGATTGGCACAGATTAATGATCATGAAAATCGCTAAATTTTTACGAGGTTTCGAGAATAATATTTTAAAGCTTTGCAACTTAAAACTGCAAGGAAACTTGTAAATTTTCAGTTTTCAAAGTGTCAGCGCGCGTCAAGTTGGCGCCAAAAAGCAATCAGCCAATCAGCATCGCGATGTACACGGACGGACGGACGGACGGACGGACGGACGGACGGACGGACGGACGGACGGACAGTGACGTATACTCAAGCCATGAAAAATCAACTCGATGGGTTACCATTTTTCTAAAGTATGAGGCTCCGCTCGCGAGGGCCGGAGCTCCGCTATAAATTCAAACGTACAGGCGTGGTGTTTGTGTGAAATTTGGCAACTCACTAGGTCGATAAAAAATACAAAGTGTTCATGTTACAGCTCTATCTGACTTCAATGCGGGGCTGAAGTGTATAAAATCATGAAAAAACCCGGCATATCACACCGGCCACTATCTTGCATTAATTAATTTATAAAATACATTATTTCAACATAAATATATACCAAATTTATGCTGAGATTGAAGTTACATCTATGGACTATCAGATCAGTGGCTCAGCTTAGGGCCCATTCGATGGAGCGTTTCCAAAGCACCACCTCGTTAAGTCGTGTCACACAAATTTGAGTCATTATTTTACGTTATCGAGTAATAAAATGCCCAGTTGAACGTTTTACAATAGATAACTGTTTTTCCGTTAATGGCCTTTTTCAGCCAAAAAGTAAGTCGGGTTTTTTTTTAAATAGCTAAATGTACAATCGTATAGGGTATGATTTTTTTAAGTTTGTCATTCGTTAGCGGTCCAGGACAGAGTATATAATGGAATGTTACATGGTGTGTCATAAAACCCTTTCCCTTATTCCTCTGATCAGGAGATTTTCTAGAAGTCTTGAATTTTAAGATCAGAAATAATTTTACAAAGAAATTCCTTACTTGCGGGAAAGAGGATAATAGCCGGGATACAAGCTATGGATTTTAATGTTAGCGGTAGTTTTATTTGTCTAAAGGTTTGACAAAGCTGATGAAAGAGATTTTGAAGCAATGCAGCTCTTATCTGGGTGGTTGTCACACAGTAAAGATACAAGCATATTTGAGTAGTGTTCACAATTTTCTGTTGTTCTGTCAGTTTTAGGTAACTAGCCATAGTTAGCACAGGTTTTTCCGCAATAAAATGTTGTGATAATCAATGTTTTAAGTTTGTAAAAACATTATTTACAAACTCAGCCAGGTTTGATTGGTCTGAAATCGGCGAAAACATTGCTAGCTCCATCTCACGCTGTACTGGTATACCAAGCAAAATCCTTTCGATAATGACTCAGAAGGCACTACTTTGAGTGGCTATGAACAATTAACGGATAACGCTAGACTTATTTAACTTATTTTGTAGTTGCAAGAACGAAATGGTATTTCTTTTATCAGTGCCATTTGATAGAAACGCAAGTGAAAGTCTTCGCTTGTAACTGAAATCCGCACTTTTTACTTGGCGGGCGTAGCCACTGAGTTACGCGGTTTTCCCTTTCTTCTTCTTCGTCCTTCGTCTGTCACAAAACGAATTTCTTACTCGAATTTGTTACTCGGCGGGTTCCGTATAAACCAGTTGGTCTCTACAGCCACAAATAACTGCTCTTTGGTTGGATTTTGATGCGCCGAGTGGAATCTATTACAGAAAGAAGTCTGGATGGTTCATCAATACTTTTAGCCCGCATCAAAGCTATGCTAGGAGAAGTTTCGATTCTCATAAGTAAATAAAGTGAGAGACTAGACGAAACAAACACGAAAACAAAGCTATTTTTTTCAATACTTCATCGAAATCCCAAAGAATGGGCATTTAGCCAAATCTGTCCTTGGGAAAGCGTGAGAAAAAGTTCGTGACATCGAACGACTGTTGTTATTTGTTGGTATTTTGACATGATACGTACGCCGGTTTCGTTTATAAATATTTATACTTCTATCTATATTTTATAGAAATTGATGAGAAATATTTATTACTATTCACAATAAATAATATATCAACATTATTTTCCAGCAGCCGATCGATATACAGAAGATATTACATGGCCGCGCAGAGATTTAACAAATCGAAGTTACTTTTCTATGGTCTGTACTCTTTTTACAACACTCAATAAATCTCGTAAAAGGTAGCTTGGAAGACCGAAACAAAACATATATAGATCATGAAAACGTACTGAGGGAATTGACACACACAGAGAAGAAGATCATCATTTCATTCCTGAAAGATAATACGTAAATATATTTCAGAGCGCGTGAACACGCGTCTCTCATGCGATGAATTTTTATTACGCACGCCCCCTGAGATGAGCTATTTACAGTCAATTTTGTCATAAATGGTGCATCCCCCTCCAAAAAATTCTAGATCTGCCTTATCCTGATAGAATAACCATTATTATATCTACATCTACTGGATAAGAGCAATCGCACGCACTGATTGATTCCTCTACTACTAGGATATCAGCTCATATCCCGTGAGTAGAGAAGTAAACAAAATGGCGGAGCGTTTCGCCGACGTTATTTCACTTTTTAAACTTGAAAATAATGAAAATTCTTTATTTCTCACAATCCAGTGGATGTGGATATAATAAAACAATTATTCCACTCAATCTCGTCGTACATGGCTAATAGCCGACGAGGCGCTTAGCTCATCGGTACGACTCGATTTCGTGGAATAATTGTTAAATATAGCATAATCCGCACTAAACAGTTTTCCTATCCCGCGGATGGAAATAACTTCCTGTGGCAGTTTATGAAATTAGTTCAACAGGTGACTTTATACATACCAGAGGTCAACTCCTTCATCATATTTGCGTGCACCATAAAGCAATTCTGGAGCTCTATACCATCTGTGAAAGAACACAAGCTTTTATGGTTCTGATTGGTTATTGGGAGTCTTTGTGGAGGATGGAAAGGGCGATGTCGTTAAGGTTTTCCCTGAGATACACATTGTATACAAAAAGGTGTACCGTCAGAAAGCGAGAAAACGTTTATCTGGTGCTATCCATTGATTGTTTAAATGGTTACCAAATAACTGTTAAGTATAGTAAAACCAATAGCGATAGTTCGTGTTAAATCCACTGTAATGTTCACCTTGCCAACCATTTTCACAAGTTGCTTAAGTAAATCTATCTCTGGTTGGGACATGAATGGTGCAGGCTTACGGCACATGAAGTATCGCTATATAGGAAATGTAAGTTTGTGAATGGCCTAATAAATTCTATACTAGAAGTTTCGAGCGTTTGAACTTGTCAAACAGATCTTAAATCGAGACCAAAAACTCGCATCCCAAAAGAAAAAAAAACTCTGGTGTATACAAAATTCCATGCAAAGATTGTAGTACCACATATATTAGTGAGACAGGAAGATCACTAGATACAAGATTAAAAGAACACAAAGCAAGTGTACGATCGGCCAAATGCAGGAATTCGGCTTGGGAAAACACCAGTATACTTATTTCACAAGAACATTGATTAAAAAAAGATCGCAGAGGCGTGGATGATCGCAAGTGATACCATTGCCCTTAAGCCCGCCGCACACGTGAGGAAACTGCGCGGGGAAACCGCCACGCGAGGCACTGTGTTCAGACAATTTCTTGCAGTAGACGTTGCATCTTTGGCTACACGAGGCCAAAAACAGAGCAGATAAACGAGCACACGATGAGAAAAGTGCCTCGCGTGGCAGTTTCTTCACACAGTTTCTCAACGTGTGCGGCGGGCTTTACCAACAAAGACTGAATGTGGAAGAAAGATGCCAGAGGGTTATTTGACTCTTATTAAGAAGACATAATACATATTGTTTTATTGTTACTAAGACATCATACATATTGTCTTATTGTGAACTCCAAGTAGTGCTTTGTTCTGTTTTAGGTTTTTGTGAGTTTTTAACATTCATTTACGTGTGTTATAATTTTGTTATTTTTTTTCTTTTCTGTAGTTTACCGGTATATGAAGTTTTTTTTTCCGTGCGCGGATATGTTCCATGCGCGTGCGATTTCTAGTTTGACTGTAAAATATAATTTCTATGACGTTTGTAAAGACATTTGCGATTCTTTCTCCGATGTTGGACTGTAGGTCCGAAAGCTCAGATTAAAACATCAAATTTCAATGTGGAAGAAGCGAACTTTACTATCAATAATTCAATCGTGACCGGAATATTCGCGACTTATAAAAATGTAGTGTCTTATACTCCTCCAATCGGCACTTTCAGACTACTATATAAACCCCGCCCACGAATTCATTACTCTCTCTTTTACTCCGACGAAGGACCAAGGTCGAAATGTTAGTAAGTTAGTTAGTATATAGTATATAGTATATAGTATATAGTATATAGTATATAGTATATAGTATATAGTATATAGTATATAGTATATAGTATATAGTATATAGTATATAGTATATAGTATATAGTATATAGTATATAGTATTTATCATATACTTACTTCGATATCAACACAATATAGCGCGCAAATATAGTGGGTATCGGCCATTGATATCATTCACATGTGATGATATCAAAAACAACCAATCAGAGCGCAGGATTTCGATATCATCACATGTGATGATATCAGGTTGATTTTCCCGCCATTCAAGCTACTATGTACTCAGTTGTATCAACATGGCAGAATTAACAAGAAGAAACCAAAAAATAATAATAATAATTTAGCTCATTTGTAGCATGTAATTAAGGTATAAGCCTTGTGATATTTCAGTAAAACTTCAGTTCCAAAACGGCCGAGTTGACATTTTTATTTCGTTCTTTGGTGCACTATTTGTTGGATGTTCAGCTCTTTTTCTTAAAATCTCAGTAATTATATGATAAAAAGAAAATTACACGGCGGCTTGAAGATATGGAGTTTATCTTCTCGTGAAAAGAAATATTTCACTCGTTCGCTGCGCTCACTCGTGAAATATTTCTTTCCACTCGAAGATAAACTCCATATCTTCGCGCCACCGTGTAATATCCTCTATATATACACCAAATAATCTTATTGTCAGTATTGTACCTTGTTGCTACTTGGTGACTGTACAGTCTGTCACCTTCATTGGAAAACACCCTAGCAAGACCAAAGTCTGCTATCTTTAAATGACCAGTAGAACTTATCAACAAATTTGCAGGCTTCAAGTCCTACAAACATTCAAATAGTTTATGTAAATAACTGAGTTGCTCAACAATCAAATTATGATTAATAGTACAGTATATATAAAGCATAAGCAGAGCTCTTTGAGTGGTTTTCATTTGACCACGAAGGAATAGACAAACTAATAGTTGGTAGTTTTTCTTTTGGTTCTTATCAACTACTATACAAACTAAATAGTCAATTTTCTTTTATGGTCAAACGAAAATCACTCTAATGCAATCAGTTCTAAACCATGCGAACTCAGACAATCAAACAATCTGCTGTAGTTTGTTGATTTGGCTTCTATATGTATCAACCAAAGCTAAAAATCAAAATGATAAAGAAATACTGAATAGGAATATGGTCTGAACTACATCATATAAAGAGACAGGAGGGAGGGAGCGTCTCCAAGGAAAACCGTGGTACAGTGGACACTAGTGAAAAACGTCTGCGCATGCGTTCATATTACGATGTTTTCTTAAGAAATGTTTGAGTTTTAGCCTGAAAAGAAATGCTCGTGTTCTCGGTGTATACATAAAATTTCTCTTGTATACTTTTGTGAGACAAAGATATTGTATTTATGAAGACATTATGTGAATACTGGCCCTAAGTTTCAAGAATTGATCTTAAGTTTTGACATTTTGTGAAAACCGTTGTTGAAGGCAAGCGGTAAAAGCGAAATTTGCATAAGTTACAAAAGCACGAAGACGTGACTACGAGCATGCGCAGACGTTTTTCACTAGTGTCGGTACAGTGATGTCTGCGATGTGACGTCACGGTGGCGTGGCATAGCTTCAACATGGCGGCAAAAGAAGGAGATTACAATTCACAGGTTTCCTTGCAGTTTTTACACCCAAAACTTCCAAGTATATTCCTGAAAACCTCACTAAAATTTGAAGATTTTCACGGACATTCATCTATATGAACCTCAACGTTTTTGAGCGAAGAAATCGAACGTTTGAATTTTTTTCGTAACCTGTGTCGTTTCAAAAACTGCTTGAAAGACGAAAAACTCAACGAACATTTTCAAGGCTGGTGGACTGTGTTGATAGATTTGCAGCTTCAAAAAAGTTCCCTGTATAACTGAGTAATTGAAGATTATGTATGTCAGGTTTCGGAAAGATGCCTTCAGTAGAACTGCTTAACAATCCCTCCAAAGTTGGAAAACAAGAGTGTCTGCAAAATTTGAACGAAAAGGACTTTTATGCTTTGAAAGACAACAAATGAAGAAAAACGTTGCAAGGTAAAGGGCATGCATGATAGAAGAAAATGTGATGTCAAAAAGTCTCTTGTACCTATTAGATGATGTATTTTTCATTTAGAATTTATGGTTGTTGAAAAATAAACATTTCTGTGGTAAAAGTACAAAAACTTCGAAAAGCTGGTTCTAACACGTGTATCGGATAGTTAGCCAATTTTAAAATGAACTTCTCTTTTTATCGAAAATTTATTTCAGTCTCTCTGTGTAATTACAGCTCAAGTTAAGGTCTAGACTATTTTCAATAAAGAAATTGACAGCAAAACTGTGTTACTTGCATGTAAAGTAGAGTTGTTATACAGAAATCTGATCTTCAATCTAAATTGGAAATGCTGTATTCCTTGTGTTCTTTCTATTTTGTATGCCAAATAATTGATTTTCTATATCTATCTTCAATTTGCATCAATTAACATTTAAGAGCTAGTCAGAGAACTGTTGTTTTGCACTCAAAATAAACCAAGACAATATTGACTTGCATAAGTATAAGGAACATTCAGTACTGCCTCCTATATTCCACATGAAAACATACAAAACCATAATTATGAAGACTAAACAATCAAAATGTTATGTTCTGCAATATCTAGTCTTTTAGAAGAACAATAATATATGGTTTACTTTTATGCATCAAAGCAGTTTTGTGGCATTTATTAGGTAGGCTTCTATTTGCTTTCTATTCAGTAGAATTATAACTGCATGAACAACTAGCAGAGTCAATACAATGACTGGATCTGAAAAATATAGCAAGATCACAGGAGATTATCAAAAGTATGAAATACATAGAGAATACTTCATGGAAAGTGCGCGCGTACGGTTTTTATTCACGAGTTGTATCTAAGTATCATAAAAACGAACGAGCGAGTCCTTCGAGCGAGTGAGTTTTATGATACAAAACAACGAGTGAATAAAAACTGTACAAAGCACTTTCCATGGTGTTTTCTGTTTATCATTTTTATATATTTTAGTCATTTTGCTGTGAAAATGGTTTGCTTTTCCATGGTCAAGATTTTGATTTCAAAAAACACAAAAACCCTACAAAACAAAATTTAAATTACAAACAGACGTCAAAACAAAACAAAAATAATATTTATTTGTATCTAAAGTGAATTACAGTGCAAAATTATGATTCTTTTCTGTGTAACTTTTTTTCTCACTTCATTTTTGAGTGGCTTAGGGCGAGCAGTTAAAATCGACGAATTTCGCTGAAACTCATTCAGAGGTTAGAAGAAAGCATAAACAACACACTTTAGAAGTCTCGTGGAATTTTATTAAAATTAAGACAGAAATTTTGAGTGATATTGAGTGCCATACATTCTCTTATAAATAGCCACTAATAGTGAGCTTGGGCTACCTGTGACAAAACGAGCAAAGACAATGCGAAGAATTTGAGTTCATTCAAAGTATTCAAAGACAAACTTACGGTCAAATTCACGCTCGTTAAACATGCTTGGCGTTTCGAATGTCCTTCAAAACTTTACCTTGAACTTGATTTATCAGTGTTTTTCTCCGAGCTTTTCTATCAAAGGGCTCAGTTTGACTAAAATTTCATTCAGTGACTCCGAATCTGCCGGCCGTGAATATAAGACTTAATCCTCCTTCGCTTTTTGCAGCACAGCCTGGTTTTGAAAATCTTTTTCCCATAGAGCTCTTCTTCTGCATGACATCGATGACTTTTGTGGTAAATAAGATAATCTACTTGAATTTTTACTGAATAAAGATTGAAAATTGAACTGCCAAGACTGAAAATCCTTCGATAAAAAGTGCTGAGAGGAGCCAGTTAGTTTCATCAGAAAATTTTCATCAGGAATGAAGTCGCTTCTGATTGGACGTATCGTTTTTCTCACACGTGAAAAAAAGCGATACGCGGCTTCTGATTGGACGTATCGTTTTTCTCACACGTGAAGAAAACGATACGCGCATTCTGATTGGCGGAGATTGGTAAACAAAACGAAAATCTATTGAATGGCTTTTCTGTGAGTAAATCTCGATATGTATATAATAAACAAACCTTCAAACAAATTATTAAAAGTTTTATCCAAAATCTTTATTTCATCTTTTTATCCATAGTACTTTTACAAATTATGGAATATTTTTGTAAGCTATTTACCACAGGAAGCCCAATGTACTTGATTGATATTTATCGAAGACAAAACAAGCAAATCGTTTTTTAAGTGACATAGAAGTGAAAAGAAGTTCAATAATAATTCAGCAATTAATATTGGTGCTTCTAGGTCTATATGTTTTGTATTTACTGAGCTGAGTCGTCCAGGAAAACGAAAATACAAATCTGATACGATATGTTAGGAGACGTAAAACTATAGAAAATGGAAGCTAATAGCACAGTTCAGGCAAAAGGCCTATTACTTACGAGTACGTGGAACTTTTTTCGGGATTCAAAATGCTCTAAAACCCCGAGAAAAATTTTTTTTCCTCGCGCGTCCTTCTCCTCGAAGAACGAAAAATGGCGGTTACTGAATAAGACAAGCACTTCAACTTTCCTTTGTTTTGAGCCGTTTTCCTCTTCAGATTGGTGTCAGAGACAAGACTGATACAGATTGAAGGTAAAGCAATAGCAATATTGCAAAAGTGAAGGTAAATGTCTTAAGGAATTTCTAAAAAGTACATTTTCAACTACATTTTGGAATCTGTTTTTCGGAGCATTTTGAGAACACAATTTTGGTTGCTATGTACGCCATCCGTGACGTCACATCGCAGACATCACTGTACCAGCGCGCGCCTAATAAAAACCATTGGAGTCACCTCCTCCCTCCTGAGAGGAGATTTTATTCAATGACCAGCAATAACGGCGAAAAGCGCCAAAAACTAGACCTTCGTGCGCTTGTTCTGGATTGACACTCAAATCCTTTTTCTACCGGTTAAAAACTGATGTACCAAGATAAAATACCTGTTTAAAACAGATATTTGAATTTTACAAAGACTTTTTCTTGAAGCTGTGTTGCGATTAAGCTTTTTCAAGCTGAAGATAAAGAAAACATACAGCAAATGAGCAAATAAAGGCGGCTAAACCTAAAAAAAACGAGTCTGATTTGAATACATTATAAACAAATCCAGCATTCATTTCGGTCTTGGCTTGACGCTTGTTGCTCTGAGCCACAACAACATTTTTTGAAATAAGTGTATGTTATAATCTTTAAAGTACTACTTTCAATCCTCTCTGATAATAATTATTGACATTTTATTGATGGAAACCAAATCGATAAAATCCAGCAGACTGTTTGGATGTCTGAGTTTACATGATTTTGATTCTTATTATCAGAACAAGTGCCACTACAGTACAATTTCATCTGCTTACAGCAGACAAAATCAAGCAAGCAGTCAGCACTTGCTACTGTTATCGTTGACCTGTGGACACGTGTGAAGATCAAAGATTCAAAACTAGTATTCGTCAATCAAATTACTTGAAAAATACAAATAGTGATTCTCAAGAAAAATGTCGCGAATTTGCAAGGAAAGTTTAGAATGATATAAACTTGAAACGTATAATTAACGTTTATCGTAAATTCGAGGCTTTTTTTCTCGGTAATCGCAATTTGTGTCGGTGAAGTTGACGTTGGTCTGAATGCAAGTTTTCAAACGAGACTTCGAGCTTCACTTCAACGATAATAAAACATGTCTTTCTCCATTTTCTCTTTGCTCATTTTGTGTTATGGAGATCTCTTTTCAAAAGCCAAAGGACCCCAAAGGCTACGGCTATAAAGAGACAAGTACTCATTCGTCATATTAGCATTTTTTCTTGGGCTATAGTGGATATTATGAACTCTCACCCGGTGCATGATTCCTCTATTATGACAGTACGCAACACCTTTTAACAGCATTAATAGATAACTTTTGATTTGCGCCTGTTGAGATAAAGTACTTTTACCCAGGAAGTAATACAAGTAAATAATGCATTGAGTATAGTTAGTAAACTATATTGCAATCATGTATCCCAGTCTTTCCCACACATTTTGATGGAGAAATTCTGGTGCTGTACCAGGATTTTTTTCCACTGATTGTACCTGGAATTGGTACTTTTCGTCAAGAAGTCAAGATAATTTGTCTATACTGCAGTTACATGTACAGTAATTGACCAGTTAGGATCAATCAGAAAGGAAAGCAATCACTGTTGCAACCCTGTCGGTAAGGTAACGGTAAGGTAACGATAAGGTAACGGTAAGGTAACGGTAAGGTAACGGTAAGGTAACGGTAAGGTAACGGTAAGGTAACGGTAAGGTAACGGTAAGGTAACGGTAAGGTAACGGTAAGGTAACGGTAAGGTAACGGTAAGGTAACGATAAAGGTAAGCGGTCGACGAACCGAGTTACCGACCACTTACCGTTACCTTACCGACCACTTACCGTACGGTGCAGATTGTTCACGATTACCAACCCTGTCAAGCATTCAAGCAATAATTTATTTTGTTGCCTGCAGTGGAGCAGGTTTTGTTGCTACATGAATTTAAGGAGGCTTCCTACAATTTCTCTAGTGCTCGACCGGTCAACTTGAAATGGCTGTAGTTCTTACATGAAAGCATCCACAGTTATGACTTTTCGTTCACTTACTACATAAAGACTGAAGTTTTTAATGGTATGTGTTTTGTTTACATCGGAGTTACCATAGCGACGAAATGATGACGTCACCGTTTTAGATTCCAAGCAATTTTAAGCGTTTTTTGACCTAAACTTTTAAAACGACATACCAGGCGTTAATATTTAGGACTTTGGCTAGTAGCATACGAATTTTGGAGAAATTCGTATAAACGAATTTTGAAATATTCGAGGCGCAATTTCTTAACCCCAAAAATAACAATTTATTATCAGGTTTCAACTCAATAATTTTAAAAGCAAAGCAGCATGACAACTATTCGACTGTCAATACGTTGCTCATATATCAGACTACTTCTCACAAAGGGGGAAAACAGTTGACCGAGAGATTTTTCTTTTGGAGCACTAAACCTTTTTGCATAAATTTTGATAAAATTCAACCCAATTTCATGTCTTAGTGGCGTACGCTGACGGAGATCCAAAGCACTTTCTGACGTGCAACTTTGTTGAGAAGTAGTCTGATATATGAACAACAGTCCAAGAGTTGTCATGCTGCTGTGATTTTAAAATCCTGACAATAAATTGTTATTTTTGAGGTTAAAAAATTGCGCCTTGAATATTTCAAAATCCGTTTATACGAGTTTCTCCAAAATTCATATGCTACTAGCCAAAGTCCTAAATATTAACGCCTTGTATGTCGTTTAAAAGTTGAGGTCAAAAAACGCGTAAAACTGCTTGGAATCAAAAACGGTCATCGTTTCGTCGTTATGGTAACTCCGATGTAAACAAAACACATACCATTAAAAACTTCAGTCTTTATGTCCTTAAAGTCCTTAAAAAGGTTTGAATGATACGAAAAATAAAATGTATTGTACTAGTTCAAACTGTAAATTGCTTAACATCAGTTATCCTCACAATTACAACAAAACATTTGGAATGAGCTGCTGCTGAGATGAGAGTAGAAGAGGACGATTTAGTACCTGTGTGAGAGGTCTTGCAGAGTTCCTCAATACTTCAGACAAATCTGACCACATGTACTCAAACACAAGAACAAACCCAGTCCCATGGGGAAAGACATCAATCAGTTTGACAACCTGTGGTGAAGACAAACACAGGGTTGTCAAAAATATATTTCACCTGCTACTTGGGAGTTTTTGGTAATATCACAAGCCACTTTTAGCTAATTTTGGGGGAACCTCCAGTCCCCAATGCCAAATTTCTAAAGCAATCGACTTTTAATAATATTTTTGATTTCAAATGAGTTACTGCAAAAACGATTGTAGAGTGACTGACAACTGTAAAACTTCCAGTTGGATTTTGGGTTTTTCTGATCTGTAAACCATGTGAAGGTGGCGGTGCTTAAGCAACTGCCCTCAATCCTACCTTTGCCATCCACCTTGAGGTTCCTTGAGAGCATTAGCATAAGTTCCACCCCCTTCACATTATTGGAGGGTCAGAAAAACCCAAAATCCAACAGAACGTTTAGATTTGTTGTTGCATGGTTGTGATACAAGCATTAATTTTTGGAGTAAACAATCTAAATGTGTATTACAGTAAAATGTCTGCACTTTTTGGCATTAATTCCACTAATTTCTGCACTATTCCACACTATTTTCCATTTTTCCCTGCACTCTATCAGATGCTCTGGATAAGACAAGATTTCCATGAAAACCCAAATGAATGTAATATTGTTAAAATCAGACTTTAAAGAATGTCTATAAATTTAAATGCAGACATAACATCAGTGTCAATAACACATTTTTGCTGCAAGTGAATTGAAAGCAACACTTATTTTGAATTACTGTAGTGCATGAGGTGGCATTTCATACTGGCTGATCATTAGTCTGTTACATGTTATCTATGGATATCAGTCATTCTTCATTATCATGAACAAAGAAGATCTTGAAATCAGGCATTTGATTTGTTATTAGCTTAACCTCCAAATATAAATTAAAACAAACTTCCAAGCTAATCCCACCACTCTCATTAACTAAACATCTTAAAAGTCTTAAAAATACTTCATTTGCAACATTTGCTGTGCCCCTGGAAAATCTCCAGGAATCATTAAAGCTTCAAATTAACAATTAACAACACACCCTCACGGGTATAATCTTAGATTTGAGTCCTCCAGATTCCATTGTCCTATGCCAAAAACCAATCGCTTCAGTGAGTTTGTCACTATTAAATATCAGTAATTTAATTAATAAAATATCATTATATTATTTATTATGTAGGACCAATATGTATATTAGTTGTATGAGAAGTATTGTCATTCGTGATTATTGTATGGTATTAATGTATTGACCCCTTTGCTGTAATCCAGTTCATACTGCAAAAGCAATTGAATAAACACATATCTATCTATAACATATCTATCTATCTATCTATAACTTTGTGAATGTCCCAGCAATTCAACTTACATAAGGATTTTCTTCATTTTCTTGTAGAGACTTGATCTCTCTGTTGAGTAAAAATAATATCTAAAACAAAAAATATATTAATAAATCTAAAAAAAGAAATGACATACAATACACCATATTGCAATTGTTATTTGTAAAGATTGAATAGAAACCCTGACAGCATATTGTATTGTTACATGGTTGTATTTTAAGTTGGAACTTGGAACTTTTTTTTGAAATAATTTTGTTTATTTGCCAGTACTAATAAATATAATATTACATATCACAAGTGTGTACTAATACATTGTATAATTGGCAAGAAAATTTGACATAAAGCCCAACATGGCTTATCAAATCTTGTCAACTCTCCTCTTTACATTTAAGATATATACTGACAAGATGACACGGTACGGTTGTGTATTTGAATTATTTAGTTCCATACAGTAGCCAGCTAGATCATATATATATATATATATATATTTTTTTTTTACAAAATAAATTTTTAATTAACAATAAGTTGTTTACAAATGGATTCTTTACAATAGATATTCTAACAATAGATCTTTTTTTACAATATATTTTTTTTAAATAGGAGTCTTATAACATGAGGTAATCATTAGTAATGTGAATACAGACTGATCATTTTTAAGCTTATTACTCGGGCTACCTGTGGTAGCTCAAGTCTAGGTTTACCTTTTTGGTCTATCTATCTATCTATTAGTCTAAAAACGGCTGCGAAAGAGACTATCTATCTATCTATCAATGTCGCAAATCAGAAAATTACCCAGAAGCCTTTTGGTGAACTGTCATGAAAACAAGGTTGAGCACGAGGCTTCCTGTGGTCGAGAATTGAGACCTAACAAAATGGTAGACGCTATCAATTGGAATTGGCTTCTAATCTCATGATATTTGGATAGTGACTGCATTGATACGGAATTCTCGAATCTAGTGGTGACTTTACCAGCTTATCAACTTGTAATGTATTATTGATCGTCCAAGAACACAAAACAGAGATCGATTTGTGACAGCGAACTTCACTTACTGCTTGCACATAATGTTTGCTTATGTAAACTTTATTGATACAAGGTGTCTACAGTCATGCTCTTCCTGAGAGCCGTGTTATAAACGAACTAATTAACTAACAATATCTACGATGTTTTTTTTTTTAACTAGAAAGACTAGGAGATTCTCGCCTTTGCTGATAATAAGGTGACTAGATTGTATTTAATAATTAAGCCAGGAAACAAGAATTAGTAAATGGTGCAAAATTAAACCAAAACAAATGATTAAATTGTATTATTAATTTACTTATAAATTGAATATTTAGTGCAATCTGTATTTTGTACAATGTCATGATTATATTGAATGCACTTTCCTACAGGTCAATCATGCTCAATGCTGGCAGATCAAAATATAGTACTGTCAGTGATGGATAATCATGGACATGACAGTTCTGTAATGTTTATGAGACCTTATATTAGTAACAATTGAAGAACTAATTTTAGAATATACAAGATGGTATTTTCAATGAATGAAAAGTGATACTCAACCACAAATTTAATTGTACAAGCTTTGTGCAACCATGTTCACAGAAACAAGATTAAGTTTAGATGAATTGAAGATATTACTCTGTATGTAGTAGTATCAGGTTGATGTGCACGGAGGAGCTATTATAATGTATCTGATATATAACGCGATTATGCGATTTCGCACAACTGACCTAAAATCACATAAAATCGCACAATCACCGAAAATCGCATAAATTGCCAAAAAGTTCATATTTTTTCACTAAAATCAAATCAAATGTCACTAATACTTAAGACATATGTAAATACACTCGCGAAAACTATCAAAAAGTCTACGAAAACAGGCCAGAGTCGAACAATTTTTCACCCATCTTCAAGGCGTCACTTGCATTGGGGAGCAGAGACTGGCACTAGTTTTGCTCTAACACCATTTGCTATTGGTTCAAATGGAACAATTCCTTTCTGTCAATGATCCAATCAGCATTGCCGACATATATATTTATAGTAAAACTGCTTTTCTCGTACAGTGAAAAAATTTTCAAAAATGGATGAATTTCTAGACAGTTAAGATCGATAATTATGCATATGACAGTATTAAGATCATCTTGTAGTGAAATTAAAAACAAAAATATTGATTATCTACTATTCAAAAATTGTTTTTCGTGCTTTGTTTCAATTCTAAATATTCCTTGCGCCTTAAAAATGCAAATAAAATGTTTTTATCCCTAAAAACTTATCAACATATAAATAAAACAGATCAGAAAAAAATTGCATAATTTGCCGCATAATCAACCCTTTTTGACGCATAATCAATCATCTTTGCCGCATAATTTTGTCTGAAATTTTGCATAATTTTAAATTTTTTGCCACATTACGTCAGATATGGTAACAGTAATGAGCATGCATTGTATTATGTTACACTTCGAGTATTAAACTTCAAATAAAGCATCAGCAACTGACTACTGCTAAAATCATTGATCTGCTCCATATTGAAAACATGGTAATACATGTACATGTATTGAAAAGTTGTGTTACGAAACTGAATGACTGTACTGAAATGATTCCATAGAAAGGTAATTGTGAATCTGTGGCACTTCTTGAATCTACCAATGTGATATATTATAACTTACATCAATATCAAAATCATTTTAACTTGGATATCGAAACAGTCTGCTTCAATTTGTAAGTTTTGTTTCCTTTGTTTCCATAAATCAAAGTAAAAAGTACAGAATAGAAATTTTGTCTAAGCTATAATCTTATGTATCATCTATAGATCATATTGGATCATTTGGTAGGCATTTACAAAATAAAGCAGACTGTATACTGTATATGTCTGGCATGATAAAAAGACCAGCAGTATATTAATAACCACCAATCAGGTGGTATAATTATCTACAAAATACTTTCTCTCCGGCCAGTATAATTTGTGCTCTTAAAGTTCTGATTTCTACTTAGGATTTTTATAAATAGCTTTTAAGCTATTTAAAATATTAAAAAATATTTAAAATATTTAAAATATTTAAAAATGTGGGCGTTATGAGGAATGTGGGGGTTTCACTGCAGGCGTTCCCTTATTCTTCCTGTCCTCAATCCCCTTTCTTCCCCTTCTCCTTACGCCGCTATGCAGGCTAACAGAAAACTAGAACGAGTAGTCTAATTCTTTTAGTAAAAATCTACTAGTATTCTAATGCAAAATTTTGAAAACAAAATTTGGTGATATTTTTTAACCTAAACTGAGAAATTTTGGAAAGCTACACATAAAAATTATAGTTTCCATGACCACTGTCTTTCTTTTGGGAGCCGAGGAAAATCGGCAGCCAGACCAGCTGAGAAGCTTTCTTCCACTAAAAAGAAGTGATTTGATCATAGAAGAAAGTCGAAAAGCTCAAAAAACAAATAAAGAAGTACAGAATAGGTCAGGTCAGGCTGGAGCCTGCTACTGGTAACATGTAACCCAGTACTACCTGCCACATGGACGGGTCGTCGGCGTCTAAACCGGCTCCCCCACAAGGTTCTTTCTGGTGAGGAGGGTGGCATGACACCCAGCAGGAGTAAAAATAAGACCTGTCAAAGGGTGGATGAGCTCAACTGAGCCAACGGCCATCATGCATCAGTGAACTTATATTTTATTGTGTTTTGATTGTAATTTTAAACAGTATTTTGTAGTGCAGTAATTTATAGTGTATTTTAAAATTCATTTTCATGGTGTGGACTGTGTAGCGGCAGCCCAAGGCGCCATCCTATGCTCACAGTCTACCATGCATATTATATGTTTTTGTAAAGCGCCTAGAGCAGATTCTGGATAGGCGCTATATAAATGTTTATTATTATTATTATTATTATTATTATTATTATTATTATTATTATTATTATTATTATTATTATTAATATCTGATGCTTGTGGAGATTTCTTTGTATTGTTCAGGGCCAAAAAGACGAAAAAGGATCGAGCTGACCGACCAACTCACCATGAACTGATTCAGTGAAAGTGAAGCTTTTCAAATTATAGCTTCAACCTTACCTAAGGAGTCCTGCAGAAAAGTTATTGAAAGGTAAATAAGTTAATAATTCTCACTTATGTATTCCCTGTTTATCTTATTTAGAAAGTTTTTTCAAACAATACTGTTTTTGTCCGAGGTCACAAATGAGTACTTGCTCGCTTACTATACTGAAGAGTTTGTTTTTCTGTGACTTTGAAGTCATTCACGCTGAAAATCGACCAAAAACAAAAACAAAGTACCTATTTTTTTTCAATTAGAATTTCTTTTTGCTAGTATACTAGAATACTGCTGAGTTATCTTAGATAATTTAGGCTTGAAAGCCCTGACTTTTTTCAATTTGGAAGTACAGTCCATAGAGGTAGGAGACTCAACTTTGCTTTTTATCAAAATCGCAAAAATTTCTCAGCTTATATATTAACATTTGTACGTTTTATTTTGTATAAATGTCACTCGTGGAGACAAATAGTTACAAACCATGTTTTATTTATAGAAATTTTAATTTTCAAAACATGATTGAATCCCTATTTTCTCTACTCACCTTCTATCATTATTAAAAGGTGAGCAGAGCAGTCAATCAGAATGCGAGATTTGCATTAGAATACTAGTAGATTTTAACTAATTTGTGATAGCCCACTAGTAGCGAAAACCATATGGTACCCTGGGTGCCAGAGCGATTTTTTCCCCGAAATTAATTTCCGCTCTCGTTGAATAGTAATTTCAATTTTAATTTCGGAAAAAAATCGCTCTGGCACCCAGGGTAATCATATGGTGGATCAAAACGCTGAACTGCGTTTTGCAGTGATTTCTTAGGATTGTATTGAGAATTTAAGCTTACATATTCCTTTATTATTTGACCGATTAATAGGTTTATACTAAAACAATTAGACCTCTCCGCCTCTTGGGCTATTGCTTCGTAGTCCACTCGTCCTCGAGGTCTAATTGTTAAATAGTCACCAAAGAGATATTTACCTAAGTGCTGTGTTAGGTATTCCATCTTCTAGTCTTCTTAATGGAACTTTTTTGAGAGCAACCACCTCACCACTCTAGAAATGAATCATCAATAACTTGTTTCGATCTGAACAAAACAATATACAAGTTTAATACTATTTACCTCGATATGCTTAGCTTTAAATACAATACCATGAGCTCCTTCTCCTATCCTTCCAAGTATTGTATATTGACCGTATTGCTCAGTACTTCCCATAGCCTAGCAACAGTTTACTTTGTGTACATCAAGAAGTCACTTTCACGCCGCTGTCACGAAAAACCTACAAGCTTTCAATCGATTGTGGAGCAGCCTAGAAAACTATTGCTATCAACTTAAATGTGAACATTTCAATATGAACAAAAACGTGGAGAAAACTATCGACAACTAAACTTTCACCATGTCCGCCATTTTTGGGTAAGTACTTCATGTATGCTCGTATTATAATGTCCTGGCATGTGTTTAGCACCATTGGACTATCCCCAGCATTGATCAACTGCCCCTAGTACTGATCAACTGTCCCCAGCACTGAGCAACTGTCCCTAGTACTGATCAACAGTCCCCAGCACTGATCATCCGTCCCTAGCTATGATCAACTGTCCCCAGCACTGATCAACTGTCCCTAGCACTGATCATCTGTCCCCAGCACTGATCAACTGTCCCTAGCACTGATCATCTGTCCCTGGTACTGATCATCTGTCCCTAGCTATGATCAACTGTCCCTAGCTATGATCAACTGTCCCTGGCACTGATCATCCGTCCCTAGCTATGATCAATTGTCCCTAGCTATGATCATCTGTCCCTGGTACTGATCAACTGTCCCTAGCTATGATCAACTGTCCCTTGCTATGATCATCTGTCCCTAGCTATGATCATCTTTCCCTAGCACTGATCAACTGTCCCTAGCTATGATCAATTGTCCCTAGCTATGATCATCTGTCCTTAGCTATGATCAACTGTCCCTAGCACTGATCAACTGTCCCTAGCACTGATCATCCGTCCCTAGCTATGATCAACTGTCCCCAGCACTGATCAACTGTCCCTAGCACAGATCATCTGTCCCTAGCTATGATCAACTGTCCCCAGCACTGATCAACTGTCCCTAGCACTGATCAACTGTCCCTAGTACTGATCAACTGTCCCTAGCTATGATCAACTGTCCCTAGCTATGATCAACTGTCCCCAGCACTGATCAACTGTCCCTAGCACTGATCATCTGTCCCTAGCTAGGATCAACTGTCCCTAGCAAGGATCAACTGTCCTCAGCTAGGATCAACTGTCCCTAGCACTGATGAACTGTCCCTAGCTATGATCAACTGTGCCTTGCAATGATCAACTGTCCTCAGCTAGGATCAACTGTCCCTAGCACTGATGAACTGTCCCTAGCTAGGATCAACTGTGCCTAGAACTGATCATCTGTCACTAGCTAGGATCAACTGTCCCTAGCTAGGATCATCTGTCCCGAGCACTGATCAACTGTCCCTAGAACTGATCATCTGTCACTAGCTAGGATCAACTGTCCCTAGCTAGGATCATCTGTCCCGAGCACTGATCAACTGTCCCTAGTTGTGATCAAGCTGTCCCTTGCTATGATCATCTGTCCCTAGTACTGATCAACTGTCCCTAGCTATGATCAACTGTCCCTAGTACTGATCAACTGTCCCTAGCACTGATCAACTGCCCCTTGCACTGATCATCTGTCCCTAGAACTGATCAACTGTCCCTAGCACTGATCAACTGTCCCTAGTCCTGATCATCTGTCCCTTGCACTGATCAACTGTCCCTAGTACTGATCGATCAACTGTCCCTAGCACTGATCAACTGTCCCTTGCACTGATCATCTGTCCCTAGCACTGATCAACTGTCCCTAGCACTGATCAACTGTCCCTTGCTATGATCATCTGTCCCTAGCTATGATCAACTGTCCCTAGCTATGATCAACTGTCCCTAGCTATGATCAACTGTCCCTAGCTATGATCATCTGTCCCTAGCACTGATCTTCTGTCCCTAGCACTGATCGACTGTCCCTTGCACTGATCAACTGTTCCAAGCAATGATCATCTGTCCCTAGCTGTGATCGTCCCTTCCCTAGCTATGATCCCAGGGGCGTATCCAGGATATTGCAACACTTTCCATTTTCCACCAAAGGGGGGTCACACTTCCAATTTCTCAATCTTTCTCCTGTCAGATTCTTTTATTTCTATCATCTTTATGTAAAAATTATTTATGTAATGTATAAAGAACGTCAGAGAGAGTGTTTTATCGGATATAAAGATCCGAGCCGTAGGCGAGGATCTTTATACCAATAAAACACGATCTCGAGTTCTTTATACGGCTTAAAAAACTCCAACACATATTAGAGTGGTTCTCTAAAAGAAATTCAAAAATATCTTCATTTATCTTGGAGAAAATCGAGGTTAAAGTTTATGTAAATTAGGCCGAATCTTTATCAGATTTAAAGACACTCGTCACGGTGGCGATTTTCATTGTGTTTGCCTTATGAATTATTAATGAGTTTTTTAAGTAAAAATAATAGCATTATACTTTTTATGTACTGCAAGGAATAAGTTTAAATGAACAGGGGCGTACAGGGGGGGTCTTTGTCACGGATCACGAAAAATGAAATTGAAGTAGAGGGAATATACAAGAGTGGAGTATTCTTTTCATGTGTCACAAGAGAAGACTGTCATGCACGGATCACGAGAAATGATTTATTAGAATCACGAATCACGAAAAATAAAAATGCTCGATCACGCGTCACGAGACTAACCCCTGTACGCCCCTGAATGAAGTACTACCTGTAATTTAGATTTTGTACTTCATATGTACTTAATTCTGTAAAACTGTAGAATAAAAATCGCCAGTATAATTGCAGTACATACTTTAAATAGACTTCAAGGAAGAAGTACTTTTTAAGTACTAGCAGTACAAATGAAGTACTTATGTATGGTTGATGTATACTTAGAACATACGTACTTCATGAGATAAAATCATACTCAAAGTGTACTTTAAGCATAGCCGCCTGGACTTCCAAAGCCTTACCCTATCGACCCTTAATCCCAGACCTTAAAATTTGATTTTACATAGTACCCTACCCCAGACTAAACTTAAGAAATGTACTTAATGAAACTATCTAAATCTACATGGAAAAAACGCCTATTCAATAAATTTTGTATAGATATTTACCAATTGATTCAAATTGAGTTAATAATAATAAATCATTAAAATTGTTTTTGAGCCAGCAGAAATTATACTATAGCTGAGACTACAACCAAAAGCATACCCTATCCCAGACAAAATGCCAAAAAATGGTACACTACTCCAGACCTAAAAGCTGAAAAAGCATATACCCTTTCAAGCGCCACATACCTGTATAGCAAATATAGGGGTGTAAACTCCCCCTGGGCTGTGATGCCATCCTAATTTCAGCATCTTAAATTTTAATGTAATTAGAACCATATCAGTTAATTGTGGTGCAGAAAAGGAATATTGGGATCACAGAAAGCTCAAGTTCCCAGCTATTAAAATCTTGAAGAATGTCTCCCTTGGTTGGTCTGTTACAATATTATAAGCTTAAATAGTCAGATGTAATGACCCCAGGTATTTATTTGAACACTATACATATAAATATTTCACAATTTCACAATAGCTAGGGACACTGTTGATCAGTGCTAGGGACAGTTGATCAGTACTGGGGACAGATTATCAGTGCAAGGGACAGATGATCATAGCTAGTGACAGATGATCATAGCAAGGGACAGTTGATCAGTGCTAGGGACAGATGATCATAGCTAGGGACAGATGATCATAGCAAGGGACAGTTGATCATAGCTAGGGACAGATTATCATAGCAAGGGAGAGATGATCATAGCAAGGGACAGTTGATCATAGCTAGGGACAGTTGATCAGTGCTAGCTGGGACAGTTGATCATAGCTAGGGACAGTTGATCATAGCTAGGGACAGTTGATCAGTGCTAGGGACAGATGATCATAGCTAGGGACAGATGATCATAGCAAGGGACAGTTGATCATAGCTAGGGACAGTTGATCTAGCATAGGGACAGGTTGATCCTAGCTAGGGACAGTTGATCCAGTTGCTAGGGACAGTTGATCAGTGCTATGGGACAATTGATCAGTTCCTAGGGGACAGTTGATCCTAGCTGGGGACGAGATGATCCTAGCTGGGGACAGTTGATCCTAGCTGAGGACAAGATGATCCTAGCAAGGACAGTTGATCCTTGCTAGGGACAGATGATCCTAGCTGGGGACAGATGATCCTAGCTAGGGACAGTTGATCATTACTAGGGACAGATGATCCTTGCTAGGGACAGATGATCCTAGCTAGGGACAGTTGATCCTAGCTAGGACAGATGATCCTTGCTAGGGACAGTTGATCCTAGCTAGGGACAGAATGATCCTAGCTAGGGACAGTTGATCCTAGCGAGGGACAGTTGATCATTACTAGGGAGCAGATGATCCTTGCTATGGGACAGATGATCCTAAGCTAGGGACAGATGATCAGTGCTGGGGACGGATGATCATAGCTAGGGACAGATGATCAGTGCTAGGGACAGTTGATCAGTGCTGGGGACGGATGATCATAGCTAGGGACAGATGATCAGTGCTAGGGACAGTTGATCAGTGCTGGGGACAGTTGATCATAGCTAGGGACGGATGATCAGTGCTAGGGACAGTTGGTCAGTACTAGGGACAGTCGATCAGTACCAGGGACAGTTGATCATAGCTAGGGACAGTTGATCAGTACCAGGGACAGTTGATCATAGCTAGGGACAATTGATCATAGCTAGGGACGGATGATCAGTGCCAGGGACAGTTGATCATAGCTAGGGACAGTTGATCATAGCTAGGGACAGATGATCAGTACCAGGGACAGATGATCAGTGCTAGGGACAGTTGATCAGTGCTGGGGACAGATGATCAGTGCTAGGGACAGTTGATCAGTGCTGGGGACAGTTGATCATAGCTAGGGACGGATGATCAGTGCTGGGGACTGTTGATCAGTACTAGGGACAGTTGCTCAGTGCTGGGGACAGTTGATCAGTACTAGGGGCAGTTGATCAATGCTGGGGATAGTCCAATGGTGCTAAACACATGCCAGGACATTATAATACGAGCATACATGAAGTACTTACCCATTTTTGAGTTGCTAATGGCTTGGGCACGAACGGCCTTAAAGATAACAGGAAGCCCAGCCATTCTGTAGGGTGGCTCGAGCATACATGAATTTTAGAGCTCTACGCATTCCCGGACGCATTTGGGTCCGCATTTGGTGATTAATGTACGGAACTGTTATGAGATTATAAAAGTTCTCAAAGTTTTATTGAATTTGCACGCGATTTGTTTAGCAGTGCAACAGATCAGGCATAGCTGTGTTCTGTACTCTGGTGGAACTGTACTCTGGTGGAACACGACTGGAGCCGTACAACACGAAAAAAGTTATAGAAATCACGATCACCTATTTTAAAAAGACGCCATCGCCTGTTTTTAAAAACTTCCCCAAAGGACACACAAAGACAACATGTAAGAAAGGTAAATTTTATTCGAACAGTTCACTGACACAGAGCTTGGGTTACCTGTGTTTACCCGGGAAGCTGGAGTAGCCTGGGGACGAGGCTATATTCAACCTTGTCACTTGTCACGAATTGTCACGCAAAGCTCTGGTCGTCTTCGTTAAGTATTTATGCCGACAAAATATGGTAAATCTGCCTGATTTCGTTTCTGTTTCTATTCAGAACTATAGTATGATTTCTTTATACCGTTTTCCTGACGGGAAATATGCTTTATATCTCAAGTTTTTGGTGTATAATCAAAATGACACTGTACAGAAACCTTGCATTGATTGACACTTATTGATATGTGCTTGACTGAAACTTCACTTTAATAAGTTATTTATTTATTTTTTTTCTTTGCTAAATCTTTTGTAGGAGCGATTCTCTGCTGCAGAAATTGACGGTAGGTTTTTCAATTATTTTGTGAGACTTTAGATTCATCGTTCCCCATCGATTGTACATGCCTAAATAAGGTTTGATAATCAATCAATGAAGTGGAAATGGTTTTGTTGATGATTTTATCGATAAAAACCCAACTCACGGCCACATTTTAATCTTTTTTTTAATCGGTCGATTGTTTTGAGATGCACCGTACTAGAGGGGGGTAGTGGGGTTTTCGGATCGGTGGATTTAGCCATTTTTTTAATTGCGGATTGTATGTTTATTTGCGTCATTCCTCGCGGTTTTGAAAGGTTTTATATTGCAGATTTATGGATTCTGGCAATATACTATAGCCTTGGTAGCTGGCAGTTAGGGGAAAGGAAGGAAGGGTAGCTGCATGCAAGGGGTATTAAAGAGGAAGACACTCTACATTTGAATATATCGATCAAAGATTGGGCTACCTGTGTAGCATCTAAAGGTCATCTGGCGACATCGTGCCGGAGCAATGAGCACCTATTGTTTTCTATTTCTAAACGTCCTAAACCTAGAGTTTCCTATTTCATTCGGAACGGCTTCGTCAATACTAGGTTTATCGCAAATTGATCAAACGTTTCCCTTACAGATATATTTATGAACTAAACTGAACAATTTGGTCTGAAGAGATATATTTTATAACCACAAAGCCTATATCCTGGGACGGGTGCACAAACTTCGCATATCTTTCGGCTTGACACTTCGGCTCTACTTCGGAGATTTCCGAATTACACGCGCACGCACGCATATGAAGCCCATGGCATAGTGTGTTACTGGCATAAAGCTAGTAACCACAATTCTAATGGAAAGCATTTTAGAATATTGGAAAGCATTTTAGAATAATGGAAAGCATTTTAGACTAGCTTGAGCAATATCTCACCATCTTCATGAAAATATAAGAATAGCCTATACACTCCCAGTGAACACTGTAACGTCCCCTTGCAACCTAGCTGCTATGTAGGCTGTGATGTTTTAGCTATTTTTATCTGCTGCACATTGTCTCCAATCTTGTTTTTCTGTTGTTGACAGTTACTTAAAGGCAAGTATCATATTAGCCCTTGATTGTGCAAGATTCTAGTTTAGGATATACAATGTAGCTATTGCATCGTGTACACTACTCCTACCAGAATGCTTTGCCCACCTTTTGTAAAATGATTGTTTTACAGCTCTGACATTTGAGAATAATTCAGATCTGAATAAGAAACTCAGAAAGCATTGTGGTACTTGCATAGTACACCATCATTCAAACGGCCTATTGCAAATGAAGGGTTCTCTGTGAAAATGACCTAAATGATTTTTTGATGGATGTCCAGACATTGAATTTTTGGCACAGAAAAGTTAATTGATACATTTTATACCATTGAAAAATATCATCAAAAAAGTCACCAGTCATTTTCATAGGGAGCCCTTCATCAATGATTATGGTCTTGGAACCAGGATGAGTGTGATCTCAAATGAATTGTAACTTTTTTTTCTATTTATCTTTTATAGAATTAAAGGAATGCTTCTCCCTTTACGATAATGACTGTGATGGTGTAATTGGACGTAATGAATTGAAATCAATAATGAGATCTCTCGGTGAACCAGTCACTTACTCTGAACTTGATGGAATGATGAAAAAATATGGTAACTAGAATTCAATCATTCAGACTGTAATTAAGTCACTGAGCAGGGGCTAGAAGGAGTTTTGCGTGTTTTGACTCAAATTGAGTGCAGAATCCATAAAAGTATTAAAGCCCAATTTTCATGTGATTTTCATGAAATCATCATTAGAGCCATGATTTGTGAATTGATGGAAAATGATTGTTCTTATTTTTACTGTTTTCATTTTAATTGATTAATTGATGGCAGAAATGATGAGGCACTTTTGATGGAGTCCTGCAGGACCTCCTTGTCTTGTTAGTTAAGTCTATTTAGGATGTTTTTCTTCATTTATCAGCATCTCAGAGACATGGAATGTATGTAAATGATGATATTATAATAATTCATTCCCCAACACTCTAAAGTAATCTTCTAGGGGTTGAACAGTACACCCTATACCCTGCCCTGCCTCCATCAGTGCTCAGTGCCCTATGGGTATTTATTTAAAGCTACAATGAGTGATGTAGATTGGAGAAAAGACGAGTGTTAGATTAGAGCAGTTCTCACAGTGATTAGAGATGGGCCCCACGTAATGAGTGACAGTCACTGCTGTAACTCCAGACTTCAATGCCAAGGCTCAAAACTCTCATCATAGCAGGCACCCTTGGGACTGTTATTTTCACTTACAATCACATGACATGATTTTACGTGATTAAATTGTTTTAGCCCTTTCTCAGGGTCTTGACAAGGGATGTTTTTTCGTGTTTGATCCCGGATTATTTCACAAAATTTTGATCCCTGATCCCAAAGTCACAATTATTTTGATCCCTGATACCACAAAAATATTACGATCCCGAGCCTATTCCATATAAACATTTTATATAAAAATGTCAGAAATGTAAATTATACACATATGACAAATAGACTAGCCTGCGTCACATACCGAAAAACTCGTTTAGGGACGGACCATTAGATATAAATTGATGGCAGGATATTTATTTTTTCTCAACCCTTGCACGATATTATTTTCTTGTGTCATGATCATGAGCTTTGTCGATATTTTCTTAACAAAGTTACTATTAAAATGTAATATTAAGAATGAAGTTACACAATACAATATGTCCATTTGACAGTCAGAATTTTACAAAATTCAAATTCCGCATATTGAGCAATAAAATGGAATTGTTGCATGAAAGTACTGATCAGCGACAAAAAAGTTCACAAAGCGTTTGACGTTTTGACGGCGTACGCAACCACCCACCCCTAGAAAAATAAGTTATATAAAAATAATGAAAATGTTGTAATGGCAGAATATGATATTATTCATCCAGTGAGCGCGGAGCGCGAGCCGCTCACTCAAAACTTAATGGGCTTTTGGCAGGTCTTGCGTGACATTTTAAATTTTAACCAACAAAAACAAAAATATAATATTCAATGTCCAAGCTGTTACTTCCACGTAAATGGATTTTATTTTCCAAGCTTTCGGGTCCCTGGCCCATCTTCAGGGAAAGAATGGATTTTTTTTACAATTTCAGTTAGATCACATGGAATACAAACAAAAACAGACGTAATGATAGCGCGAGCTATTTAATATGCTAAGCGCGCGCGAAAAAATTGTTCTTAAAAATGTTTATTTATTCATAAGAGTGATGTAATTGTCTGGAATTACTTTTCCAGAGTCTCTATTAAATAAAGCATTTTTTTTTTTTTTTTTGCGATTTGCCACGCTTCTGTCCATCTTCTTCTTATCCATGACGACTCGTTTGCCAAGATCTTTGAATTGTCCCATAAAATGGGACAATTTACGTGGAAGTAACAACTTAGACATTGAATAATGACACCCACGTACAACAACACTCTCAAAGATATAATATTTGAAAAGAACACACCAAAATTAATAAAAGTTGAGATTTTGAAGTAGTTTCGATGAATAGCGCCAAAGTTATCGGTGGCCGAAGTTGGTTCTTTTTCTATAGAAACGTTCGGTGGTGGGCAACAATTTTGATGTGTTCTTTTCAAATATTATATTAAAAGTTTAAAATGTCATGCAAGACCTGCCAAAAGCCCATTGAGCTACAGGTGATCACAACAACTCACTCCGGCACTTTCTCATAGACACTGGATGCTTTTGTCAAAACATTCTAGAGTTGTTTAACCATGCTACATATCAAGGAAAGCATGTTTTAGATCTTTTAATTACAGGGCTGATGAAAACATTATAAATTGCATCTCTGTTCGTGATCCGGCTATTTGAAAAAAGGGTTTCTAAATGTCGAAATCCGTCAATTTGGAAAATTTTTCAAATGATATTTCTATTTCATTGTCATTAACTTCTCCACAAACTGATCTTGTTGGGCTTCTTCATCAATATGAGTCTGTACTCAAATCTACAGGTCAAAAACCCTCATTTCCATATTTTACGTTCTTATGCAGAACAACTCTAATGACTTGTTTATAATGGTGCTCCCAAGCCTTCAAAACTGTCTTGCATATAACAGTACGACCGCATCTGGGCTATTAAATAACACAAGTAAGCTCAAATCTGCACTGTTTTTACAGCAGTTTACAGCTCGATGAATAACAGAAATCTGAAACCAACAGTTTGTGGTAAAGAGTATGGCACAATATTTACAAAACCGAACTGCTTTTCATGAGACTGACAACATGAAAACAAACTAAGACTAAGAGTGGTTTTGAAAAGGATAAAGAAAAAATAGACCTCTATGAGGCCATGTGGTTACTGGCCTCAATTTAAATCCAAATATAGATAAAGAAACGAAAATGCAAAAAAAATTTTGAATGATGTCAACAAAGATCCTGGACAAACTGACTGCTTTGGTACTTTGGGAAATGCAATGCATTCCCCTTTCCTCCTCTAAATCGCCTTAAAATGCAACCAATCCAAAAACCACAAAGAATGCAATAGAACACTAGAATACAGATAAAAGATGTGATTTATTTTATTTTCGATCAATTTCTATATTTGAATATATCGATCAAAGATTGGGCTACCTGTGTAGCATCTAAAGGGCAGAATCCCCACCCCACCCCTCCCCCACCCCCACCCCCCAATTTCTCATTGGTTAGGTTTCACATACTGCTATACACCCTTGAGATCTCAAGTGTATTTGTATAGGAAATCGCACGATCTTGAGTACAATTCGGAATTAATAGGTACGAGTAATGTTTTGAATTAAAGTTCTCAAAATAGGACGAGCCTTTAGGCGAGTCCTATTTGAGAGTTTTCAAAACATTACGAGTAACTATTAATTCTGAATTGTACGAGAAGATCGTGCGATTTTTTATTTATAATACACTATCGTTGCCATAGCGACTTAATAGGTACTCTACAGAGTACAATTAACGATATAATTGTACTCCTCTCGTCCAATCAGAATCGAGTAATTTTGTATAGTGTATTATAAATAGTATAATATAATATCTTTCCTTTGATACATATTCATACAATAAAATCAAGAGACCATAAATTAAGAGAGCCAAACTCAGTATTGCTGCCTGTACGATGTTCGTGGCGATTAAGGCTATTTTTAGTAACTTCGCCATTGCGCGCGCAAGGCTCTAAACAACAAAATGTGATTGCCAAAAGCAAACGGTCCCATTCGCGCGCACGTCAAAAATCAGATTCTTTTGTTCGAGAGCCTTGCGCGCGCGATGACAAAATTACTAAAAATAGCCTTAGTCGCCATGAATATCAAACAGGCATCAATACTCAGCTTCGCTCTCTTAGTATTATGGTCTCTTGTCAAAATACTGTACATACTAATGAACATTCTAAGACTTCGGACATTCGATACGCCCAAGTTGTCCATTGTAACGAGAGTAAACCATCGAAATATACGTTTGGAACCATATGAAGTGAGCGGTAATTCCATAAGAGCGGGACTCCGCAGTCTTTGTAGTTTTGGCCCGAGGATTTAGCTTCAGTCCGTAATACCGGGATGTCTGTTATAGCGAGGTATCTGCTAGGCAAGTGTTGACTGTAGTCTCTTTTTATGGTACAGATTTCCATTCATTTCCTATTGTTTATTCATTTTTGTTAGATAACAAGGAAATAAGATTCCCAGATTTTCTGAAGTTATTGGCAGAACAACGGTCCAAGCAAATAAATCCTTTAAAAGAAATCCTTGAAGCATTTGTTGCTTGTGACAAGCAGAAGAGCAAAACTATTTCCAGAGCAGAGCTACAGCACTTCATGGTAAACACAGGCGAAAAATTATCGCAACAAGAATGTAAGCAACTTATTTTATTGTTGTACGTATAGCAGCGATAGACCTTCATACCTAAGCTACTGAAATGCTTTTCGCCTGATATTTTTGAAAACTTCTTTGAAAAAATCTAGCTAACAACAAAATGATTTACCGAGTATCATCCTGGAAGAAAAGGTGCTGTACATTAATGACTGTGTGACTTTGGTCTGGATCACGCCGAACAATATATCTCGGATAACGCTATTAATTAAATATCAACATTTTTTTTAATTATAGCTTGTTCTGCGTATTTTCGGGGTGACTCTAATTCTAGCATTTTGACAGTCATTTTTTGTCTCAGTTGAACAGATGCTTAGATCTTTTGGACTGGATCGTAGTCACAACATTAAGTATCAAGGTATGTGTCTATATGTTGTTTGAAACTGAGGAAGGGAATGATATTCTCTCAGGCTCGTAACATGGTATATTTTCGTCTCACTGATCCCGGGATTTTACGGAAATTTTGATCCCTGAGTCCATATTTTTAGAAATTTTTGATCCCTTATCCTTGGTGCAAGAAACTCAGCTGCATGCTGATCCCTGATCCTGACCCAATGTCCTTGATTCTCGATCCCACCCATTTGATCCCTGAGCCCTGGCCTCTGATCCCTGATCCTGGCCATAATTTGGGGCTTGATCCCTGATCCCATATACCATGTTATGAGCCTGTTCTCTGCTAGCAGAGTCTCTCTCGTTACGGTCCTGCAATCGTAACGAGAGAGACTCTGCTAGCAGGGAAGGAATGATAAAAAAATATCCTGAAAGCTACTTATTTTGAATTAATTATTAGATATCAGTTAATTATATTAATTAATTATAAATAAGGTGGCCCGCGGGTATTATTGTGGGGGAGGCTCGATTTTTTAGGTCAAATTTTAAGCGGGTAAACAGCAACCGATTTCTAAAATTTTAAGTATACAAAATATGGCATCTTTCTTCTTTAAAACTGTTTAACTTAAAAAATAACGTAAAAATTTAGGAGATAAAACCAGGCTTTTTATGAAAATTGGCATAACTCCGTAAATAGAGGAGAAATGTTGTTCTTATTTGTTTAATTTAATTTAGTTTAGTTTAGTTTAGTTTAGTTTAGTTTAGTTTAGTTTAGTTTAGTTTAGTTTAGTTTAGTTTAGTTTAGTTTAGTTTAGTTTAGTTTAGTTTAGTTTAGTTTAGTTTAGTTTAGTTTAGTTTAGTTTAGTTTAGTTTAGTTTAGTTTAGTTTAGTTTAGTTTAGTTTAGTTTAATTGAATTCGTCAAGCAAACATTTACATACAATAACAAGGAAAAAAACATACAGTACAGTTGATTGCTAAATTTTACCCTCAAAACATCAGTCCCTTGTATTTACGGCCTTAACTCTTTTAACAATACAGAAATATTTCTAGAAATACTACTGCCGTTAGAAAGCTTTAGGATATCTACACCTTCGATAAGTAAATCGAAGAGATCGAATACTTCTATGAAAAGTTGCATACTCCACAATTTAGAAATGCCAAGAAATCGAACTTTATTCGAATTATGGAATAACTACTGATTTGTTTTAATACATTTCGAAGAAGGGTCAATTCTAATAAATGTCAATTTTCATAAAAATGCCTGGTTTTAGAGTATCGACTATATCTCCTAGATTCTTACGTTATTTGCCTTAAAAGTTATACCGTTTTAAAGAAGAAAGATGCCTTATTTTTGCCTTATTTTAGAAATCGGTTGCTGTTTACCCGCTCAAAATTTGACCTAAAAAATCGAGCCTCCCCCACAATAAATACTTATCATATCCTGGAGCTGTCCAGTTCTTCTTTTTCTTTGTGCTCTTATATAAAGGAACTCTGCGGGACTGATGACTATGGGTCCAGTTGAGGGGGTTGGCGTATGTGCTTCTAGTGCAGACCTTATATCTTTGATCCATGCACTTAGGCCCGGTCCAGACGGCGTATTTTTCATGTACTTAATTGCTGCCGTACATAATGTAAAGCTGGATTACGGGAATATTTACTTGATTCGGCACTACAAAAGTACGCCGTATGAATCAGTTGCCGTTCCTTTGCCGTGTAATACGCCGTACAGGCCCTGTCGTATTTCTGCCGTACTTAATTCTGAATTATGTACGGCAGCAATTAAGTACATGAAAAATACGCCGTCTGGACCGGGCCTTAGTGTGAAGGTTCTCTTTTGCTGTTGTCTCCCAGATTGGTCTCCAAAATAACTCAAAGTCCTGTGCTTTTAAGTTAATTGTTTTTGTTTGCGTTTGTCTTGACTGGGTTTCTTATATATGGGCGACTATTCTGCGAATCCGCTTTCAAAATGTCCTTACAGTTGTAGAACTTTGATTCGTTGTTGTCAAACCATTTATTTGCCTTGTGCTTTTCTGTTGATTTCTGTTTTTTCTCTTAATCCTGCTTTTTTAGTCTTAGCTTGTTCAGTTTGGTCTCTTTCCGTTGGACTAGTTTCCTCCTCCTCCTCCTCCTCCTCCTCCTCCTCCTCCTCCTCCTCCTCCTACTGCTACTGCTACTCCTACTACTCCTACTACTCCTACTACTACTACTACTACGACGACGACGACGACGACGACGATGATTTGTAATTTTTTTTCAGTATCTGAAAATGGCAAATGGCCATTCACTTATATCTGATTGCAGTTAAAGACTTTATCACGGTGCAATCTTAATATAACCAAGTCCTAGGATAATGGGACTCGTTATAACGGACTTCAAATTCATACGTCTTCTGTTTGACGGCGTGGAAAAAAGGCTTGTTATATGGGGTTTACCTGCATGTAATATACAGTCCTGTAAAAAAAAAAAAACGTAGCACAGTGTATTGTTCCAATGTCTCCTGTAGTCTTCACAAAGTTAAGGAACCAAGGCAATACAACCAACCCTACCCTTTTGACCCCTACCCTTCAAAGAGAGAGCTACGGTTCGTCCTACATGATGTTGTTGACAAGTCTAATGAGACTTTTTTCTGTTGTCACTAGATTTTGTTCAAGCAATCTCCCAAGTCAAGTAACGTTTTGTGTTTGTACTGGACGTCTTTAACCACGAATATGCTTTAATTGTGCTTCATGCTGCAGTGTTTCATAGAGCAGATTCCGTATGAGTGTGAAACGGACCGCGCCGTGCCGTAACCGTGTCAATGCCGTGTTGTCTATAAAAACATATGAAATTCCTACCGTAACCGTGGCTCGTCGTGATTGTGCCTTTTTCGCAGTTATACGAAATCGACTCTAGCATGCCAAATATAGATTGTAAACCAATAATGTTTCGTCACAATTATTTCAGTTTTTTCGTTTATCAGTAGAATTCCTGTCACGTGCTACCCTCTTTAAATAAAGATAATTTATTTATTTATTTTTATTTATAAATTGCATGAGATAATCACTTATGTAAAATTGCATAGTATAGTTCTAAAATTGCATAGTTAAGTATAGTTCTATGACGAACCATTGTTGTATGGGGAAAACCGTGTGGCAGACCGTCGTTATTACGTTGAGGATCAGTTCCTTGGCAAATGCAGGGTGTCTCCTTTTAACTGCGATAGCTTTTTTATTGACTGGCCTTGAATTACCCTACTTCTGGGGTTCTCTTTTATGTTAGGTCCACTGTTTATGCGAGGAATCAGTTCAGTAGCCTACGTAGCCTCCTTCGTTTTTACTCGTGCCCAGGCCGTACGCCGGGTACGAATTATAAACTGCAAATGTTTTTTAACTCGAGATACACGAGCTATAGTGAGGGGTCGAAATGTGCAAATGTGTCACTCACTCACTCGCAAATGTGTTCACTATGGCTACTGCGCATGCTCGACGCGATTGACCGCAGACCGAAAGTAATGTAGACTCTGGGTACGAGATTGAAGAAAATATGATATTGGGACTCCTGTGTTATTCAAATTTGCTTCGATGACCTGATTGTACACGAAATGTTCGTTGGAATTAAATGATCAAAAAGGCGTCTACTTTGAAGAAAATATGTATTTTTAAAATCATTATCATGGAGCGCTGAAATTCAAGTTGTAACTCGTCTATGAGTTGAAATCGTGGTGCCTTCAATGGAGGATCCATATGACAGATGATGAACTTGGAAATGGACGATCAATATAATTACTCGTGCCCAGGCCTTTAGGCCGGGAACGAGTTATAAAATGCAAATGTTTTTTTTTTTCTCTTTTCGTCGCCAGAAGAGGCCTTTCTTGCGCAATCGGTCACGTGTTAAAGCTTCTGATTGGTTAAGAGCGCAAGAAACAATGCCTTTCATTCATCACCTTTGAGCGAGTGCGAACTCTTCGAAGGTCTTCGAAGTGAACGCCAGTCAGGAACTTTAGGAATGCAAGATGGCGGACAGCCCAAAAAATGGCTTTCAGAGACAGGCTTTTCCAGCAGTGAGACAATAGAAAATGGAGCTTTTAACTCGAGATATACCTAGACACTTATAAGAGCTTCAGAATGGGCTGTTATTTTGAGCTTGATCTCCAATACTTTGACCAAATATCGAACTCCGATGGAGTACTTGAAAACTGAAGCTCTCGCGACTCGTAACAATTCCTTTGAGCTGGAAATCTACGAATTTCTCACCCTACATGTTGCTAAACGAACGCATATAGAGGCAAGTCAATTATATTTTTCATTCAAGCATTCAAGAGATCTTGAGACGTTTTTGTAATGAATTTTAACACAATTCTGGCCAGACAATTTATTTATATATTTTCATGGAATCAAGACTCTATTTGACCTGATGCGTTTGGTCACGTAATAGATAAAACATCTGAAACATGAACGCCGAAAAAATACACGATTTGTTATTGTGTCAAAAACGTCGTTGTAGAAGTCTTTACAGCAAACAATTGAGATATATAGTGAAATAAAAAGTTGAATAAACTGGTATATTTTTGCATGTTGGGATAAAGGCAAACACTAAGCTGCTGACAGACAAATTGACTAATCAGATATTCTCTAAAAAGGTCAAAAAAGGTCTTTATTATATGTTACGGATATAGAGGCAAGTCAATTATATTTTTCATTCAAGCATTCAAGACATCTTGAGACGTTTTTGTAATGAATTTTAACACAATTCTGGCCAGACAATTTATTCATATATTTTCATGGAATCAAGACTCTATTTGACCTGATGCGTTTGGTCACGTAATAGATAAAACATCTGAAACATGAACGCCGAAAAAATACACGACTTGTTATTGAGTGTCAAAAACGTCGTTGTAGAAGTCTTTGCAGCAAACAATTGAGATATATAGTGAAATAAAAAGTTGAATAAACTGGTATATTTTTGCATGTTGGGATAAAGGCAAACACTAAGCTGCTGACAGACAAATTGACTAATCAGATATTCTCTAAAAAAGTCAAAAAAGGTCTTTATTACTCGTGCCCAGGCCTTTAGGCCGGGAACGAGTTATAAACTGCAAATGTTTTTTTTTTTTCTCTTTTCTCCGCCAGAAGAGGCCTTTCTTGCGCAATCGGTCACGTGTTAAAGCTCCTGATTGGTTCAGAGCGTAAGAAACAATGCCCTTCATTCATCACCTTTGAGCGAGTGCGAACTCTTCGAAGGCCCTCGAAGTGAACGCCAGTCAGGAACTTTAGGAATGCAAAATGGCGGACAGCCCAAAAAATTGCTTTCAGAGACAGGCTTTTCCAGCAGTGAGACAATAGAAAATGGAGCTTTTAACTCGAGATGTACCTAGACACTTATAAGAGCTTCAGAATGGGCTGTTATTTTGAGCTTGATCTCCAATACTTTGACCAAATATCGAACTCCGATGGAGTACTTGAAAACTGAAGCTCTCGCGACTCGTAGCAATTCCTTTGAGCTGGAAATCTACGAATTTCTCACCCTACATGTTGCTAAACTAACGCATATAGAGGCAAGTCAATTATATTTTTCATTCAAGCATTCAAGAGATCTTGAGACGTTTTTGTAATGAATTTTAACACAATTCTGGCCAGACAATTTATTTATATATTTTCATGGAATCAAGGCTCTATTTGACCTGATGCGTTTGGTCACGTAATAGATAAAACATCTGAAACATGAACGCCGAAAAAATACACGATTTGTTATTGTGTCAAAAACGTCGTTGTAGAAGTCTTTACAGCAAACAATTGAGATATAGTGAAATAAAAAGTTGAATAAACTGGTATATTTTTGCATGTTGGGATAAAGGCAAACACTAAGCTGCTGACAGAC
The DNA here is from genome assembly GCA_029948255.1 of Telmatactis stephensoni. Taxonomy (NCBI): domain Eukaryota; kingdom Metazoa; phylum Cnidaria; class Anthozoa; order Actiniaria; family Isophelliidae; genus Telmatactis; species Telmatactis stephensoni. Next base: position 678,555 of record JALIZF010001798.1, on the reverse strand, counting down.
AAATTGACTAATCGATCAGATATTCTCTAAAAAGGTCAAAAAAGGTCTTTATTATGTTACGGTTAAGTGAAGAATGCGTGAAACGGCTCGGGGAAGAGTACGCACGGGGCCGGTCACTGAAGGGCTCCCGGGGCACGAGTGAACGCACGTGTGCGTCTAGTTATGTTACGGTTAGAATGCGTAAAACGGCTCGGGGAAGAGTACGCACGAGGCCGGTCACTGAAGGGCTCCCGGGGCACGAGTGAACGCACGTGTGCGTCTTGTTGTAGTATATTTTGACATTCAAGAAGAAGAAGAAAAGTTTTTTGGGGGTGAATCGACATGGAGCGACTCACGGTCAGCGCTATCAGTTTCATAGCCTGCGTCACATCCGGACTTTTCCTCCGTTAAGTCCGTCTGCGAAATAACGAACAAAACCGTGTTCTGAGACCCCCAGCAAATAGCAGGATTATAGATAATAGATCCTGATTGGCTGATGCATTTTTGAATTCTAACGAGACTCGTGATTGGCTCGCTTAATGTTCGTTGTGTCGATGTTTTGACAGCTTGATGGACTCCAGTTATTGACAAACTTGCTAGCATGACCCGGGGTCAATCTCGTAATTTCTCTTTGAGAGAATGTTTTGTGAACTAAGGCTATTATTTAGCAATATGTTCGATTGGAATGTTTCGAAAGTTTCCTTTTATAGCAGGCAAATCGATGTATGTAACTGGTAGGTTGTTTTGATTGAAAAATCTGTCTGTGTTCTCATAATCACGGTAAATCTAACGGAAGTGTTGTCATGGCGAAGACAAACACACCAGTGGTCATAGAGCCAATCACGAGTCTCGTTAGAATTCAAAAATGCATCAGCCAATCAGGATCTATTATCTATAAGCCTGCTATTTGCTGGGGGTCTCAGAACACGGTTTTGTTCGTTATTTCGCAGACGGACTTAACGGAGGAAAAGTCTGGATGTGACGGGTACGCAGGCTCAGCCTAGTCCCCACGCAGGCTACTATTTCAGAGCTGGACATCAGTTCGAATTCTACTGGAAACACAGGTAGCCCAGGCTGGACGAGTGTCAATTCACAAGAGAATGTATGGGGATTTTTGAACCTTCAGTAAATGACCCAAACTGTAATAAAATTCAACAAAAAACTTATCAGTGTCTTGCTTTGTTCCTCTTTAGTCCTCTGACGACGTTTCAGTCGATTTCATCCGGGTTTAGCTTCTTTTTCCCTGCCTAACTAAGAAGGGGAGAAGTAGGAGGCGACGGCCAATTTATTTTATTTATTTATTTATTTATTTATTTATTTATTTATTTATTTATTTATTTATTTATTTATTTATTTATTTATTTATTTATTTATTTATTTATTTATTTATTTATTTATTTATTATTTATTTATTTATTTATTTATTTATTTATTTATTTATTTATTTATTTATTTATTTATTTATTTATTTATTTATTTATTTATTTATTTATTTATTTATTTATTTATTTATTTATTTATTTATTTATTTATTTATTTATTTATTTATTTATTTATTTATTTATTTATTTATTTATTTATTTATTTATTTATTTATTTATTTATTTATTTATTTATTTATTTATTTATTTATTTATTTATTTATTTATTTATTTATTTATTTATTTATTTATTTATTTATTTATTTATTTATTTATTTATTTTGGTTTGAAAAACGACTCCAAACAGCTGAACTCAAACCAAAATAAATCCTCGAAAAACTATTCCAGCAGAAAATCTTACTCGCAGTGAGTTGAAGCGATACCTTGGCCACCCAGTTTTACTAATAGAATCGATTCGAAGAAATTTTACCAGCCACAAACTTAGGAAGATACCTCCCTAAAATTGCCTCAAAAACTCGTGACAGAAATTAATTTTGTGTGGACGCTCTCGGCCGTTGAAAATCGGAGAGGGACTGGATCGAGCAATTTACCGTCTGTTGGGGGTGGACACGGGATAAAAACTTAACATGAGGACCGGTCCCCAAGGGAGTTTTTCGCCCGACGGCTATTGTCTTTTTTGTGCAGCTTTGAAAAACAGGCCCTTTGAGCAGTAAAAAAAACAAAGTCGAGCTTTTTACTTGAGGCATACCCAACTCCATTATAAGAGCGTTAGAATGGATAGCTATTTTGAACTCGGTCTCCGATTCTACGGCCAAAAAATGAATTCTATAAACTGGGACGTCTTCAAGATGTACACTTTCCCCGTCTCAAGCATCAGATGTAAGCCAGAATTCGAGCTCTTATCATCAAAGCACAGTGTCCCTCACAGTTCTCACTGCATATGTTGCTAAACGAACAGCAATAGAGGGAATAAGTCAATTGTATATTTCCCATCCAAACAGCCATGAGAGCTAATGGGGCCGGTTTTTGTACTGAATTTGAATATGATCGAAAAACGAAGGAGACTGAAGTTCTGTGTTGTACGTGCTCTGATGATCTGATAGTAAGCGTGTTTATGTTTTCACATTAAAATATGAAAGAAAAATAGACCTCTATGAGGTCATGTGGTTACTGGCCTCAAATCCAGGCCTCAAATCCAAATATAGATATAGACACATTTCAAGGCCTGTCCATGGTTGGGGGTGGGGGTAGGGGTTTACTTCGACTAGTGCATACACACACACCGACTTTGTCCTAGTGCCCTTGGTAAGCTTATATAAATTTCTACATAAGCAAAATGAAAAACTGAAGTACTATATATAAAATGTAACAGAACCATTGAGAAACAAATCATGTTCAACCTGCCTTCGCATCTTTAACTAGACGCACAATGGTGCGTTTACTCGTGCCCAGGTAGAATTGAGCCTGGCGCGGTATGCAGTGCATCATAAAACATAACCGAACTTCATCCAATCACATCATTAGATGTTGCAGACCTCTGAGGAAAAGGACGTTTGTAAATTTTTTTAAAATGTGCTTTAGTTTCTGAAAGTCTTATTATTTCGCCATTGTTTGAAGACCGCAGAAAACGAGTTTGGTATACCTGTGGTCTTACATTTCCTAGATGCAAATCACTCGGGCTATCAGGCTATGGGAGAGCCACCCGTTACTGCAGCTGTTTATACACAAGCAACCTGTTCGTGGCAACCAGCAGCTCTTTTGCTTTGATTTGAACAACTTGTGTTCATTTACAACATAAACAAGTCGCCAGTTTAATTCATTTGTGTTATGGAATAGAACTGTTTTAACAGCTCCCTGGAATTTCTTCATATAATCTCTTTTGAACGACCACATGTTCTTGACTGACTCAAGTGTTCATGCACAAGCAGCAAAATGTTGCATTCACTCAGACTACCTGGCAGCAAAGGAGCTTCTTTGCTGGTAACCCAAGTAAATGAAACACCTTGGATTGGTAAGCTGTCATCAAAAGTTTGATAGTACAATTTGAGCCAAAACAGAGCAGACAACTGCTTTTGAGATTTTTTTTGATAAGATTAAAAATCCTTTAGTTGCTTGTTTGCTTATTGAAGTTGTAATATTTTTATAATGCGAATACAATCTAAGTGATTTTCCTTTGGCGTGAAAGAAAAACGACTATTTAGTTCAGTTGTATTATTAGTTGTTTTTGAAAAGAACAAAGAGAGAGTTTACTACTAATTATTAGTTAGCCTATTCTTTCGTGGTGGAGGAAAACTACATGTATTGACAAAGCACTAATATTATTGGGGAACAATATTCTAATATTCTATGCATACAATATCAGCTCACTAGTTTGTTTGTTTGTTCGTTTTTCTGAGGTGGGAAAACTGCATGATGCAGAGAAAAGCACTCAAAGCAAGGCAGAAAACAAACCAACCACCATTTAAGGTTTCTCATTAAGTGATTTATTGCACCAAACTTCATTTTATACATCTTCTTCATTAAAGACATGATATCATGACCTGGCAAGAGACCATAATACTAAGAGAGCGAAGCTCAGTATTGATGTCTGTGCCATGTTCGTGGCGGCTAAGGCTATAATTTTTAGTTCAACGAAATTTTGTATAAAAACACTTACAGTTATCCAAGAGATACAAATAAATTTCGTTTCTCTTTGAGTTTTCAACTTATATCCTTCAAACTTCACAGTTTTACTGATTTTGATGTGCTCTTAATTTCCAGCTATGGTAATTGTTTTTAAGTTTGGGAACTTTTGGAATTACATGAAAAAGCCGTTAGTATGAAATGACTGTAGCAATTCACAAAATACGTCATTTACACAATAAGATTGCAGAATACGTCTTGGTAACAGTCATATTCGGATTCAGCATGAAAAATTAGTTTAGAATAGTTATGTTACCAGCCTCTACCCCAAAATGCCTTCTGCACTTTTTGCGCTCGACTTTTTCAGTTTTGCGCCTTGTCTACATCAAGACGTTTGCTCATAACAAAAATAAGTGTATTTGGAAGGTTTTGGCTTCAACCCAGGCCTTAACCTGTTAACATACTTGAGTTGTCCATCACTCTGTTTATCACTTTCAATACATTCACATTTCTGAGGGCTTGATCAAAGTGTAGTTCGATCCATTATTTTTTCATTGTTTCGCCTTAATTGCCATGGTTGAGCAACTGAACCCAAATGTTTCTTTTCCGCTGCTTGTTCGATGTATTCTAGTTCAAAATTAATTATATTAGAATATTTCAATAAATAATCCAATAGACAACATTTCGGTTCATTCTGCGCATGCGGTCAAAGATGGCGGACGTGAAAGATCAAAGCTCTGTGAACTTTTCAATTGATACTGTTAAAGAAATGCTAGAAACTCAAGAAAACAATTTCAAAGGTATGGTTGACCTACTGATAAAGAATTTTGAAAGTCGTTTTGACTCTCTAAGTCGTGATGTTCAGGAGATAAAAACTCTCCTACATTACGCTCAAGATGACATTGACGGTGCTAAGGCAGACATTCAAGAATTTAAAGACAGCCTGGAGTTTTCCCAAAGTGATATTGACGAGGTGAAATCTAACCTCCCCAAGTTAGAAGAGATAACTGGCACCATGAACGAGCTGGAAAAGAATCTTGCCGAGCTCGATGATAAGGTTGACTATCTCGAAAATCAAAGTCGACGCAACAACGTTCGAATCAGTGGCCTCTCAGAGGATAAGAACGAATCTTGGTCCAAGACAGAGGATAAAGTGCTAAATCTCCTTAAAGAAAAGCTCGATGTCTCCCCTAAAAGGTGCGTTGATATGGGGAAGTAATTATAAGTCAAAAGTTTTACCAATTCATATCTTACAAAAACGAGCCCTTCGCATAATTACCTTTTCGGCACCAAGAACTCCAAGTAGACCACTTTTTCAAAAACTAGATATACTTAATATTTTCGAGATAGTTAAGTTCCAACTTTGTGAAGCTGCATATAAACACATAAACCACAATTTACCAGATATTTTTCAAAACTACTTTAAAGAAATAGAACTACAGCACCATTATAATACACGTTCAAAATCAAATAGAAATCTGTTCATACCTCGTCAAAATTTAAATTACGGTAAATTTGGGGTGAAATATGCTGCTGCCACATGCTGGAACGAAGTACCGATTCAAATAAAAAACAGCGAATCACAAAAAAGTTTCAAAAAACAGTTCAAGCGATTTCTTCTTACTCAGTAAAGTCAAAAATGCTTTTATTTATTGTTACTTCCATCATTTTATATACAAATTTTGTAATTATTATTTCACTTGAGCTTATATTTCCTTCACTTCCACTTTAACCGCTATTTCACATTTTTATTGCTATATCTATTTTTAGGTTGCAGGAACTTCTTTATATTAACCCCCTGGGTTGTAATCCTGCAACCTTCCACCTTTTTTTCTTCTTTTGTCTAACTTGTAACTGTTTTCGTGGTAAATAAAAAACCTTGAACCTTGAACCTATAGCCATTTTCTAATGAATTTAAACAAACTTTGTGCACGGTCAAGACCAGTTCAACATCCAGACTAGAACAAAGAAATGTAACAAAAGGCTTCCTAACCATTCCCCTCTATTAACTATGTTCGATCTTTTCGTCTTCTGTCAACAATAAGCACTGTACGTTACTAGCTGTTCGGAAGACGACATCCACAACAGTCTTTAACTTCATGTTGATTTCGCACAGGTGTTTGCATACTTCTACTGCATAGGTGGAAATGAACTGTTTTTTCATGAACTTGAACGGGTCCATCTTGTCGGAGGTCACCAGGATTTGGTTTTTCGGTTTTCAACCATCCTGTTTTATCTCACTTGTTGCACCATCAAACTCATGACGTCATAGTACCTCGTAATCTCTGTACCGGAAACTCGCTGCGCTCGTACCCCATTCATACCCCGTTGTACCACCCTCGTACCCCATCATACCCCAGCTGGGTGAAGGGTAGCCCTACCGGGCTAGTAGGGGGAGGGGTCGTACCCCATACTCCAGGGATGGGAGGTAGCCCTACCGGGCTAGTAAGGGGAGGGGTCGTACCCACTACCCCAGGAGGGGAGGTACCGCCCTCCCGGGCTAGGGGTGTGGGGAAGGGGGGAGGGGGGTGCTGTACCGGCTGCACCGGTCCCAGAACTCTCCTTTTCCTACTACTTTCTTCACTTATGTATTAAGTTAAATTTTAAGGAAGTTGTTTTTACGAACAGTGTTTTGGAATTGGGTGGACTGAAAACAATTTCTGAAGTGCATCAAAAGCCAGCTTTTCCTCAACGGTACATGACGGTAGGTTCTTTTCAAAATAGCGGGCGAACCAACACCGTACCCCCTCTTTTTTATTTTAAAAATTTGAAGAGTGCACCATTTTTTATCATGTCAGTAAATATTTTGAATTTTCTATGTTAGGATTTTAGATATCCGTGTTTCATAAAATGCATATCGGCATTTTTAAGTATTATCATTTCTTATCTTTACTGTAATAGTTCCGTCTATTTGCCACATTTGTAAACTTGTATATCTATTTCCTGTTGCGTTACTTCCTATATCCATATCTTATATATACATATACCGATTCCAATTGTAATCCTTTTAAGCCTGATGAAGACTAGTAGTGACTAGTCGAAAATTCGTTACATAAAGAATTCCATGGTTCTGCGACGTATTGTTTCTTCAAGTTTCTCGACTATCTTCAAATAACTCCAAAAATTCGAAAAATTGCATGCGTAATTCGGTTAAATTCTAGATATTTTTCAAGGTTTCAAATGAAATGACTGAGTAGTAATTATATCAATATGTCAGCTGATGTTATAAGGTTCTTCAGGGAAAACATTGACCCATGAACTCAATTTAGTGTATAGAACAACGACACTTTATTTCTTCTGCAACGGACGGTAAAAAACGTTCGAAAAAGGCGCAAAATAGGCGTACGTACAGAGGGTGGTGTTTGAGCTAAATCTTGCATTTTTAGAACGACCATACAATGGATATACGTTATGCAAAGTTTGAAAAAAATCTATGTTGGGTTCGATTTCAGATGAATTACCTTAACCCCTTTTAGCCCGGCCTTTTAGACGAACTTTGTTAAATAGATACCCTGTTCCAGAGAGTAATTACGATTTTAAAAATCGCTGAAAACCCTACCCTGTTTGGCGGCACGTACCGGTCTAGCGAATATAGGGAGTACCCCCCCCCCCCCCCCCCCGTCTTTAACTTACCAACTGCAACAAAGCTCCTTGTTTACTGGACTGAAAAGCCTAGTAAAATACAAGCACATGAAGTGTTGCCTGGATTCTAAAGCAATAACGGGATCGAATACACGTTGCACTCCAACGAACGTTTCTATACAAAAAGCACAAACTTCGGTCGCCCATAACTTTGGCGCTATTCATCGAAACTACCTCAAAATTTCAATTTTTGCTAACTTTGGCGTGCTCTTTTCAAATACTACTCATTTTTGTTGCTGTTGGATAAAACAATAAAATGTCACGCAAGGGATGAGAAAAGCTCTGCTCCCCTTCGCTATACTACTATTATAATTCGTTTTCGTTTGCTTGCTTTTCCCTTCTTCTTCTTCTACTTCTTTCTCTTCTTTCTCTTCTTTTCGTTTTTCGTTTTTCCTCTCTTTTTTTTTTTTCTTATTCTATCTTTCCCTTACGTTCCCCTCCCCATTTCCCTGTGCAGCCACACCTCTTGTGCTCATGCGCAAGCACCGTGACACGCTCAAAGATGGCTTCCAATTATGTTGAAATTTTCTTTCGTATTCGGGTGACTGCTTATTCGCTTTGGTACAGGAACGGACCAAGAAAAACATTTCTACAGGACTTTATTAGAGACTTACAGGAGTATGGCGTTATCAAAGTTGAAGATTTCCTTGTAGTTCTTCTTCTTGCCGTTACATTCACCTTCGCAAGATATGCAACGACTGCTTTGATTTTCAAGGTAAGTCATTTGTGTACCAGAGATCTTCGATCACTCTGTATATATGCACGTAACTATATATATAGTCTTTATTGATTCGCTCATCCAGGATGCGTTATCTTAAATTTGAGCTGGTATAAAACTTTTATATCATAAAGAGGGGTTTTGTTTTTGAAAATAGCCATTGTTAGTGGCAAAGCACTTTCGATCTTTTGTTCAGATGTTTATACTTATAATAAGCTTATATATAAAATGCAGATCACGATATAAGATTCGTAGTTCTCAGAGTATTCCAGAGAGTTTCTCTGAATCTCTACTAAGGTTTTCATTAAGCTTACATTATAACCCAAAAATATAAGAATATAACTAAGTCTTCTTTCTAATAGATATAAAAATATTATAAGCTTTTAAAAGCTAATTATTTACTTCTTCGTTTTGTTCAAAACGAATATGTTCGATCGTGAATTCATTAGTTTGATAATAAGTTACAAAGAAGGCACAGTTTCCATGCACCCATAGCTTGCAGTAAATTAAATTCCTATTTTTAGGACAAAAAAACAGTTATTCTCTCCCGAGTATTGAAAACATCTCTACATGGTGAACAAATTAGAGCAGAATGACAATGTTACAGTTACAGCACAGTTACAGTAGAAATTTCAGATTTTAAACAGATGAAAAATGTTGCGCTCACTTGGGCTACCAGCAAACTGGAACCTCTTTGCTGGTAGCCCAAGTGAACGCAACACCTTACCTGTAGTAGGTTTGCAAGCTGTTATCGAAAATTTTAGTTTTTACACATATTTGGGCTAATTAAAACAGACAACCGCTCCTGATCAAGATATACTTATTGCTTAAAATGGAAAATCCTTTAGTTGCTTAGTTGCTGTTAGTAGTTAATATTATTAGTAGTATATTTTTAAAAATGTCCAATGTGTTTTAGTGCTTGCACACTAATTTGGAAACACTATAAATTTTCACATTCTAATATCTTTGCATACATTAATCTTAGCTCACTAATAGTTTATTTTTACTGAGGGACGATAACTGGACAATCCAGAGGAAAAACCCTTGAAAAGAGAGAATTCCCTGCAAGTAGAGTGTCCAGGAGGTAATTTCTGGTCAGAAACATTATGTATTACCTACTGGAGACTCTGCTCACAAGGAAGAGAGAGAACAAACTAACAACCATTGAAGGTTTCTCATCAAGTGATTCATTACACCAAACTTTGTTCCTTGTATACATCTTGTTCATTAAAGACATGATATCATGATCTGGCTAATAAATAAGATGCTCCTCTCTGAATTGCTTGTTTTCAATCAGCTGATAAAAATCCTTGAATCTCATTATCTAGCTTCACATGATGGGCAAACATTGCCCTTCATGTCTCAACCATACAGTACATTGTATTCTATGGAAAATTTGTCACTCAGCTGAGAAAAATTATTCACAAGAGCATGCAGATATGATCTCTATTGCAATAGGCAATACTAGTTGTGAAGTTGTCTTGTGTAAATAATTTATATATACAGTTCACTGATACATTGATACATAGTACCCAATAAACAATGGTTTTATTCATAGAGCATTAGCCAAATGTGTGTTTACTTCTAACAAATTCATCGTTTTACGTCCTGAGGAAAACACGTGACAGTGTTGCGTGACAAAGTTTTTACCTTTGATAACTCGAAAACCAAACGAGGAAAATTTCTCAAATATTCAAGAAAAACGTCTCTTAGGGTATATAAGCAACATACTTCAGACTAAATTAAATGTGATCAATATGAAGCATGAATTTTTCCGATGACGTCACATGAAAACCAAGAATATAGTCATAGGGATGAACACAGCAAACATGCACTTATGACAAAAAGGCATTATAAATAAAGACTTTCACCTAATTTCATTACAAAGGGTAAAACCAGACATGGGAATAAAGTAAATGTATTATATATTATATGTAGAGTACATATTGAATGTATAGTCTGTGTTATTGAGTGTGAAGTGATGCATGCATGGTGACTGAAAAGCCTCTTTGGGGAGTATCAATTACAATATTTATTTATTTATTGTTTAATTACTCTGATTTACTGTGTATTTGGTCATTGATGTCTGTATTTATTTATTTGACTTTGTAGCCACTGGCCTATCATTTCCAATTTATAACCAAGGATACACAAAAGTTTCCAGAGAGTGCATGGAAGCTGTTATACTACTGTACTTCATATCTCTTCTGTTGTTACATTCTCTTTAGTGGCAAATATACATTTTGGGAAAGTCCCAATAGTGTTTGGACAGGTATTGTATTACAATTATAAATTGTTTCTAAGCAATTTTACTCACATGTACAGTGCTGCCATAAGTATACCTTAATTTGTTTACATTAAAATGCTTATGGATATTTTTGTTCTCACTGATCTAAAAATAATGGCTGGTTGTACATCAATAGATGGATTCGATAACCATCCAGATTAATTTTAGCTCAGCCATATTTTATTTCTGCCCTGTCAAACTTTTATATACACAACAAGCTTAAATTGTGTAGTTAATACTTGCATGGGCTGGCAATCTATTTAAGTTGATCATCAAAAATGATCAAACAAATCATTTCAAGCCCAACAGAGCTAGTACAGTACTGTTATTGTGCCTGCAACAGAAATAAGTGTCCAACTCACAAATGCTTTTCACACACAATGCAAATGCAGCTTAAACATACATGTACATTTTTCAAAGGATCAAATGTTTATTTTTTGTTATTCAGAATTTACCACCAAGACAATCAATTGTTGTTTCTAATTTCTAAAGCAGGACCACAGTTAAAAGAAAGTTTTGTTTTTGGTATCTTCACTCACTTGAATTTGAGGGTATTTCGAACATTATTATTAATAACTATTAAACCAAGATTTAAAAAATAACAAATCCATGTTTCAGATATTCTAGCTAGCTGTGCCAGACAGGTGTAGACAATAGACTTTATGGCAAGATTGCCAGTGACATTTCTCAGGCTTTTTCCCACAATAACTTCACCCATTGTAAATGTATGATTACTGAAATATAGAAATGACTGCTGACTAGTAAAACATTGTGATTGGTCAAAATGACTGGTAAGGTGAAGATTTGACCAGTCAGTTTCAATTCCAGCTAGACATTGTCTGATGATCGACTGGCTGTTTTCATTAACGGTCAAACCAGCTCAAGTGTGCTCCAATCACTAGACTTTCGCCTTGGGTCATTCCATAATAATTGGTACCCTGACATGCATTTTTGAAAATTGATTTAAAATTTGTGAAATAGGTATTAAAATGTTAAGTAGTTGAAGTTTGTGGAATAAATTATAATAAATTACAAGAAATCATGAAATAGCCATTGCGGAGACTGCAAATTAGTCAAGAGTAAATTCATTTTCCGAGTCAAATCCAAGCCCAAGTTAAATCCGAGCTTTCTATTGACAAAATGAGTAGTCTCTGCAACATTTTTACACCGGCTTATTAATTAAAGTTTTTCTTGTATTAAGTGACGAGTTATGAATATTTATTAAGTAATATTTTGATAAATTCTAATCAATGCAAAGTAGTAAAATGATCCCATTTTCTTCTTTCTGTTGATTGAAAATTGCATTTTTGTTGCAGTGACTACAATTTTGTTGTGGAGACTACATTTGCTGAATCCTTAATTTAGTTCAAATATGTCAAGGATTATGAGTAATTTGCTTCAATGGCAGAAAAGAACACTTTTTAACTTTTCAATAAGCTACATACTTATGGTGTTGATCTGAAGAAACAGGGCTACTTTAGTGATTGGGTTTCCTGTGGCTGGGTCTGTGTAGCTATAAATGTTTTAATACACACTGTGAATATTTATGGAATTTGTTATGAAAATATTTTCAAGTTGATAAGTGAGTGTTTGCACTGTAAAGTCTCTGTGTTCACCTACCTCCATCCATCTGTATTTCTGTTTATTTTTTTCTTTGTTTTTCTTTTTATTTCTGTTTTTCCTTCTCTCCTTCTTTTCCATTTGTCTGTCTTACATTGTTTATTTTCTTTTTCTTTTTCTTATTTTTGTCGTCATAACACAATACTTAATGTAGTCTCCGCAACATAGTCTCGGCAACAGATTTCAATAGGAATAAGAAGGAACTTCCGTGATGTCCTTTAGTATCATTGTTTAAGGAATATAAAACGTGTGTGCATGTCTCTGTACTGTGATATAAACACGATGGAAGATGTAGAGCAAGAGAAAAGCAAGATTAGGAATGTACGAGGCATAGCTGAGTGTTTTTCTTGCTTTTAGAGTGCTCTACATCTTCCAGAGTGTATTTATCACAGTACAGAGACATGAGCGATCATTTTATATTGCTTTTATAAAAATATTTTCGACGTTTTTTGAGCGAGCCATGTCTCTGTCCTCTGATATAAACATGGTAGCCAGCCAATTAGTGTGCACATCATATCTCAAATATTTTATTAAAAAACTATATTTTAAGTTTAAACAATTTAAGTTCCAAACCCATGGGTTAGGATACATGTATCTCAATTAGGACCTGATTTGACTAGTGTATACATCTTTTGCTTGTGCTTGTTCCCTAGTCAATATTTCAAGTACTTGAAATACTACATGTAATTGTAAGACTTTTAGTGACACTTACAGGGTTGTCAAATCTCCCAGATAAGGTGGGAATCTCCAGATTTTGGACCATATCTCCAAGTCTCAAGATTAGAGTCTAAAATCTCCCGGAAAATCAAATCTTAAAATCGCAGCCATTGTAACTGATATATTGTCTTCATTCTTGAATTATCCTACCACCACCACCACCACTGAACGTGAAAATTTAGGGAGCGGTAATTATTTAGAGCAGGGGAGGGGGTGGATGATTTCTTAGCTTCAAAGAGCAACAAGCAACTAACCACTCCTTCAACAGATAGCAGCTTTCGATGACGCCTCCTTCAGTTCTTGCCTAAAGATCAGAAGCCCCTTCTTTCAAACAACAGCACATTTAATTGGACACCATTAAAAAAAGTGCTAAAAATCATTACAAAAATGCTGTATTATATTATAAGGGCTTAATGTCCAGCCCAGAACTATGTCAAAAAACCAGTTCAATCAAATGCCAGTAAATGTTCCTATAGTTTCAAATTAAGGATATTAAGTTAAAAAATACATTATAATTGAACATCTCAGGGAGATTAAACATCGATTAAACATGAGATTTGCTCAGAGAGCAAAAACCAAAAAGCAGCTCCAAGAGAGGCCATTCAACCACTATGGTTGGAAAGTGTGCACTAGTACTATCTGGAGAAATATAAAAGCTCAAGGTATATGAACTTAACAAGTATCTTGACAGGTACAATCTGTTAATTTGGAATCAAAGCATAAAAGGATGATAATTAACCCCTCCCTAAAATCATCCACCAAATGTTGATCTCCAGATTCAAAAGCCTCGGTGGTTGACAGCCTGGCCTGCACTTAGAAATATTGACTCTTCAAAATCTAGATAAAGTAAAATTTTAATTAAAATGGGTTATAAAACAATTCTGAAAGGTTTTTGCAAATTTTAATGAGAATTAAATATAATTAATAATTATAATATATATTTATATATAAATATAATTGTTATGAACGATTGAGCAACCATTTCTTAAACTCGCACTTTGTGTTAGATCAGAGTTCCATGCACATCGAAAAGATAAAGTTCTCGGCCTGCAGCCTTGCTTTCATCAGTTTAGAACTTGTTGTTTGAAACTTCTGATCCAACACACATATGTTCAAGTGCAAGTTTAAGAAATACTACTAACCTAGCTCTCCATTTGGATTAGAAGGCCAGAAAAGAAGTTTATATGCCATATTTTATGAAATTAGTGAAAAAGCAGTTGAGTTTTTGCCAGCTGATTGTATATAATTTCCCCTAACGAATCACTGTAAATTTGGCTCAGTTCATAATATTATGAACCAATACAAAAAACAGTGATTTAGAACTTTTGACATCACACTCTAGTTACCCTTTTTAACAAATCCTGAAAACCACGAAAAATTTCAGGTTGTTTTGATGATAACCAAAACAGATAATAAAATTGATATACAGTTGTGAATGATACTTTTTTGCCAGTTTCTTTTTCTTTTTTTCTTTCTTCCCCCCCCCCCCCCCCCTTTGTTTTCTTTCCTTTTCTTTTCTTTCCTTTCCTTTCCTTCCCTTTCTTTCCTTTTTTCCTTTTAATTTCTTTCTTTTCTTTTCTTTTCTTTCCTTTCCTTTCCTTTCCTTTCCTTTTTTATTAATTGATAAAATCATTCAAATCCCTCAAAAGGATCATTTGAGCTGTTTTCATGGTCAGGCCTGTTGAACTAAGAACTGTTCTGAGATATTGAGAAGACCTCTTGAGTATTATTTTGCTGTTTACATGAAAGTAATTTGTTTGCTCTTTTCCTCTCTGATAAAATGAAATTTGAAATGAATATTTTTTTTCAATATGAGTTCAAACTTTGTTCCTACAAATAAAAGGAAAGATCAGCTATTGATTCCACAATTTTAGTCTAGGGATGCACACTTGAGCTGGTTTGACTGTAATCATAAAGATAAGCACATCCACGTGCATTTGGATTAGGGATTTTTTATGGCAAAAGCAATAAGCATTTTCACGAAAATACTGTTTCTTTATTAATTCCTTCATTTAATTAAATAATTAATTGATTAATTAATTTGTTTGTTTGTTGTTTGTTTGTTTGTTTTGTTCATTTCTTTCTTTCTGCAATGTAGGTTGGGAAAGAGGAATAGAAGTACCTAATGATATATATGCCATTTATGCAATTCAAACTGGTTTTTACTTGCATTCTATTTATGCAACTCTTTTTATGGACAAATGGCGGAGAGATTCTATTGTCATGATCTTACACCATGTTTTAACCATTGGTTTGCTTGTCTTCTCTTTTGCTATTAGGTAAGTTTACACTGTTTATAGAGTGGAATTTATGAAAAAATGACATGTATATATAAGTTTCTTATTATAAAAACATTGGTAAACTTTCCAAAAATAGCATATAAATTATTATCTATAAACTCGCTTTTATCAGTGGTCTGATGGTGCTAATACGAAATGATAGAAAAGTGGATCTTTACAAATGTGTCTGTCAGGAGAGAAAAATGCTGCCAAACCACTCAAACAAACAACATAACACGCAGCCAGGGGAGTTGAGTGCAAACTAAATTAAAACATCATTAATACTAAATAGTAATATAACAATAGAGTTGATGTTCTAATGGGCGTAAATGTGTTTTTGGCCCGACTCATGCAAGGCTCATTTTAGCCCAAGCGAAGAAATGAGCACTGAGAAGGGCCAAAAACACATTTACGCCCAAGAACATCAACTCTGTTACTATTATTATAACTTTATAGGGCATTTACA
The DNA here is from genome assembly GCA_029948255.1 of Telmatactis stephensoni. Taxonomy (NCBI): domain Eukaryota; kingdom Metazoa; phylum Cnidaria; class Anthozoa; order Actiniaria; family Isophelliidae; genus Telmatactis; species Telmatactis stephensoni. The sequence goes on along the minus strand of JALIZF010001798.1, from coordinate 662,843 downwards.
AAACGAATAAACGACTACATATTCTAAAAAAACCGACTTCACGGTAAAAGTATCATTGAAAATTTATTATGTTATTATTATTATTCGGAACCGACTGCTCTTCAAGCTTGTTTAAATCTTCTTCCCCGAGTTCTGACGACTGATTTTTTGTTCTTCTATGAATTCTTCTGCCATTTTTCCTTGATTTTGTAAACACAACTCGAGACTATGCAAGCTTGAAAAACGGCGCCGAGCTTGTTGACATTTTAGTGGTTTCCCTCATTTCATTGGCTAAACAGATTTTTTCCCCGTTTCTTATTGGCTAAAATACTGATTTTCCCATTTTAGCCCGCAAAATGCGCCACAATGCCCTATAAAGGTATAATAATAAAAGTTTAATATTCACTACTATTCGGAATTTGTGCAAAATATTGCAAACTTGTACTCTATTTTTGAACATAAGCTAAAAATATTGAAGACTGAAATAGGGGTGGGTCATCATTTATTGTGCATTCTATAGAGGGTGGGCCACTTATAAGAATGTGCAGCCTGACAGAAGGGTGGGTCACTTTTATTCATTCATAACGATTTCAGAAATTCCGGCCCACCCCTCCCCCTATACTTTATGACCAGTCCCTCAGCGGGTTGTTGATTTTATGTTTTCTTCATTTTGACACTAAGTGCTGATCAATGAAAATAATTCTAAAATTTCTTAAAGGGATACTTGGATGAAAATAGGTCAAAATTGGGGAAGTTGACGTCAATTAACGACCAATATAGATAAATACAAAATCTACTATCCCAAAAATTCTGCATTTTAATCATATTATCACCAAGAAATTTTGGGTTAAGATCGAAAAGAACAATAGGGTTGTACTTATGACGTCATAGATACACAATGTAGATGCTAAAATACGTGATAACTTTTTATCTGTACCTTTGGAATTTGATGAAAATATATTGCTTGGTGACTATTGGTCACTTAACAATTTTACAACATTTGACTAAAATCTTGCAATCTGATTGGCCGAGAGCCATTGTTAATAAGAGTACTGACAATAGCTGACGCCAACATGTCACGCTCGTCCTTATAGAAAAACGTTTGGGACAGTTTTTCAAACAGATTTGGACGGAAAAGATCTAAGATAATGTTGTAAAAAACAAATTGAAGATAGTTTTCCATTGTCAGTACTCTTTTTAATCATGGATGACGTCAAAAAATGTTCAAAACTAAAGTGGAACCACGAGCGCAGCGTCAGTACTCTTATTAACAATGGCTCTCGGCCAATCAGATTGCAAGATTTTAGTCAAATGTTGTAAAAATATAGATACATTGAACCAAGTTTCATTTTAAATTTTTATCGATTTTCATCCCAGTACACCTTTAATAACTCATTTTGATTTGCTGTATCGGAGGATGGCATCTTTTGTGGTCAAAGCGACTTCTTAGTAAATTGTCGTACGACGTCAGAAAATCAGTAAGCACCATATGCACGCACTGCATCATGGGGCGAACATGCTTCTAAAAACGACAATCGTTTATTATTATTATCATCATCATCATCATCATCATCATCATCATCATCATCATCATCATCATCATCATCATCATCATCATACAATCATCTTAATTTACAAATACACAGAAATGTATGGTTACCAGACATTTCCGTGTAAATTTAGCATTTTCAAACGTTCTATACTAACCCAACACCAAACTTCGAGATTTTGCAAATCTCGATGTGCTCTATCTGACCACAGGCACCCCAGGCAATCGTTTAGAGCAGCGCGGAACTGATCAGCGTACAAAGCAATGTAAAGCAAATGTAAGGTTCCGGGTTCGAATCCTGCATGGAACAAAAAAAATCTTTTCCGCCTTATTATGTAGTAAATATTATCTTTTCATGTGTTTGTATGCTTTTTTCTGGTTTTGAAGCGTTTTAAGCTGTTTTTGTTGTTGTTGTTGTTGTTTGTTTATTTTTTCTCCCCCTTTAAACAAGGCGAAAAAAAAGATTTTTTTTTTGTTCCATGCAGGATTCGAACCCCGACCCTTACATTTGCTTTACATTGCTTTGTACGCTGATCAGTTACGCGCTGCTCTAAACGATTGCCTGGGGTGCCTGTGATCTGACTGTGTGAGTCTCGTGTTGATTGTCACAAATTAAGGGACTCGTACCCATTCCCCTCACGGCTGGAAATATTAAAGTTATTAACCGAGCGCGAGGTCTGTATGGGAAAATATCAGACCGAGGTCTGTGACATTGCGGACCGAGCGCAGCGAGATCTGTACAAAAAGACCGAGGTCTGATATTTTCCCATACAGACCGAACAAACTAGGTTAATAACTTATTTATTATATGGCTTTGAAAAGTCCCGCTAAAACAATTGCCAAACGCAAACTTTTCTTTTCATCCGGGACAGCGGTCCTGATATGGCAAAATACAGACCATGCATTAGCCAATCAGAATTCAGGAAATTATCTAGTCATATAATAAGGCAATGTATTATTATGTCGCTTGTATCTTTCTCCCAGAAAAGATAATACTGGGAATTGTTCTCAAAACTTGTAGTCAAAATGTTGGAATTTTGTTGCATTTTGTGTACATATACTAGATGATTGGCCATCCTAGGGCCACGAGTTTATCAGTTACCAGAATTACTGGCAAGTGTTACCCTCATTAAATAAAGTCGTTATTTTATCTTATTGACCATCTGTGGTATCCATGGTTTCTATATTTAATGTATTTCCTCTTCAGGTATCATAACATTGGAGTGATAGTCCTATTCCTGCATGATATTGCAGATGTTTTCTTGGAGTTCACCAAGATTTGTGTTTGTTTCAAGTCTAGGCCTGGTTGTGACGATAAAGTTGCTAATGCACTTGTCAATGTAGGATTTTTGTCTTTTGCTTTTGTTTGGTAAGGCAACCTTTATTATACACCTTCACTATACAGAAACAAACAGAACGTTATCGGTCAGAACTTGTTGTAGACAATTAAGGCGCATTTTCGAAAAATCAGATACCTGGAGGCATTTTGGGGTAGAGGCTGGTAACATAACTATTCTAAACCGATTTTTCATGCTGAATGCGAATATGACTGTTACCAAGACGTATTCTGCAATCTTATACGTGTAAATGACGTATTTTGTGAATTGCTACAGTCATTTCATACTAACGGCTTTTTCATGTAATTCCAAAAGTTCCCAAACTTAAAAACACAGCTGGAAAAAGCACATCAAAATCAGTAAAACTGTGAAGTTTGAAGGATATAAGTTGAAAAATCAAGAAGATACGAACTTTCAAAAAACGAAATTTTGTATGAAAACACTTACAGTTATGCAAGAGATACAAACAAATTTCGAAAATAAGTAGGAATAAGGTGATGGATTAAAAAGCTTTTCAATTTTTTTCATGAGTCTACCGAGACACGAACCCCGAACCAGTCAAACTTAGTCTAGCTCCTTTATCCCTTTCCCAAGCCACTAAGCCACATGCGAATTCGTTTGACCAGAACTGAATTTTTGGAAGTTTTGTAATTCATAGTTCATAATTCAACTGTGGGTTGATAGTGTAATATACAGGTGATAGACCTTTCCCCAATATGGCGGCCGAATTTATTTTCCACCCTAAGACTTAATCATCCCTGAAATACCAAATAGTATGTCTCATTTAGTAACTGTGCATACATTTAGAACGTCCCAATGAAAATCCGCAGAGATATATTTTCAAAATCAATTTTACAAACAAATGTGTATCCCCAGCCGTCCATATTCTCAAGAGACCATAATACTAATATAAGAGACCATAATACTAATATAAGAGACCATAATACTAATATAAGAGACCATAATACTAATATAAGAGACCATAATACTAATATAAGAGACCATAATACTAATATAAGAGACCATAATACTAATATAAGAGAGACAAACTCACTAATGAGAGCAGATTTCGAATGAGTGTGAAGCGGACCGCGCCGTACCGTGAACGCGTCAGTGCTGTGTTTTCTAAAACATTTGAAATTCCTGCCGTAACCATGCCGTGACTGTGCGGTGCCGTTTTCACAGTCATACGAAATCTATTCTCGTGATCAAGGAGGATTGGCAGAGCTTCCCATGAAGCTTTGCGCACAAATTACCGTAGTGACCGGAAGTGAATAAATTGGAACAGCTGATTCTGTGGTTGAGATTTGGTTTTTGAAGTTGTTTTTTGATCGTTTTTTGGCGAAAAATAGACAAGAGAAATGCAAGAAAACCTTCTCTAACATGTGTTTTCCATTTCAGAGAACTTTAAAACATCGTGATCTGTTTGTGTTGATTTTTTTCGTCGCTTTGAATTATCGGTGTTTTCACCGTTTGTAGAAAATGCCGGGACAGTGACAAACAACCCAACAAAATAAGTAGAAGAAGAAATTTGGATGTTAATTTTTAGAAAGGGCTCCTAAGGCCTCCACGTTTTTGTGATGAACAAAAGACACGAACATTGCCTTTTTACGGTTGAACGAGGACTATGAACAAGAAAACCAATATGACGTACGTGTGGTTGATGAGAAGGACAAACCTCGGCTAAGGAATTAAGCTATCTTCGAGTTATGGAGTTGATAACACCTATGTGTATTCATTTTTTAAATGGCTTTCAACGGTAAAGGCATGGTTTTCTACAAATTTCACTTTAGTAAGGAAACCAAAACTTAAAGATATAAAAAAAAAGACTTTCCATCTTTCCAATTTTAGTTTAATTTACAAACAATACAAACTGAGCGACAAAAGCAAAAAAAGTGTAAATATTCAAAGAAAACGACTCGGTTGAGCATAAATTTTCAAACGACGCCAGTCAGTTAAATTAAACAAAGTTTTTTTTTCTTACTTACCTGTACGTACAAAGACAGACGAAGATTTCCAAACTTGACCGTCGCCACGAGACAACTTGTACATTCGTAAAAATCCAACTACGCCAGTGAAGAGATGTTTTAACACAAGCTATTGCAGGCTCGTAACATGGTATATGGGATCAGGGATCAAGCCCCAAATTATGGCCAGGATCAGGGATCAGAGGCCAGGGCTCAGGGATCAAATGGGTGGGATCATGGATCAGGGACATTGGGTCAGGATCAGGGATCAGCTGAGTTTTGTGCACCAAGGATCAGGGTTCAAAAATTTCTAAAAATATGGGCTCAGGGATCAAAATATCCGTAAAAACCCGGGATCAGTGAGACGAAAATATACCATGTTACGAGTCTGCTATTGGTAAACAGCCAATAGATAATTCAAATCAACAGCTTCTCGTTTACCAGCAAAATCCTCATTCTGTACGTAAGCCTCTTTCAAACTTCACCTCAGTTCAGCCAGAAATGGCACCATGTTGAACGCTGCCTGATTCATCGAAAGCACGTAAACACTTGCAAATCTCGAAGAACTGTAAGTTATATGGTCTTATATTTGGCCTTTTCGTCTTTTTACGAGTCATGGTTCCATTATAAAAACAGAAAACTCTTTGTTCAGCATAATTTCTGCCAGATTCCTTCGATGAAAGTTGTCAAACTATTGTCAAAAACGCCGCTTCTTGAGTCACACTGATTAGTCAAAAGTATGACCACTTTTGTCCAAGTTTTGAGAATATTATTAGTTTTGATCATAAAAACAACACAATTTGATCGTTCTTCATAAAAGCAATAGAAGATAGTTTTCTATGACTCAGTCGCTGACTAGTTTTGATGTAAAGGTCTGTAAAAGGGATCAGAAAAGAGCTCCTTTTGGCTGTTTTCTCAGGAAAACTTGTGACCAATGGCGGTATTTACATCTAAACATAGACAACTTTCTATGAAAACCTTTTGCGTCTGTCCGGAATCAAGGCAATGCAGAATTATTGTGGTTTTGTCTATAAATGCTTTCGACTTACGAGCTCCCATCTCTAAGAAATCCATCGCCAAATGACTGATCACGTGATCAGCAAAAGTGATAATATAAGTTGTGCGCAAAGCATCATGGGAAGATCTGCCAATCCTCCTTGCTCTTGATGTCTGTGCGATGTATGTGGCGACTAAGGCTATTTTTAGTCAATGCGCGCGCGATAGCGAAGTTACTAAAAATCGCCTTAGTCGCCACGAACATGACAGGGAGCCCAAGCTATACTTCTGAGTGATATCTAAAGAGGAGAAAATGATTTAAAATAAGTTAAAACCTCTCAAATGTTGTTGTGTATTATTTATTTGATCTAAAAAAACGATTTTTAAAAATCCCCCTCCATAGTAATAATATATGGCAAGGGTGGAAACTTCGCCTCGAAGCCCCCTAAAAAAGCCTTCTAACGGCTCGACAAAAATTCAATTTTTGAACACAAAATCACTCCGTACGGAGTTCAAAACCGCAGCATCACACAAGAAAACACTTCTTTTACCTTGTCAATGTCAACGGCCTGCAAAAAAAACAAACTTTTTGTAGGTGAAATACTCGCTGAAAGGTCCCTAGCGAACCAAGCTCCTCATGCGTGTCGAGTGTAAGTAGGTCGCGAGCGTGCAAAAGACAAACCTTCAGGGGTAGAGTGGGGTCGCGCTATTTTATCAGAAAAACAAAACAACAGCTAGCTTTTTGTTGAAAAAAACTTTTTTCTTGCGCCAGTAATGACGATTGATAGTTTCGTGTGAGAGGGTTTTCCCTGTTGCTTGCGTTGTTTTGTTTTTCTGATAAAATAGCGCGACCCCACTCTACCCCCTGAAGATTTGTTTTTTGCACGGTCGCGACCTACTTACACTCGACACGCATGAGGAGCTTGGTTCGCTAGGGACGTTGACATTGACAAGGTAAAAGAAGTGTTTTCTTGTGTGATGCTGCGGTTTTGAACTCCGTACGGAGTGATTTTGTGTTCAAAAATTGAATTTTTGTCGAGCCCGTTAGAAGGCTTTTTTAGGGGGCTTCGAGGCGAAGTTTCCACCCTTGCCATATATTATTACTATGGAGGGGGATTTTTTAAAAATCGTTTTTTTTAGATCAAATAAATAATACACAACAACATTTGACAGGTTTCAACTTTATTTTAAATCATTTTCTCCTCTTTAGATATCACTCAGAAGTATAGCTTGGGCTCCCTGTGCGAACATCCGCGCACAGACATCAATAAGCCAGTTCGGAGTTTAAGAATCGTTTTCAGTGCGCATGCGATTTTATCCCGAACTTCTCACCTTCTTTTGTTTAAACCTTTTGTTTTTAATCAAACAAAAGAAGGTGAGAAATTCGGGATAAAATCGCATGCGCATAAGAAACGATTCTTAAACTCCGAACTGGCTTATAGTGGGTTTTAAACATTACATGACATCATTAGACTTTGAGTTTCTTCTGTATGAATTACTGAATCTTTCTTCTTTTCTTTTCTTTTCTTTCTTTCTTTCTTTCTTTCTTTCTTTCTTTCTTTCTTTCTTTCTTTCTTTCTTTCTTTCTTTCTTTCTTTCTTTTTTTCTTTCTTTCTTTCTTTCTTTTCATTTTCTTCCTTTTCATTTTCTTTCTTTTCATTTTCTTTCTTTTCATTTTCTTTCTTTTCATTTTCTTTCTTTTCATTTTCTTTCTTTTCTTTTTCTTTCTTTTCATTTTCTTTCTTTTCTTTTTTTTTTTTGAGCTTTTGGCTCCCCAAACCATCATCAAGGAAAGCTAACATGTAGCAACAATATATTATGTATGACAGAAACTAATTTACAGTCAAAAATGCAAAAGGCTGTTTCAGTGTTTAACCACCAACAAATTTTGCATTCTGCCACGAATATGCTTGTATCGACTATTGCTACCATTTCTTACTAGGTGGTTGTGCAGACTGTACATGTACCCGTATAGAGTTCTGTACATTACAGGTTCAGCTGCATTGGAAATAATCCCACATGGACCTTTCTATTTCTTTTTTAACACCATGCTATGGATGTTATTTGTTATGAATATTTGGTGGTTCCACTTTGTGTTGTGGCTGATTTGGAGAGTAGCGAGTGGACAAAGCCGTGAGGTACGTCAACTCTGTGCATGCTTGATTTGTTGATTAACCATCTGGACGTTTAAATTTCAGTTCGTCAAATTCCAGCTGATCAAATTTCGGGCGCTCGTCATGCAGAAGTCTCACTGGCTTTTATTTACAAAAGATAATTCATAAAATTTACAGAACCTCATCAAAACTTATTTTCACATACAGAACACCACAATACAGTTGAGCTGCCATCAAGAAATGGCAATATAAGAATACTGCTGTTATCCCACATCAGTTTTAAAAATGTTGCAGCATACCTGCATACCGGGGGACAGAAGTGATAATTGCAAGAACAACTTGCTCACTTATACCAAGGCAGTGCTACAAGCTGTGTAACATCTACAGCAAACATTGTATCCACGTGACTTTGAAATAAAATTTGCTGAATTCACAATGATTTGGTGGTTTTGATGAGGTGCAGTATATAGTAAGTAGTTACTTCTGCTAGCGGCTAACTGAAGTAACTATTCACTGTATGAATGCCTTTATTAACTATTATGATTTGCATGTACTCTGCTGTTTGCATGTACTACTGCTCAGCCCCCCTCCCCCTTCTCCATCTCTCCTTCCACCTTCCTGGATCATTTTCCCAATCCTTTGATGTGGTTCCCCAGTTTAGAACTGATTCATTGGTAACACGGTACGTTTTTTGTCCTACTTAGGTTGAGGATGTCAGAGAAATAAGTAAAGAAAAAGCAAGGTTATCAGTTGATGGTAATATGTACTCCAATGGAATAGATAAAGGTAAAACTAAGTCGTGATCTAGGCCATCATTAGTTAAACGTACAATACAGCAAAATGTGGTGAGATTAACAACAACTGTGCCACTTATCTAATTATTATCATCACATTTTATTTTTAAATCTTAACTAGAGTACAGACACAGGGAAATCTATTTGTTAATTGTAAGTGGATCAGGAAAATGTACTATAATGTCTTGCTATGGTCTTTGACGTAGGCAGCCTATAGTATGGCTTTTTTACATCAGTTTTAACGTCGCTGAATCTATTCCAGGGTTGCAAGGTTTAAATCCTGAACAGGAGAATCAAAAAGAAGAAAAGAACATTATGTCGGACAAGAGGAGACAATTGCCTTATCAGCGCAGAAAAAAGAACTTACAAGGAAACTAGAATCAACCTAACCATCAAATAGCCAACTACTGTATGTACATCTGTATACACACACAGGGTGCGTTCACTTAGGCCGGTTTTTGTGTGTACTTATCACTTGCTGTCTGTTATCGATTTCCAGTAAAAACATGCTTTACAAAAATTTGCGTACAGACTACGAACATTTCAAGCCACTTAACCGTTTCACTGTTTGCTGTTTGTCATCAACTCACAAAAAAATTCCGGTCAAACAGCACTTAATTTGAACTTTCATTTTGGAAGTTACTATTCATAGTTTTCGACTACTGTCGATTTCAAGGTAGAGTGCTTACAATATATCCGTGAAAAACTTTGTAAGAAATTGCACTAATTTGCACTAATTAAACAATAGAAAACAAAGGATTTCGCGCCATTTAGTACAATTTAGTTCGCTAACTTTTTCACGGATATATTGTAAGCACTCTAACTGTGAGTATATAACCAGAGTTTAAGGAGATTAAACCATTAAACCGCCAGCAACGCAGGCTAGTGTAAAACAGCGATGGTAGCAGTGAATTATCCAATTACCTCTAATGAGCGAAGCGGCTTAAAAATACTAATGTGAACGCACCCTTTAAAGTTCGTACATAAAACACTGATTGACAAGTCAGAGGTTTCCTCGATACACCTTACTCTACGCAGGCATTTTTAGTGTTGGCTCATAACATCACACTCGCCACAAACAACTCCCCAAGCGTTTTGACCAGTTAGAGCTTTCTGAAATCTGAGAGGTTGGTGATCACTACGTCGATCAATGATCCTCAACCAAAGAAAACACTGGCGCATTATTGCAAGATTATTCTAAAAAGAAATTCGGTGGCTGACGGCAACTTTTTCAGAACGCACCTACCAACTTTTGTTAAACTGATTTCATTCTCCCTCGCCAGTTCGTCCGAATGAAAGTGATTTTGTTACTCCCATCTAAGACTAAAGAACACACAGAATCAATAGGAAGGTTTATCACATGTAGTACAACCACGATTTATTACAAAACCTTAATACTTGTGTTACAATAATTATAAATAAGTTAAATTAAATGCTTATAACGTTACAGCGGATTTTCTATTGTTCTAGAGAATTCTGTTCCCACCATAAACAAGCCGTGATGTCATTTTGGACAATTTTACTGATTGTTGGGGGAATTATGGGGTATTTATTGTCAGAGGGACTATGGGATATTTGTTGGAGCAGGGATTTTTGGGAAGGAAAATGTCTTGGGCCGACACTAAACACGCATGCGCAGGTGGTAAAAGAGGTCTTAACAGATGTTCATGCATTGTTGGATAGTGAATGAATATATTTTAGTTTGTCATTTACAATATGGCGCCATTTCACTACAACCGTACCAGAATGATTTAGAGTTTTCTTTATCGTTCAAATTTGTCCGCTTTGTGAGAATTATAGAACAATTGAAACCAATTATTTTACTCATGTGCTCATGTGACATCTATGAAATGAAAACTTCCTATGAAAAGTGTTGAATTTACACCTCTTTTTTTGTATGCTTATTACGGGAATTATTGCATCATAACTTACATGCTATAAGAAGGCAAGTAAAGAACCAAAAGATTTATGTTTTTGTTTTCATATAGGAAAATCATCATTTTATAGAAATAGGACATAATGTTTTTAATTCGTACAGTGGTGTAGTTACTCAGTACGATGATCATCGACATTCATTTTAGCATTTCCACATTCATAGAGCAGATTCTGGATAGGCGCTATATAAATTATTATTATTATTATTACATGAAAATTGGTCAAACGCGAGAAAAAAACTGGAAATCAAAGCCTTGCACTAACGTTAAAAGCCAGAAAAACTGAATGTCACTTTAAAGAAAATGAAATTTCTGGTGGTTTTATGAGAAATTATAATTTACCGTGATTAAATAAAGTCTTATGTATTATCAATGCTGATGAAAGTAACTTTATGCAAACATCGTTAGTAAATGTCAAAATGCTAAAATGAATGTATTTTCACGTTAATGAAACGTAAATTCGCTTAAATGAATCGAAAGTACATTTTCTGTTAATGATCAGCAAAAGGTGTAATTGTGGACAATGAAAAACCTCCCGAGGAATGATCTGCTTTTGTTTGGAAACTCGTCGAATTATCGTCGTCACGGACCGTTCATTTTTTATGAGCATGGGGGACTGGTGGGATTTGGTAAGTGGTCACTCAGAAATTTCATGACCCCTACGAATATGTGAAAATTTTTCATGTGGCCCCTCCTTGACGGCAGTTTAATTTGTAATGACCCCCACCCCTCCCCCTCAAGAAAAAAAGTCATCATGATTAAAAACATAATTTGATAAAACAAATCGAAAGGGCTATTTTTCTATATATAAAAAAATCTAAAGTATGTGTAGCTATCATTAAGACCACTGTTTCTTTTATAGGAACTCAGTTTTCTAAGCTATTAAACATGGGTGGATCCAGAGATTTTGCTTAGCCAAATATTGCTGCTGTAAATATAAAGTAACTAGTGATGTTGAATTATACCAATGTCTGTCAAAACTAAAACCACGGTCTGTTAATTGGGCATTCAAAGCTATTTCTTCCTATTACTTAGGAGATATAAGAACTCTATTGTGCGACAATATTAGGCTAATGTATTTAAGCGTTTTGCAAATGCTAGCGCGAACCGCGATTGGGCAAAAATTGATTTATAGATGTTCGCAGTGACTATTTTCCAGTGAATATGAGCTGTTCTTGCAATGTAGGTCACAAATAAAGACTTGTAGTGCTCCACTTACAAATGGTTGCTTTGAAGCTTAGATTTCGAATAAAATAATATTTATTTAGCTCTTGCAAGCTCGAAGCGCGAGCCGCTTGGCAAATATTTTGCTCCAAAGGAGTTCACAATGGCTATTTTGAACAAGATAAATACCTTGTCTGTAATTTCTGCCCAATCAGAGCCTGCCAATGTCAGCCTTTTCTACAACCTAAAAGGGCCTGGGAACGAGGTTGCTTTTTCTATACAGAATAATTTTGTACCATCTTGCAATATCTATGAAATAGGCGATATGCATCGACAGGTCACGTGACCCTATCTCCCCTAAATCAATAGCACCGGCGTAAAAATGAAATAGAAAGATCACCTCGATATTAGTAAAATAGCAAAGTTTCAGCTCATAAGATGTAATACATGACAAATGACAGTAAATTTAAGATTGGAGATATTCTCAAGATTCGTTTAGAAAAATGCGTTGCAAGATCATGCCATTCAACGAGGCTAACGCGTTTTCTCGAAGGAATCTTAAGAGAATATATATCTCATCTTAAATTTGCTGTCATTTTTTCCTCTCATTCATCTTATAAACTGAAACTTTGCATTTAAACTAATATCGAGGTGCTCTTTCCAATTTGACGGTGCTGTTTGATTTAGGGGAGATAGGGTCACGTGACCTGTTAGTGCATATCGCCTATCACTAAGGTGATCCCCCTTAACGCTCAACTTTTTTTTTCAAGTGCCCCCTTTCAAGGGCACAATCGCCCCCCCCCCCCCCCCCCCCCCTCCCATGTTCATAAAAAATAATTGGTCTCTAATGCTCGTTCGGGAAATTCGCGATTTTTTTTTTTTTTTTGAGTAAAAAAAATAAAGTGAATGTCACGTTGAATTAGGCAAACACTGTGACACGTGGATTAGGTCTATTGACAGTCACATATATGAGCGTACCGACGTGTATCGAAGATTGATTTGTAACTACAACAATCAGTTAAAAAATCCAGCGAGTGAACTAGGTTGGGCTGGATCGGTGTATAAAGATACAAAATCAAATGAACAATTTTGTAACGCCGTATAAGTACACTGACGTCTCGAGTATTAGCCCTTCGTCTGAGAAAGAAGCGAAGGCCTATCATTAGGCTTGTAACATCAATAATGTGAGACAGTACTGTCTCTTTTTGTATGGTGTTACAGATTTCCATTCATAAGATCAAAAACAAGGGTAATAGTCCGGGAAAATGGTACAGAATTGTTCAAATTTGTGTAACAAGCGATAGAGGCACACCGATAGAGGTTCATGTCCTGAGTAATTCAAGAGGTGGAGCCACGCCAAGAAATCAATTACTTATAATATATTGATGTCCTTGCAATTAATTAAGTCTCAGAAACAAAGATAAACAGTATCTTATGTTAATGCAAAAGGGTGTAATTAAGGATAGTGATAAGGTAGAGTATGCTGAGTAATTTTTGATTGACATATCCCCTAAATGCTACTTGGAGAACTATAGCTATGGAATACGTTATAAATGTAATTGATACAAAAGGGTTTTCCTCTCATGGTGTCCATGTGAAATCTTGCACAATGCTAAAGGCTTAGACCCAAAGTAATCCTAGATATGGAGACACGCCTAAAAACAAGTACTTCTAGTTTTATAGCAATGGAATATATCATTAAAAAATCAAGCAAAATAAACCTTTAATTTTAGTTTATAAGCGAGGTAATATAATTCAAAATGTAATAAGCATAAAGCCACGCCCTAACAGAGTACTTAAAGAATTTTAGTTATGGTATAATGTATATCAATGTGTATATAGAAAAGTCGATTACTTAAACGAAAAGTGGCGCGTATCAAAGAATCTGGTGGAAATCTCAGAAACAAAAGACCTCCATATTTGGTCACGAAGTGATTAACTTTAACAAAGGACCCATTACAGCGGCGGGAGATTTGAAAAGGCTCGAAAACAAAAGAAACTTATTTGAGCGCGAAGTTTGAATAAATTTGTGGTGAAGTCTATCCGACCATGAAGCGTTCGTGATCTGTTCGGAGTGGTTAAAAACATACCGTGGGGGGTGGGCAGATATCATGTGTTATTTGTAAAAAAGCTAACTTAGGGGAGGGGGAGAATTTTTGTTCTGACAATGATAAGTCCACAAACGAGTAGATATTTCGGAGAACATCAAGGCAACTAGCTAAAATAGCTTCATATTCAAAGTCAATGATGAGCTCTGTTGATTTCTCTAGTGCGAAGACATGGACCAGTTATTCTCTAAAAACTTTTTCCTAGTCCTTGAATCAGAATTGATGCCGGTTTTAGAGTGAAACTCAATGAAAATAGATGTCAACAATTATCTAAATAATGAAGCTCGTCATCCAAATAATTTCACCTTACTTTACCGTAAAGTAAGGTGAAATTATTTGGATGACGGGCATCAGTGTTTAGCAGATAACTGTTGACGTCTATTGCCCGAGTTCCTCTCTACTGAAAGCCGGGCATAAATTTCACGTACTTCCAAAGGGCCTGAAATCAGCAAGTCTGAAATGATTTGTAAAGTAAGGTGAAATTCATTGAACGACGGGCTTCATTTAGCGGATAATTGTTGACATCTATTCTATTCGAGTTTCTCTCTAAAACCGGCATAAATTTCACCTCACACTCGTGCTTTAGAGGGCGAAATAGTGTATCTCTAAAAGGGAAGCCATAAAGTGTTCAGACAGTATAAATATAACATGAGTTTTCTAGAATCAGTAGTCAAAACTCTTAAACACTTAGACTTTTATCTTCTGTAGTCATTTGGAATCATAAAACACGAAAGGAGTCTTTTTAGTTCCCGCTCACTACAAAGTATAACAGACGTTGTCAAGAACACAAAGAGTAAACAAAACTTTTGAACACTTTGATTTTTATCTTCTGTAGTCATTTGGAATCATAAAACACGAAAGGAGTCTTTTTAGTTCTCGCTCACTACAAAGTATAACAGGCGTTGTCAAGAACACAAAGAGTAAACAAAACTTTTGAACACTTTGATTTTTATCTTCTGTAGTCATTTGGAATCATAAAACACGAAAGGAGTCTTTTTAGTTCTCGCTCACTACAAAGTATAACAGGCGTTGTCAAGAACACAAAGAGTAAACAAAACTTTTGAACACTTTGATTTTTATCTTCTGTAGTCATTTGGAATCATAAAACACGAAAGGAGTCTTTTTAGTTCTCGCTCACTACAAAGCATAACAGGCGTTGTCAAGAACACAAAGAGTAAACAAAACTTTTGAACACTTTGATTTTTATCTTCTGTAGTCATTTGGAATCATAAAACGCGAAAGGAGTCTTTTTAGTTCTCGCTCACTACAAAATATAACAGGCGTTGTCAAGAACACAAAGAGTAAACAAAACAGTAGAGTATAAATTACCCCAGGGGGACCCCCGCCGGTAATTTTCAACCACTCGAAGATTGATCGAACCTTATCGACCGATACACGAAATCTCTCGAGTAAGGATCGGCTTTTGAAAGTTAATATATTCAAAATCGCACCAGTGAATTCAAACAATAGCAGTTTTATCCCTCAGTGGCGGTATGCGAAATTCAATCAACGCCTCAAGATGGACACCAAACAATAGGGCATTCTTTGATACGCGGCAGAAAGAAACTGCAACTATTAATCTGTAAGTATTTTTATAGGGCGTAGCTCTATGCTAATCATATCTTGAATTCATTTATCTTATTACTGCTTTCACTATTACGGTTATACACTAAAGCTAAAGGTATATTTTGCCGATATCACGCCAGGAGATCTTCCAGGTTTAATTCCACCTGGGTACGAGTAAAGCATTCACATTCTGACACAACATTACACAACATTAACATTACAAAGACATGAAATGATGGAAATTATACAGCGTTACAATGCTATAGCCCCTGAGTCCCTAACAGAGCAGTTTCCATGGTAGAATACGCAAAAAAGCAGTGCAGACAAAGAAACATAAGCAAGCAGGCAGACTTCACATTATTCCCATAAGGTATTACTTGTTTGTTATACCAATTATCATTGAAGTTATCCAGTTTTCACACTAGCCACAAAGAATGGTAATAAAAGTTTTTTATGTTTTTCAGTTGATGAACAAGATGCTTTGCAAGAGCAAGCTACATGAAGAGTAGCAGTAGCAGTAGTCATCTTTATAACATTTCAATAGTCTCATAAGGATGGCTGATTTTATTTTGGTGGTACTACAGGCTGTTGCCAAGAGTTTGAGGCAGTTTATTACTCTTAGGAGAAACAATCTCGAAGTTTACAATAAAATATATTCATCAGATGAATAATTTAAACAACATAGAATATATTGGGCGCAACATTGGGCGTCTAGTTATTTTATGAAAGAAGTAAAAAGCTGTTTTTCCGTGTTTGATGTAAAGTCTAAAAATCCTCTTAACTAAAGAGGAGAAGTGATCGAGGACTGACAGTTGCCCACAAATACAATCATCCACTAAAGGGGAAAATTCCGGCTCTAGCTGGCTTGCCAACGGGCCTGTTAGTGGAGGCAGTCCATGCGAACCTTACTACATATGCAAATGAATGGAAATGAGTTGCAGATCTCAAAATAAACGCATGCATGCGCAGACAAATTGTATACATGCTGAATATGCGAAGAAATTGATAATATATATACTTTCGCAATTCATCTCGGGAAGGTATGCGCTCCTCCTAGGAATCCTGTTGGAGTAGTCATGGAAGAAAAAGGAAAATTCCGAGTGCACTGAGATGTTATACAGGTCGTCGCAAAAGTTCGCTCAAGCCACAGATTTTTTATTATAATTAATTATAATTATTAATATTACTAATTAAAGCTTTTTCTGAAAATTTCATTAGAAATTTTCTTTACTTCTCTTTTTTTTTGGGGGGGGGGAGAGGGAGGGTGTGTTTTGTTTGTTGTTTGTCTATTCTCCCTCTCCCTCTCCCTCTCCCTCTCCCTCTCCCTCTCCCTCTCCCTCTCCCTCTCCCTCTCCCTCTCCCTCTCCCTCTCCCTCTCCCTCTCCCTCTCCCTCTCCCTCTCCCTCTTCTTCTTCTGCTCCTCTTCGTGACTATTTTTAGGAGCTGTGTGGGTGATCCGCTGATGTCTATATGTCCCTGTTTACTGGCAGAGCTGAACAAGTCTAATTTTCGCAAAAGCTGATCGAGTAGGGATATTTTTCGAGAAAAATTAAATTAGCCTTCAAATTACAAACATGTCAGTCGTCGATCTATAGATAAAGGTATGCGGTTGAAATATGGCGTCTCTCGTGACTTTAATTTGGGAAATATACATCGTTCGATAAAGGGACAAGTATCATACATTCTCTCCGATTAAGTTATCGTCCTTTTAGTTAATCTAGCCTCTGAATTATTTGAATATCAGTTTTATTGCTAGTATCCGAAGGGACAAGAACTAACCAAAAAAGAAGCCTCCAATAACAGCCATGTGCGGTATAGCCACATTATTTGTATCTGGTGAATGGTAAATACGTCGGGAGATAATGAGTGGCGCTATCTATTATTCATAACCCCAAATACCACAGTATGTGTTTGTTTATCGATGAAAGAGCGTGCGCTTCGCACCCAGCACTCTTCATTATTTCAGTACAGAGATAACGATAAAATATGTTCTGCTAGACTGAAAAGGAGTTCAAGAGTAAATTTGAAAAATAAGTCCAAATCTAGAACATTATAACAGTTAACCGATGTGATATGAGTCTAAAACGACTATGTATCTTGTCTTGTCTTGTTGTGGTAATCGCTGAACCACCAAACACAGGTACTTTTCCTTATTTTACATACTTGAAATACTGCTTGCTTTTAAACCTTTTTGATAATACAGTACGTGTAGCTTTATGGGAAGACGAAATATGCCGGGAGTTTTGCAAAAGCTAAAAATATAATTAGCCTAATTCACGTCTTTATGATTTCTCGAGACAAAAAACTTCAATTCCTATTTGAAAACCAGAGAACTATATTAATTAACACTTTAGTTTATGCACAAACAAACAGTTTTGAAATTTTGATGCAAAAATTCGCCCACCAAGACGTTTAAATTTCTCTAATCCTTGCATGCGATTTTGGGGTTTTGTACTCGTATTATCATTCTTTATGAGTTTTAATATCTCTTCTCTACACTCAGTGTACTACTGTACTTCCCTTGATCATTGTACGCCAGAGAATATTCCATCCAAATTGACACTATCGAATTAAGTTTTTTCGCTGTAAGCTAGATTATAATAATGTTTTATTCACAACACTGAACATCATACATATTATTTACCTACGAGCGCTCCGTTTATCCATTTGGAATTGAATTAATTTACAAATATAGTCCTTTTTTCTTTTACCTTCTCTGCTGAAACCCATAGATATAAGTAAAATGGGGTTGGGTACAAGTTCCATAGGAAATATTGAGATTTTTCCAACCGAGCAAACAAAACAAAAAACAAAGCAAAAAGAATCAAGATACAAAGAAACTGTCAAGCAGAATTTACTCTCGTCTACTCATTAGACGAAAAAGAAAATAAAAAGAGAAGAACTGATAAGTAATGCCAAGATTTTGTCGGTATATGTCATTTGAATTGTTTTAACAATTTTAAAAAATACAGCCAATCTCCAGAACAATGGTTTTGAAACATACATTTATATAAATATGAAATACTATGTGAAAGTACAAAATTGACTGGGTTTTTAGACCACGACAGAGGACTCTTATTGGCTCCAAGCTATATTTCTATACTCCATATCTAAAACCTTTGATGAAATCAACTTATAGTAGCACATACTTTTACTGGAACTGACTTGTTTTCTATATACATAGTGGGCACACATACTATTGTAGTTGTGGACGTCAAAAACTGATGATGACTACAAAGTGGAATCAGTAATCTTGGTTTTGTTTCTTACAGAGAAAGCTCCACTGCATTGCTACATGTGTAATAATGAATTATCCTTCAAGGAATGTACGTACTACCAATCCAACGGTACTTGTAAACCTCACGAGGATCGCTGTATCAAGGCTATGTGGGACATTGCTACAGTTGGTGAGATATCAACTGGTTATATAAAAGGCTGCACCACAAAAGATAGATGTACAACAGACGCCTATGAAAAGTGTAATCACACAGATGGATATGTCAAGTGTGAAGTCTTTTGTTGTCAAGGACACAATTGTAATACTGCCGCTACAAAGACTGCTTGTAGTTATCTAACACCGCTTCTTATACTACTGGCTCACATCATTTATCTAATATGAACCAAAGTGATTAACTATATACTTCAAAACCTTTGTCATGTATTAACAAAGATCACGTGTTTCATAAACTACTGGTTACGCGTTCACAAAGAACTTGCTTCAAAATTAACGCTTTGAAATTGAAAGTTTTAAACCAGTCACGTGCTGAATAATAGCGCGAAAAACAAGAACAAATTTAAAACAGGACCTTTGTAATATTGTAAATTGTCTTTCAATATGGCTGGCCCAGTTTATTCCAGGTACGATTAATGCCCTATCTATAATATGATGCAGCAAAGTGCATCGTTCCAAGAACAACTTGCATTCATATTTGGTTTAACACTGAGTGGGCTCAATCTCTGGTCAGACTTTTTCTGTCTCAATCTTTTTCTATAAAAGCAAAATGCAGTTAAGCATTTGAGTTATTTGTCATCCTAATATCTAAAGTGTACGTCTTATTAGTAATCACTCTGTAGTTATTAAACATAACTTGAAATTTCTATTAAATGTAGGTAGAACGAACAAATGATTGTTAATTACATGTGAGATTTAAAACAATAAAGGGCATTACCAGATGCATTGCACAACTCTGGTTTCCGCTTTGATTCTATGTCACAACGTGGAGTGTGACAAACTCTGAAAAAACTTCAAAGAGCAATCAGACGAGTTTTGCACAGGTCGCAAAAACAGACGTGACATATTGCATTCTATTCAATACGGCAGTACTTGACAACATAATTCGCACCAACTTAGCCGCGCATTTTTGTGAAATAGCCGACCATACAGTACATGTACAGCTAATAGAAAAACAGAGCATGCGCATATTTCCTTGGTATTTCTTTACATTTTTTTGCGGGCAAACATACACGTGTTTCCGCGCAGTTGGTCACACGAATTTTATTAAAGTTTATTAAAATTGATTTTGAGGAGGCGATGATCCTACAAATGATATATAGTGTATAAACAGAAAGCCAGAAGTTTTCTTTAAAAGTACTGCTGCTAGTCGACTAAATATTCATAATCCTTGGTGATATTTCCATTTTGTATAAGACATGTAACAGTGTGAGTGAAATTCAATAAACATGCAGTGCACAGGATATGATGAATTTGCTAAAACGTATTAGTGATTTCCTTGGAAAAAAAACCCACATTCTAGCCACAGAATGGAACTAAAAAATTTGACTCAAACGCAAAACTCGATGCAAAATGTTCTTTCAATTTTCTGCATTATTTTTTAATCCACTACAAAGGCTAGGAAGACATTCGTGCGCCTATTAGTGAGTGGAGAGAGAGAGAATTTTTTTTCAATGACTCGCGACCAAAAATACCAGCATTAATAATTAATTTCAAGGCATTACCTAACATGCACTATATTGGACAAAACAACATATACAGGCTTTAATTTATTCAATTTGAAAACCCGGTTCAATTGAAATTTAAAAATTAAATAGTTTCATATTGCAGCGTTTGGAAAGAACTTTGAACGGCTGTCTCGCTGAAGAGTAAAAGTTGGCAAGTAAAAACGAAATACCTGGGAAGGAGAACGTCATATGTTGTAAATAGAAAACTGTATAGAGCAACAAAATGGAAATGTTGTATTTGTTTGGTATTATCAGCTTCGTCTTCTTTGGTCAAGGTAGATATTCACATTTTATATCAGTATTGAACTCCAAATTGACCATATTCTAATGATACAAAAATTTCCTTTTCTTTTATGACAAGTTTGAATTGTTTAAGAGAAATTCGCGGTGATATTTACTGTTATTCAAAAATATAGTATGCAAATAAGATGAGCCAAGACATATTGAGCTAAACAAAAACAATTTGAAGTATTTGAGGTTTGTAAAGCGCACTACAACGTTTTATTTGTTAAATTTGTAAACAATTGCTGTAGTGAATATGAATTGGATATCAAGGAAAACATGTTTACGAGTCCAATGCTGATTGAAATCGATCTAAAAAGCTAATAAACATCTCCATCGACGCAAATAATCTTTCTTTAAATAAAGAATTATGTCGAATTATTAAACTGTGGATTCAGGATGGAGATCAGTTTAGTCGGCATTGTTTCATATATACTTTCCTCTCTCTCTCTCTCTTTTTTTTTCTTTCTTATAAACTTTTCTTTTTTATAATATTTTGGGGTAAACTTTTATAAGTTAAAATTAATTCTAAGCACTTCTATATACTAGTTTTAGTTTGTAGATTGGATATGTATTTTATCAATTTCAATAAGCATAAAGTAAAGACATAGGCCCCAACAGATCCTGACGTTGCATGGTTCCATTCTCTAAGAGCACTTTCCTTTGAAACTCGTTTTGAACTTTAGACTTTATTCAAAGTTGGATTCATTCTAAATTTTATGTTTTAACTGTTAGTCCAACTGTGGTTTGCTGGGTTCTGTTGTCTTGTCACGCAAGACCATATATGTGCTGCTGTTTTCCAACGTGGCTCATTTAATACACAAAATATGCACCAGTTTAAACTAATCGTCAGTTCCTTTAGCATCTCACAAGTTTCTTTATCTTGACAGCTTCTTGCCTAAAATGCTACCAGTGTGGAAGTACAAACTCTCTAGACGAGTGTCATGGACGTATAACTAAATACCTTTGTCCCGATGGCTTTGACCGCTGTCTCAAGGCCAACTGGTCAGCGGCAATATTTGGTGATATCAGCCAGGGGTATGTTTTAGGATGTGCAAGACCAACCATGTGCAAGGAACAAAACTATTCCTACTGTACTCAGACGTCCGGTTCAATTTCTTGTTCTATAAACTGCTGTGAATCAGACCTGTGTAACGCGGGCTCATTTCTGCAACTAAGTGTGAATTTCTTAATATTCACTGCACTGTGTATATTTCTGTCACTTTGATGAAATGTTTTAATATCAAAACATCTTTACTGAATATATAAAAAAATGTGTTTTGCTCCCATGGGGCGAGGGAAAAAAAAGGATAATGGAAATGTTACCAGTCTATCATTCAGACTCAGTTAACTAAACACACGGCAGTGCAATCAAGTTTATGATCACAAAGAGCCGAAGCCAGGCTAATACTACTAGCCAAATAATTCATCCACAGTCAACTCAACCATCCGTACCGTTCATTGTCAAAGTTACCCTGGAACGAGACCAGAGTGGAGTTCTCTCAGCTTTTTTCTATTTATATTTTTTCAGGCCCAGGTTCCCGAACTCTTGGGCATAAAAAATAGAAGCGGTAGACGAAAGATTGACCAAAGGGTTCTATAGAGAACCCCTGAAAGTTGACTATCGTCATGAACTATCGACATTAAATAAAGTTCGCTTATTACTGGAATAAAAATTAACCAAGTGACTTTTTGAATTCTTCCTATTGAAATCCCTTTGTTGGTATCAAAGTAAATAATGTCTTTTATTCCTAGATGAGATTTGGTATTTTAGCATTTTAACAAACTTACAGTGCAACCAAAGTTGTTTTACTTAAACACGCCTTCTACAGTATTGAACGTTAACTAAAATTTTCCACTAACGTTTTCCACTCATACGATATCAAATTTTCCTGATTTAAGGTGTTTCAAAGTAGTTGTTGACGCGCTACACCTCTCATTTTAAATTCGCGATTTCATGAATTTTTTCTGGTCGGATCAAAATATCCTTTGGACCAATTATCAAGCAAAGATTGAATTTTTGAATGATAGTAATTTTAAGTCAATCTGTGATTTTACAGCAAAGATATTCAATGATCGTTTAAATCAGTCTTTCTAAAATATCTCCCGTTTACGATGAGCTTTTGAAAAACGATAACATAGGCCTAAAACTTCATATTCATGCACACATACTTATAGTAAAATCAGAGAGTTTAAACAGAGCGATTTCGAGTACTAGACGCAAACATTTTTTATGCGTATTTTGCGTCGCAAAAACTAAGGTATAGCTTGTCATGCAGAAAAGAAATACTCGGCGCTCAAACATATGCGCCAAAATACTGAAAACACGTTGCTATATTGTTGTTCTTTCTCTCTGGTAAATTGCACTGGTTTAAGTGTTCATTTGGCGGAGTTATGATTTTTCTTCTGATAGTATGTGGGATTCACTAGCTGCGACAATTTTAACTTTCAAGCGGCGTAAGAGATATCTCTTCAAGTCATCACTGTTTAGAGCCCAAAATCACGGATATACTTACTCAAAGTATCATAAAACACGCAGCAGAAATTTATTAAATTTGATATGTAAAGCAACATTTTAAAATTTCACTTGAATACAGTGCTTCAAACGCGCCGGAGTAGAATCAAACCCGTGTGTACAAATGCATGACGATGGCGTGATGCTTGCTGATTATATCACGCTACATTCCTTCGCACCCGTGTTACGACGCATTTGCATACCGCGGTTTTATTTGAACTAGGAACTATACTGAAAGGATCACACAAAACTCGAAATTGGAAAAATTAGTTGCGGCTCCCCCATTTTTTTTTTTTTTTTTTTTTTTTCTCTTGCCAAACGTGCAGCAAGTCTACGGTTTTTCTTACTTCTCGAACTTTTAGTTGCAGACATTGCATCGAAATGAAGTGTAAAGGCACTATATGCAAATGCATCGTAACACGGGTGCGAAGGAATGTAGCGTGACATAATCAGCAAGCATCACGCCATCGTCATGCATTTGTACACACGGGTTTGATTCTACTCCGGCGCGTTTGAAGCACTGTATTCAAGTGAAATTTTAAAATGTTGCTTTACATATCAAATTTAATAAATTTCTGCTGCGTGTTTTATGATACTTTGAGTAAGTATATCCGTGATTTTGGGCTCTAAACAGTGATGACTTGAAGAGATATCTCTTACGCCGCTTGAAAGTTAAAATTGTCGCAGCTAGTGAATCCCACATACTATCAGAAGAAAAATCATGACTCCGCCAAATGAACACTTAAACCAGTGCAATTTACCAGAGAGAAAGAACAACAATATAGCAACGTGTTTTCAGTATTTTGGCGCATATGTTTGAGCGCCGAGTATTTCTTTTCTGCATGACAAGCTATACCTTAGTTTTTGCGACGCAAAATACGCATAAAAAATGTTTGCGTCTAGTACTCGAAATCGCTCTGTTTAAACTCTCTGATTTTACTATAAGTATGTGTGCATGAATGTGAAGTTTTAGGCCTATGTTATCGTTTTTCAAAAGCTCATCGTAAACGGGAGATATTTTAGAAAGACTGATTTAAACGATCATTGCATATCTTTGCTGTAAAAACACAGATTGACTTAAAATTACTATCATTCAAAAATTCAATCTTTGCTTGATAATTGGTCCAAAGGATATTTTGATCCGACGAGAAGAAGTCCATTAAATCGCGAATTTAAAATGAGAGGTGTAGCGCGTCAACAACTGCTTTGAAACACCTTAAGTAGTGATAAAGTTTATTAAAATCGCTGCCATACCGGGAGAGGTACATCTTTTTTACATTAGAGAGCCTATCACGTGGATAATAACCAATAAAGCATTAATTAAGACACTGATTACACTATTTATATCTTAGGTAATTTCTAGCCTATAAGGTGTATTTAAACTCTTGTCCATCAGCCATTAAAAGAATCACATTTTTATGGCTGATCCACACGAGTCGTACTAGCTTTAGTAGTGTGGGAGACATCTGGGAAGTTGGTCTTGGTGTCTTGTAGGTCTTGACGCACTTGAGTGAACTAGTTAGCATTCCAAACAACCCTGAACCAGTCTAAAAACACGTTCATAATAATCGTCAAATCGCTTTTATATAGTTTGTCTTCCTCGAGGGAAATTTAAATTGAATGACGTCATTGGGCGACGTCGTCGCATGCCGTCATAGCTGCAGAAAAAAGCTATAACTGATTTCCTTTAGCAAGGCATATTGGAGAATTTGAAATAGATTAAATAAATCTTTAGATCAGGTGCATAAACCCAAGCATGCGTTTTAAGGGTTAACCACTACTAGTACAATTTCCTCACATCTGATTGGCTGAAAGACTGCTCTATTTTCCACTAATCAAAGTGTAGGTTGTAATTATTGGACAGTGTAATTGGATAGTTGGTTGTAATTTGATTCAAATATCTATAGCAACAGAAAAGTAAGTAATATATATATAATATATATAATATATATAATTTCTTTTTACTTTTTTTTTCCGGAAATTGTAATAGAGTGCATGCACTTAATCCGTGAAACAAACACTACTAATTACTACTAAATAGTGATGATTAGACAATAGGAAACAAAGGAATTACCATAATTTATATTTCATGGATTAAGTGCGTGCACTCTAGTTATGATTAATTGGTAACAGGACTTCGTGTCGTCCAATTCTGTCTGTAATCATACTTGGAATAAACAAATAGGACATCCGCTACGTGGTCCGGTCCAATTTTGTTTATCCCTCGTATGATTATAGACCGAATTGGACTCCACTCAGTCCTATTTCCATCATAAATAATATGACCATCACAAAATGTGGTTGGTCGGCTACCTTGATTGATTGATTGATTGATTGATTGATTGATTGATTGATTGATTGATTTGATTGATTGATCGATTGATCGATTGATCGATTGATCGATTGATCGATTGATCGATTGATCGATTGATCGATTGATCGATTGATCGATTGATCGATTGATCGATTGATCGATTGATCGATTGATCGATTGATCGATTGATCGATTGATCGATTGATCGATTGGTTGATTGATTGATTGATTGATTGATTGATTGATTGATTGATTGATTGATTGATTGATTGATTGATTGATTGATTGATTCATTCATTCATTCATTGATTTTTTTTTGAAAGCAATAAAAACACTTTACAAACCTGCCAGAAACAAATCTTGGAGTCTCCAAAACTGTAGGAAGCTAAAATCTTGTCGTCGTGTGAGAACGATAGCGCGATGACGGGCGATTGATGTGCATTCACCATCTAAAAAAATGGCGTATACAACTAGTTTGGTGTCAGGATGTTATCATTTCTTTATTGCCACATGCACTGTGCGCACAGATAAATAATATCATGCAATAATCCCAACAACAAATGAGCAACTTCGATGGCTCCTTGTAAGAACTAGGCAAGCAAACGGCAAGGAATACAGGAAGGTGCTAATTGTGATATTGTTTAAACCATCCATCTCATTGCTTAAAACCTGAAATTCTCCCATAAATTCAAAAGCATTGATTCTATGTTATTTGATATCTGGTTCCCTTTTCAGGAAAGTTTTCCTGAGTTTTATCATAAATTTCTATGTCGAAAACATTGGAAACGTCTCTTGGCTATTGTTTTGATCGCTTATGATTGGATGAGATCCTTTGGTACAACAGAGTTTTAAAACAGTTTCTCTGTTTCAAAACAGATTTTTGCACATTTTACTTCCAAAATGTGTCACCATAGGTTGATATATTATCAGTCTGAAAACCAAGTTGATATTGCTGCAGAACAACACAAAGTCCCCTACTTCTTACACGCATTGTTATTAAGTGCGTAACGTAATGGCAAATTTTATAAATACCTGACATCTTGAAGAACGAAGGTCGTACAATGCTATTTGACCTGTTTTGGCTCCAACAGCAAGACGACGGGACTGGTGCGAGTAGCTAACCATGTTGAATCTAATTAAAAATATAGATAAAACCACAGGAAGTCCAATTAATGAACAAGTGCATAATCTTTGAAAATGGGGTGGTGTAGCAGCTCTAATCCTATTGGATTGATACCCTCACTTTAAAACAATAGAACGAGTTGACAATGAAATGTATTGTTTTGTTTCTCCAATCACAACAGATCTTACTAGTTGCTGCTACACTACCTGTTTTTCACGAGCGACTGAAAGCTAAAGTAGAAGCAACATATGCAGACTCAGTCTTGCATTTCTGTGTAAAAAGAACGTGCATTACTGAGTCTGCGTGTTATGCTTCCATAACTCGTGAAAACCAGGCTTTAAAGTCTTCTCTTGCTGGGTTTCACATGACGTCATTTTCAGTCTCGTTGGAATTTTTATCATATTCCCCGGATGACAGCACATGGCGGTCAAACATTGAGGCAGATAATGAGATTCATCAGCTGTTAGAAACCCAGCAATTCTTGTCTTTCTGTAAATGCAACTGACACAATTGTGACAGAGATTCTCTAGAAAAACTGCACCATTTTTATATAAAGATTTTTCTGTATCCTTCTTGACATGAATACAATTTTTCAACATTTAGAATAATATTTGTTTTATTACACTCTCGTAAAACATTGCGAAAAAATGAGAAAAATGCGAGAAAACTATGCTGCAATTGTTTTGATAATGGATAAGCTGGCGGTTTGAAAAAGAAGTAAACAAAAAATACCTGCAAAGACCTGGAAATAGCTCCGTTAAACCCTTCTCTTTGATGCTTTTCTGGTCGAGGCAATAAACCACAACATCTACAACCTAAATGTAAACAAGGAATCAATGAAACCAAACAAAGTAGACAAATGGCCAAGCAAACACGGATGATAACAATCACTATGAGTACAGAGCGAAGCAATAAGGAAAGGAATCTCTACACCACCAGACAGCGGAATGAAGCCCCGCAATGTGAGGTTCGAAATAGAGGCGCAACTTCGCTTAGAATTTTGTTTCTTCTCATCCGTCAATCATCCTTGGGGACAAAGATGTTTTCTTAAGGTGGCTCGACCCAATTTTCAAGTAGAGCTACCAGTCGTCTTTGAGTGAAAACTATTTGTTCATGAGCAGTCTGATAGTAAATTACATATTACACCCTTACCAGACAAAGATCAAAGTTTATGATGACGTATGTTATATGGAGATCGGCGCTATTATGGCGACGCCTTAAAAGAATTCCCCTTTTTACACATTCTCGAGTTTAATGAGTTCTAGGCTTATTCTTGAAAAATGCTCTTGTGATCTTGTAGTTAACATCATTGCCTTTAGCTCTAGCGAATTAAATCAAATTCTGAGAGAGCGTTTTCGAGATATCATCGATGAGAGATTTTAACTGCAAAAATCGAGCGTAAACAAAACAACTTTTTAAATCTCCTACAATTAAAAAGAAAGTAGCACATCTAAGTTAATTTTTCATCTCAAATTGTTATAAAGATATCAAATTTGGCTGCTGAAAGAGACGAGAGAAATCACATTAATTGATATTGAGAAAAGTGAGCCGAACTCATGTATATGGACATGCTGAATTTGCTTCTATTGCCCAAATTTCGCTCTATTGTTACATAAACTGCAATACTTAAAGATCCCTTTGATAAATATTGTTTAAAAATTAGTATGGTTTAGTTTAGGTAATAGTTGATATGATATAGCGTTTTCAAATTCATTGAATCATTTTACGGCTGTAAAATATTAGCCTCAAATCAGTATATTTTTCAGCCGGATACAGTGGTCGACAATTCATTGATGCATGATGTAGCTCCATTGTTTTAGTTTGTCATGTTTTCGTGCATTCTAGCACCTGATGCAAATTGCGGAACGTTTCAATACCTTCCGATCACTTTTCCGAGATATGGTAATCACTAGAAAGAAACTTTTTAACTGTACATTTCTTTGCAGCATGTCAGCACATCGTTCTATTTTTACTTTGTCTCCCCATGATTCTGCTTTTGACGAGTTTCCATCTGCAGTTGTGTGACAAAAAGTTTCTTTCCTTTTTTGGCATTCTTATGTATATTTAGTTTTAGCAATTACCATATTTCGGAAGAGTGCTCGGAAGGTAATGAAGCGTTTCGTAATTTGCACCAAGTGTTGGAATGCATGAAAACACGACAAACTAAAACAAAAGAGCTACATCATGCATTAATGAGTTGTCGACCACTATATCCGGCTGAAAAATATACTGATTTGAGGCTAATATTTTACAGCCGTAAAATGATTCAATGAATTTGAAAACGCTATATCATATCAACTATTACCTAAACTAAATCATACTAATTTTTAAACAATATTTATCGAAGGGATCTTTAAGTATTGCAGTTTATGTAACAATAGAGCGAAATTTGGGCAATAGGAGCAAATTCAGCATGTCCATATACATGAGTTCGGCTCACTTTTCTCAATATCAATTAATGTGATTTCTCTCGTCTCTTTCAGCAGCCAAATTTGATATCTTTATAACAATTTGAGATGAAAAATTAACTTAGATGTGCTACTTTCTTTTTAATTGTAGGAGATTTAAAAAGTTGTTTTGTTTACGCTCGATTTTTGCAGTTAAAATCTCTCATCGATGATATCTCGAAAACGCTCTCTCAGAATTTGATTTAATTCGCTGGAGCTAAAGGCAATGATGTTAACTACAAGATCACAAGAGCATTTTTCAAGAATAAGCCTAGAACTCATTAAACTCGAGAATGTGTAAAAAGGGGAATTCTTTTAAGGCGTCGCCATAATAGCGCCGATCTCCATATAACATACGTCATCATAAACTTTGATCTTTGTCTGGTAAGGGTGTAATATGTAATTTACTATCAGACTGCTCATGAACAAATAGTTTTCACTCAAAGACGACTGGTAGCTCTACTTGAAAATTGGGTCGAGCCACCTTAAATCAACCAATGTTTGGACGAACTCAGCTCCGCCCCCAACTGAAGAAGATGGACGGATCGGTGTAGACAAAAACCCTAGATGAAGCTGGAAAAAAAGACAAGGACTACAATTCTTACGTCTGTCAAAAGGTCAACCACTTCTTGTTGTGTTTTCTCAATCATGAGGTCGATAACTCTCAGTATTTCACGTTTGGACCTGTTAAGGACTGATGTTGTTTGTACTTCGGTATTTTGGGAAGGCTGATGACGCACGTGACTGTAGACCGCAATGGCCGACGGGGAGGGTTGATTGAATGACATTGATGAAGCTGCAGATACACTACGGGCTACCTGTGGCGAAAATGGCTCGCATTAACTTTGGAGTCTAAGGCCCAGTTCAGACGTCGAAATTTTGCAGCGTCGAATCTAATAACATTAAAGAATGCCGTCTAATTATCCACTGCAATGCATTCGACGCGGCAAAAGTTCGAACTGGGCCTAAGAGTACAAAGAATTAAATTAGATGTTTAGTGTGATGGATATTAACAACTCAGTACATAGCGGTGAAAATTGCTGCATCCTTAAGCTAGATGTTTTGTTCCTTCTGCCTTTGTTCCTTCTGCCTCGCAAATCAGCAAGTGGTTGGCAGGTACTTACATAAGCCCAAGATCAAAGATGATTGGCAGGTCAGAAAACTAGAAAATCGTAAACTATTTGTGAAAAACAAGGATTGCGGTACAGCGAATATCGTTGCAAGCTATGTGACGACCATATGAGCAGGGTTCGTACTATTTTTGGGTATCAAGATCTAATGACTTTCAACGACGTGTTCCATGGCTATTTTCTACTTTTTATAGCCATAATTTAGCTGACACTTTTCATGAAACTAGATTACTTTCCCCTGGAAAAAATAAAATTCTACCTTTTTTCCTAAAATGAAGCTACCACTTTTTTTCTCATGCCATTTTCCATGATTTTCCATGGCTATGACATAAAACATACCTCCTTTGCAATGGTAGCTATAAACACAGATGGACGAGCAGTGGCTATAAGAGACAGTGAATGTCTGGCTGAGCGATGTGTATCAGCGGCAGGTGATAACGGCAATCCTTTCCTGAATGTAAGATCACGGTACTTATCGTCAGCGGACAACTCCAACAGTGCCAAGAGTACAGCGGACACATCCATGTAAGGCTCCCATAGGGTAAATCCTCGACCAATCAGATCTATAGCTGCTCTTCTTACGGACGTGTGAGCACTTTGTCGTGATGAGGGTGATTTTAGTAGTAGATACATCAAAGCTTTACCAGTGTGCCGTACAGTATTGTAGTTCATAATAGTATCTATACAAGAATAGTATTGTATTATATTGTATTATATTGTATTATACAAGAATAGTAGATACAACAAAGCTTTACCAGTGTGCCGTACAGTATTATAGTTCATAATAGTATCTATACAAGAATAGTAGATACAACAAAGTTTTACCAGTGTGCAGTACAGTATTGTAGTTCATAATAGTATCTATACAAGAATAGTAGATACATCAAAGCTTTACCAGTGTGCCGTACAGTATTATAGTTCATAATAGTATCTATACAAGAATAGTAGATACATCAAAGCTTTACCAGTGTGCCGTACAGTATTATAGTTCATAATAGTATCTATACAAGAATAGTAGATACATCAAAGCTTTACCAGTGTGCCGTACAGTATTATACTTCATAATAGTATCTATACAAGAATAGTAGATACATCAAAGCTTTACCAGTGTGCCGTACAGTATTATAGTTCAAAATAGTATCTATGTACAAGAATAGTAGATACATCAAAGCTTTACCAGTGTGCCGTACAGTATTATAGTTCATAATAGTATCTATGTACAAGAATAGTAGATACAACAAAGCTTTACCAGTGTGCCGTACAGTATTATACTTCATAATAGTATCTATACAAGAATAGTAGATACAACAAAGCTTTAACAGTGTGCCGTACAGTATTATAGTTCATAATAGTATCTATACAAGAATAGTAGATACATCAAAGCTTTAACAGTGTGCCGTACAGTATTGTAGTTCATAATAGTATCTATACAAGAATAGTAGATACATCAAAGCTTTACCAGTGTGCCGTACAGTATTATAGTTCATAATAGTATCTATACAAGAATAGTAGATACATCAAAGCTTTACCAGTGTGCCGTACAGTATTATAGTTCATAATAGTATCTATACAAGAATAGTAGATACATCAAAGCTTTACCAGTGTGCCGTACAGTATTGTAGTTCATAATAGTATCTATACAAGAATAGTAGATACAACAAAGCTTTAACAGTGTGCCGTACAGTATTATAGTTCATAATAGTATCTATACAAGAATAGTAGATACATCAAAGCTTTAACAGTGTGCCGTACAGTATTGTAGTTCATAATAGTATCTATACAAGAATAGTAGATACATCAAAGCTTTACCAGTGTGTCGTACAGTATTATACTTCATAATAGTATCTATACAAGAATAGTAGATACAACAAAGCTTTACCAGTGTGCCGTACAGTATTATACTTCATAATAGTATCTATACAAGAATAGTAGATACATCAAAGCTTTAACAGTGTGCCGTACAGTATTGTAGTTCATAATAGTATCTATACAAGAATAGTAGATACATCAAAGCTTTACCAGTGTGCCGTACAGTATTGTAGTTCATAATAGTATCTATACAAGAATAGTAGATACAACAAAGCTTTAACAGTGTGCCGTACAGTATTATAGTTCATAATAGTATCTATACAAGAATAGTAGATACAACAAAGCTTTAACAGTGTGCCGTACAGTATTATAGTTCATAATAGTATCTATACAAGAATAGTAGATACATCAAAGCTTTACCAGTGTGCCGTACAGTATTATAGTTCATAATAGTATCTATACAAGAATAGTAGATACATCAAAGCTTTACCAGTGTGCCGTACAGTATTATAGTTCATAATAGTATCTATACAAGAATAGTAGATACAACAAAGCTTTACCAGTGTGCCGTACAGTATTATAGTTCATAATAGTATCTATACAAGAATAGTAGATACATCAAAGCTTTACCAGTGTGTCGTACAGTATTATAGTTCATAATAGTATCTATACAAGAATAGTAGATACAACAAAGCTTTACCAGTGTGCCGTACAGTATTATAGTTCATAATAGTATCTATACAAGAATAGTAGATACAACAAAGCTTTACCAGTGTGCCGTACAGTATTATAGTTCATAATAGTATCTATACAAGAATAGTAGATACATCAAAGCTTTACCAGTGTGCCGTACAGTATTATAGTTCATAATAGTATCTATACAAGAATAGTAGATACAACAAAGCTTTACCAGTGTGTCGTACAGTATTGTAGTTCATAATAGTATCTATACAAGAATGGTAGATACAACAAAGCTTTACCAGTGTGCCGTACAGTATTATAGTTCATAATAGTATCTATACAAGAATAGTAGATACATCAAAGCTTTACCAGTGTGTCGTACAGTATTATAGTTCATAATAGTATCTATACAAGAATAGTAGATACATCAAAGCTTTACCAGTGTGTCGTACAGTATTATAGTTCATAATAGTATCTATACAAGAATAGTAGATACATCAAAGCTTTACCAGTGTGCCGTACAGTATTATAGTTCATAATAGTATCTATACAAGAATAGTAGATACAACAAAGCTTTACCAGTGTGCCGTACAGTATTATAGTTCATAATAGTATCTATACAAGAATAGTAGATACAACAAAGCTTTACCAGTGTGCCGTACAGTATTATAGTTCATAATAGTATCTATACAAGAATAGTAGATACATCAAAGCTTTACCAGTGTGCCGTACAGTATTATAGTTCATAATAGTATCTATACAAGAATAGTAGATACAACAAAGCTTTACCAGTGTGCCGTACAGTATTATAGTTCATAATAGTATCTATACAAGAATAGTAGATACAACAAAGCTTTACCAGTGTGCCGTACAGTATTATAGTTCATAATAGTATCTATACAAGAATAGTAGATACAACAAAGCTTTACCAGTGTGCCGTACAGTATTATAGTTCATAATAGTATCTATACAAGAATAGTAGATACATCAAAGCTTTACCAGTGTGCCGTACAGTATTATAGTTCATAATAGTATCTATACAAGAATAGTAGATACATCAAAGCTTTACCAGTGTGCCGTGCAGTATTATAGTTCATAATAGTATCTATACAAGAATAGTAGATACATCAAAGCTTTACCAGTGTGCCGTACAGTATTATAGTTCATAATAGTATCTATACAAGAATAGTAGATACATCAAAGCTTTAACAGTGTGCAGTACAGTATTATAGTTCATAATAGTATCTATACAAGAATAGTAGATACAACAAAGCTTTACCAGTGTGCCGTACAGTATTATAGTTCATAATAGTATCTATACAAGAATAGTAGATACATCAAAGCTTTAACAGTGTGCAGTACAGTATTGTAGTTCATAATAGTGTCTGTTTAACAGACAAATTCTAAATTATTTAGATCAAATCGAAGTTTGTGGGTTGCGGTAAGCTTCATACATTCTTTACTTTAGTACTTCAAGTTTTTACAAACTTTGACCTACAATTAGCTTTCTGCCTTCATGGCAATCGTCAGGGTAAAGTTGAGATCAGATCAAATTAAGATCACCCTTGGTTGAAGTACCAAATTGAAGAAATTAGAATATATTTGTTTTATATAATGTTCATCGAAACATTACAACCAATCAGAACGCGCGTAAGATTCAATGACGTCATCTGTGCGTGTGTACTGTTCTAGACAAATCACAACGCGCATAATATACCAATTAGTTTATCAGCAACATTGCTACCAACAACAACGCAGCCACAATCAACCTTAGTCGATAGGCAAGGAAAACTTTTCGAATTTCATGGTCACTTAGTCTCCTTTGCAGCCTTTTTTTGTGTCGTCACGCAAGGCTTAAACTCCACCTTGCGTGACGACACAAAAAAAGCCGGGCTGCAAAGGAGACTAATGGTCACTTTGACAAAAGAAATCTTTATAGAATGGTGTCACACAATAAAAATCCACTTGCATTACCTGTAGGCCCGTTACTTTTGCCTCGTTTTTCATAAACTTCTACCTCCCCTTGAAACTCTGCTCCTATAACACCCATAAGGACAATGGCCGTTGCCTGGCGACGACGCATGTCATATTGAAGCAGCTTCTTGACGCTGGACAAGACGGTATTGACGTCATCACTAGGGAAAATCACCTCGTCTTCAGAAGAGTCGCGACGTTCTGATACAAAACAAGATATTTTAACAGAAACAGATAGACCTTGTATATTGTGGGTAAGTTACGTGATTTACACCTAAGAGGTGCATTATAGCTGCCATATTTCTAGCACAACTGCCCCCCCCCCCAAAAAAAAACACCAAAGCACACGTACACATACACACACTCGACCCGACAGACAGATGAACAGACAGAAAGATAGGCAGACTAGCAGGTGGAAGGCAGGCAGGCAGACAGATAGTAAACTGGCAGACAGATAGACAGACAAACAGATAAGACAGACTGGCAGACCGAAAAACGGATTTGTTGTACAGTACCATATAATTGTGGGCTTGGAGGAACTGATTGACCAGTATCTTGTGATGCCTCAACAGCACTAGGAATTGGGTCGTCAAGCTTCTTGGGTAGCTGTGGGGCCCAGGTCTCGACAATTTTCTTACGACAATCAAAGCCAATTCGTCTTAGCTCTGCTAGTAAAATTGCTTGGGCTGCCTCTCGTACCTACAGAAAAAAAAATCAGCTTTAAAAAAATAACCACAGGAAAACACACTGAAAGGACCAATAAGCCGATATTTTAATCAAGACTTGAGTATCTTTTTTATACGAGATCAATTAACTAATTATATTACACTACAATTCTTTATGACTAAGAGGATTTCTCACCTCAAGACATCGGTCTTGCCACCGACGAGCCAAAATATGAAGCAAAGGAGGCTTATACGAGGGAACAACCAACAAATCCGCCAACAAACAACAGTGCAGTGCAGCAAGCTGGCTCCATCCAGCTTTAATGTGGGCGCGATGATTCATGGCTAGCTGTACGTCTGAGTCACTGGGTGTGGTCGGTATGTCACCTTCGTTTTGGTCGTCATAGCTCGAAGAGGAAACTGGGATATCTCGGCTGGCATTGGTGAGAAGAGCAAGACGTTTTTCTGATGGGATAAAACTAACCTAGACAATGTCAAATGCATCCACTTTAGTGCATTTCCTCTGTTTGTTTGGGTTTTTTTAATGAAAGGTGAATGACATTATCATCCTTTCTCTGACTACTTACCTGGTTCATGCTCATTAACGTATTAGCAACCGACACCAGCCCCACCAGATGAAGTGTCGTTAAAGCCGATGAAAGTTGCCAACGCGAATGTGAACTGATTTTTTCTTCAGAAACGTTCGACGAAGTTCGTCGTTTGCGAACGATTTCATCAGCGAGTAGACTAGGTAATATCTGTGAGGGTTGTATATCATCATTTGTTTCCTCGCCGTACCAACCAGGAAACATCAAAGACAGTCTGCCTCCACGTGTTAAAAGACCAAAAGTTATCGGCTTAGTTGGTCTGAGAAGCCCTAGGCGTTCCATGCAAACTTCGTCCATAGTGGAGTCTAGTCCCCAAGAATGTAGCGATGAGATCATCAATTGAGCGACATCAAATATCTCATTTGGTGCTCGAGAAAACTTCGATGATGGTTCAGCACTGGTCTGGTCGGTTTTGGGTGGAATTTTTCCTTTACTTTTATGGCTTGTCTTGCGATTATCGATGGATCTTCCTGCAGCATTTCAACGAATATTTCAACGATCAATAAATAATATGAAGCCTCTGTTAACAGATTGAGCCGAACAAAGTTTTGTTGCCTATCATAAAGGTCGTACTCAAGACTGTACAGTAAAACCTATATGTAACCTAATAAACTTTTAAATAATGTCTGTTTTGGGTTTCTGTATAGTCGACTCACTGAATTAAAGCATTGGGGCAGGTTATTTTACACCAACGTACGTCGTTGTCGAGATTGTCTCAAGCAACAACGTGCTTCTCATCTCTATAATAATAATACTTTATTCAAATTAACAAGCGAAACAACAAGTAATTTGAAAAGGCAGACCATGAGGTTAACCCTATAAAGGTCTCCTTGCTAAACTAAAGTAACTGCCAGAAATTCAGAGATGACTTTTGATTTGACTTAATTCTTTATCTTGAAATGAGTTTATTCTACCAAGCAATTGATCTAATTCATACATCATTATGTACAATACGGCTCTTACTTGACAAAAAGGGATTTTCTTCTTTCATAAGGTGGCAAATCACAGCCTCCGTGTCGAACAGAATTACGTGAATCTCAGCGTCACTGGCAGCTGCTTTGGTTGACAAGACTTTGAGAGGAACAAATCCCTCATCGATGATTTTATCTTCTTCCTGGTACTTTTTTGCTGAAGATGGATTCGAAGAGAAAGCTGCTGCGCGACTTTTTAACTTTTTGACTGCAGTAGTTGCAGCATTTGTAGGAATATTCGAGGCCAGGCTGCTTAGCTTTTTGCCAAGGGCCCCTCCTCTAGACTTAGATGGGACTGTAGTGGAGACACAACGAGTATCTTCGTCATCGCAAGCAGCGAGGATATCGAGGGCGACTTGTCCATGAACATGACGATCGAGATGACCTGACACAGAGAAAAAGTAAAGACACGAGAGGAGTTGCTAACAAAAATCCGAACTGAACACCATTTTTTAAATTGCCCAATTTCACTATGACGTCAAATCAAAACAATCTATATCGTTTAATTAAAGGTTAACGCACTCAGCGAGTGAATTATCGGGATTTACCTTCACGAGTTTGCTTGCAATGAACGAGAAATTTTAAATACTGCACGAGGCGTTAGCCGAGTGCAGTATGAGAAAATGTCGAGTTCATTGTTAGTGAATTCGTTATCATTTGAGGTCGATTTCAAAGCACTTTTAGGGTACACTTTTAGGGTATTTCTACTCCGACGATTTGTGAAACTCGCTCAGCTTGAAATTTGATTAATTGTAGTTTGATTCCCTATGTTTCATCCATTTATACCAACAAAATTTTGATTTAGAGTGGGTCATTTCTAAACAGTGGGGTCAGGTTTTGTTGAAATTATTCCCAAAATATTTCTCTTCAACAAAATCGCTTAAGGCCAATTTGTAGCTGGATAATTGGAGTAAAAGGTCTTAAAAGACTATTGCAATTGAATGCGATTCTAAAAAGATGTGACCAAAAGTTTGTCAAGGCCGAATGCCTCCTGAATTTCTATTGAGTCACCTTAAAAGGGGGACGACGATCAAAACCGGTTAAAATTGGAAATGGATTATTCCTAGTTGAAGTAACTTTATTGTGATAACAATAAATTCATATGAAAAATTACTTTCCCAAAAATTCTGCATTTTTAGCTCATTATCACCGAGAAATTTGGATTTAAAAAACAAGAAAACAATAGGTTTGAGTAAATGACGTCATTTACTCACAATTCAGATGCAAATATACTTGATAATTTTGATCTGTCTCTTTTGAATATAAATAAAATATGTCGCTGTGTGATTATAGGAGCCATATAGACAAGCTCAACCGAGTTTCAAGTCATTTCCAAATTTCATCGTCGTCCCACTTTAAGATACGTTTTAAAAGCAGAAAGAGATTTTGCAAGCTTTGCATCACTTGACTGTCTTTAAGAGACTATTTTCAAGTCTCTTTTTGGTTCAGGGAGGATTAAATTGCTTTCGTTGATTCGAAGGCCGTATACATTTTGGTCCGCGCTTCTTTTAACGAAGGAATTCCTGAGGTCCAAGGAGGTGTGGTCATAAAGTATTTTATACATAAGTACTGCTTTGCTATGAACTTATCGTCTTGCGTCGAGTGTGTTAAACTAAAGTGTATCGAGTACATCACAGCCAGCTTCCAGAAGAACTCTAGCAGCACGAGCCTGGATCATTGTAATTTATCTTTCCCACAATTCTACCAGAGAGGGGAGTGTGCACAGTTATTTAGCCATCGTAAACAAACCGTGACGTAATAATGAAATAGGCGGGCAATTAACTATTGCTTAATACCTATTTTACCAAGGGAAGTTGTACTATCTGGTACTTCACTCAATAGGAGAAAAAAGAGCACTGACACTTCTAGCAATCGAAAAATGTCTTTACACCCCCTTTCCCTCTCCCCCTTCCCCCCCTCTCCCTCCCTCCTCCTCCCTCCCCCCTCCCTTCCCCTCCCCCTCCCTCCCGCCCAAGGGTTCCAGCTATTTTATCTCAGGGTCTTTCAATTAGTCCTTTTTTCACCAATTTCAGGTCTCAAGTCAATTAATGCCTCTTGAAAGGCTGTGCTTACCAGTTTCCATTTGCCACACGTACACAGACCCATCTGAACAGCCTACAACCAGAAAGTCGTCTAAAGCCCGCCACTTGATGGTTTCAACTGGAAACGTGTGTATCGAAGCAACCATGACACACTTCCGCTCTCGTAGATTTAGCAGTGCAACGGAATGGTCAGCGGCTACTGTACATATACAGTGAAGAATACGAGCCTAATGAAGTAATAACAACTGCATTGACTACGTGGGAATCATCAAAGTCAGCATGGGGATCATCAAAGTCAGCATGGGAATCATCAAAGTCAGCATGGGAATCATCAAAGTCAGCATGGGAATCATCAAAGTCAGCATGGGAATCATCAAAGTCAGCATGGGAATCATCAAAGTCAGCATGGGATTCATCAAAGTCAGCATGGGAAAAAAGGGATATAGCAAATGAATTTAATAATTACTTTTGTAACATTGGCTTTAATCTAGCCAGTAAAATCACTAATCAAAACGATTTCCGGTTACGAACTTCATCAGCAACTCTCCTATCTCGAGCTTTACACTGAGGCCAGTAACAGTGTTGGAAGTGCAAAAAAGAATACAAAGCTTAAATGCAAAGAAATCATCACCCGATATACCTTTTAAGTTGATTAAGTTAGCCTGTAATGAACTAACAGAACCTATCACCTATATCATTAATCAATCGATCAAAAGTGTGACCGTTCCAGCTTCACTGAAAATTGCATGTGTTACCCCAATTTATAAAAGCGGGACTAAATCCAGTCCGTCTAATTACAGACCAATAGCAATACTTCCGTCTATTAACAAATTACTTGAAAGAATTGTCTATGATCAGCTACTTAACTACTTGGATAAACATCACATATTAAATGGTAATCAATTCGGATTTAGAAAAAAACATTCTACCGAACAAGCAATTCTAGAAATTACCGACAAACTAAAAACATCAATTGATAACAAAGAAGTGACATGTGGTTTGTTCTTGGACTTTACAAAAGCTTTCGACACGGTTAACCACCAGATACTGATCCCGGCAGAAACTTGAGGGCATGCACTGCGATGGTTTTCAAGCTACCTCTTTAATAGAATGCAATACGTTAAAATCGACAATGTTCAATCCGACCTTAAAAATGTATTGTGCGGAGTCCCACAGGGCAGCACCCTCGGACCACTACTTTTTTTACTTTATGTCAATGACCTCCCAAACGTTTCTCGTAAACTGAACTTTAGAATGTTTGCTGATGATACAAATATCTTCTATTCAAACACAGATCCACTGATTGTTCAGGAAGTCCTTGTCATGAACTCCGAACTTAGTTTAATTTTCCAATCAGTATTACTCAATGAACAAACTAACAATAAACCTTTCAAAAACCCATTATATGATAATTAAGTCACCTAGGAAAAAAGTGCCCGCTTTAATATTTTTCAAATAGAACGCAAAGAATTCATGAAATACCTCGGTGTTTATCTTGACCATCATTTGAACTGGGATCAACAGCTAAAATTTATTCACAGCAAAATCAGCAAGAATTTAGGAGTCATTCGGCAATTACGTCACTATGTTAGCTTCAAAACACTAAAGGACATTTACTACTCATTAATCTATCCTTATCTAGCATACGGTATTTTGTCATGGGGCAGTACTTATAAAACTAAACTTGCCAAAATTCTAAAACTTCAAAATAAATGTATTAGGTGCATGTTTTTTGTCAACAAATTTGAACATGCTATTCCGCTTTTCAATGTATCCGGTCTTTTAATAGTCAAGAACATTTTCATTTTCAAAAGTGCAAATTTTGCACATAAACTTATCAACAACAATTCAAAAACACCTGTTGCATTTAGGAATATCCTTAAGCAATGTAAAGATCAGCACTGTTATAATACTAGGTACGCTTCTCGGGGAATCTGGTAAATTCACTTACAAGTTTTCCATTTGTGAAACTTGGGAAAAAATTCCTTCTGCTATCAGGCAACTCCCTTCTTTTACTATTTTTAAAAGTCGCCTTCGGCTTCACTTACTCCTTACTCAATCTGAAAATAGTTGATCTCTTGCTTCCATCTCTTATGACAAAATTAAATTTATTTATTACAAAGTGTCCACATTAGCTTGTCCATCGCTGTTTATTTTTTTCCGTCGGTGGTTGCCAACACGAAAGTTGAAACTACTTTGGCAACCACACACACCCCTATTGATCAAAGTATATATCAATCCTAAATGTAAATATTTAAATTCGTAAAATAATGTATTTTCTGTATATTTAATGTATATATTGTAAATGTGTGTGAATAAAAGTTCAGTTCAGTTCAGGGAATCATCAAAGTCAGCATGGGAATCATCAAAGTCAGCATGGGAATCATCAAAGTCAGCATGGGGATCAGAGACAGTATGGTGAGCCACCTTAAATTCTTACCCCACAATCAGGAGGAGTACAAATGAGCCTCAAAACCTCACCACCATGAGGACTGTAGGTATTCAGTAACTCTCCAGCACGAATGTCCCACAACTTGACAGTGAAGTCCACACCTCCTGACACAAGATAGTCTTTATCATAACGAATATCCTCGTCACGTGGGTAGAGTAGACATGTGACACGCCCACGATGACCAGTAAGAATGCGGTGAGCTGGCCAAACTGAAAACAATTATTATCATGTGTTGAGCAACCAATATATGACAAGATATCAAGTAGTCCATTTACGGACAATGAATGGGAATGAAGTACATAGAATTATTTACTGGAGTTCATGATTTGCCACAATGTGGATGTAACCTTGACACAAAGTGACAATCTGTATGCTAGTACTATCAATACATTACCTGGTGGTGGTTTGGACTTGTGAGTTTTAAACAGCTGTGTAATGGCTGCCTTTGCTGCTGAGACCACTACAATAGAACCATCATCACGACCACACACAATAACACCTTGTGATGGGAGATAAAGGCTGGTAGTAACAGCAGCACTAGGTGTACTCAGTGTTCTTTAAAAACAACATGGAAAGTGAGAGGCGGGCAAGATCAGTAGAAAAGAGAGGAAATCCATAACTTACAACAAGACAATGAAATACTAAACACTTTCATGCTTTGTTGTAGATTGACCTTGAATTATCTGGCTCAATGACATTCTACAACTCTAATGTAAGACGATCAGTGGGAAAAAAGGGAAGACAACTTGTGTGTAATGACATGAGACTATTTACCATAGAATCAATCAGGCCACAGGGTTGACAGAACGAATCCCAACAATCTTGAATACTGCTTTCCAGTGTTTGAGGAATTGCTAAAAAATCAAAGTATCTTTTAGCCTGTTTACACAACAACCTTTTTATAATATAGCATCTCCTAATTCTAGGCATGCAAGCCCATCATTTTTGGCACCCATAATTATCATGGTGTGAACAGAAAATGTTAGTCTGATATGGGTGACATACCCAACATAACCGGTCCGCATGCCAAAGTCCAGGGTTGCCACTTACCCTGTGGATTTGTTTGCGGTGTTTTTAGCTGCAACACTTCACTGTTGACTTTCCAAAGAATAATGCTAAAATAAGATAATTGATGGCCTTCAAAATTAGCATCACAGATTTAGCATACAGTTTGAGGTATTTACAGCACAACAGAATTACAATCCACCTCTTCCAACCCGTAGTTCTAGAGCTATAACTTTATCTATTTGTAGGCAGACATCTCATTAAATGGGGCAGTTATGTCTTCATTGCGAACTTATTAAGGTAACTCCAAATTATAGACATCATACACACAGATCACGAGCATATGTGCAACACATCTTTTTTCAGAACAAACTACATGGTT
The DNA here is from genome assembly GCA_029948255.1 of Telmatactis stephensoni. NCBI lineage: Eukaryota > Metazoa > Cnidaria > Anthozoa > Actiniaria > Isophelliidae > Telmatactis > Telmatactis stephensoni. The sequence continues at coordinate 619,976 of JALIZF010001798.1, read as the reverse complement.
AGATGTTTTTATAATCTACAATGTTTATATACAATAAGTATAAATTGATAAATTATGGAAAATAAAATGGTACTACAGTTTTTTGTTTTGTTTAGTTTTTTTGTAAAATTAATATTTTGCAATATTTTTCATTCTGTAGTGCAGAATTCTTGGTTCTTTGTCAAATGAAAGGTGAATAATAAAAGTTCCATAAAGATGAGTTTTTATGAGAAAAACATTGGACTTCATTGATCTTATTAATGTATAAATGCTCCAACCACGTAGAATTAAAACAATTTTAATGAGCTAAGCTTTCGGACAATGGTTCATCATCAGGGCAAGTGAAAAAGTACAATACGCGCGACGTGAGATAGCATACAGTAACTATGGTGATCGTAACGGTAACTAGCGCGCTCGAATTACAATAATAATAATATTTTAATAAAGTCTTTATTTAATGAGGGTAGCACGTAATGGCATAGAATACTAATAAACTTGTGGCCCTCAATCTAAAAACTAAACTAGCCGTTTCTAATAGAAAGTGAAGTGCTGCGAGCAGAAAACAGCGGGTGTATCCACGTTAGCAGAACTGTTCCCCTAAAACTCACGAAAGTACACCGCTTTCTCTGATATATCAAATGTTTATATTGTCTATCTCCTGTGTGTTGTGTGACGAACACTGCTAGTTGACCTTCAATATTGAACTACAAAACATAATCTCCAGTATCAGTGTCAGACACACACAGTAAAAAATATTTAGCACTTTGAGTAAAGCAATTTTTCAAACAATCACAAACTTCTAGCGTTGGCAATGATTATAAAACTAACTGATTTTAAAAAGCTAGTTTTAATATTTAGGAAAAGATGTGAATCGCTCCACAGCTGATGAAATATCCGAATTGTCGCGTGGTCAGCGCAATTATTCTTTCATATATGGTACATTATAGTGGGAACAGCTTCGTTCTAGTAATAGTATTTGTACCGTCGCTAATCGTATGTATCGCGTGTTCGTCTAGTGACATCCTGGAATCGACTCTCCGTACGGTATGGACTTGAACCGCTGATCGTATGTATGGCATGTTCGTCTAGTGACATCCACAGATTACACTGTGTTCCGAATAGGAGGCTACTCGCTTCGCTCGCATCAATTACAAAATATTAAATAACGAGATAGAATGGAGCTATTAGAATATAATATGAAAAAATAAATAAATAATAATAAATAGAAAATAAATAAAAAAACCTAAGAAACGAGGATGAAAAAATGCAATCTGAAATAAATAAATAAATTTCCCAAAATATTGAACAAGATTCTATCTAAGACGATTTTAACAAAGTGGTATATAATTTTCTAGAATAATGTGTCCATTGTCCCGATTACTACACAATGAGAGTAATGAGAGCTTGGCTCATTAAAATAGTTTTCATTCTACGTGGTTGGAGCATTTATACATTAATATGGACAACCCCATGTACAATGGCATATCTTTTCATTGATCTTATTAGAAAAATGACATTTGCCAAGCTTACCAATGCTATGGTAGCCTTTCATTTTCATATCAAACAGTTCAACATCTGTATTAAGTACAAATAATACACTTCTTCCTATTGGCATAAAGACTCTTAAAACTATATGGAGCTACCTTCATGGAGTTAATAATGATGTACAGTCAAATCATTTCAATGGACATTTGGTTGATACCTTCCATACGAAGTTCCTCTAAGAATCAGCTTATAGAAAGGTTCCCTTCTACCATAGGAAAAGAACATCACTCTATCGCTGCATTCCATGACTGGCTGAACACAATTGATTGATTCGTAGCTTTGTATTACCGTAGGGTTTAAAAATGGGTTGCCTAAATGGGAACACAGAAATTCAAACAAAAATACAACCAGAGTTACCGAAACAGTAAAATTAACGATGTCGTAGCAGACACACCTTCTGATATCGCTAATGCTTTGAACAAACACTGTTCTTCGGTTGGCTCTTTCTTAGCCTCAGATCATATATATCCAGGCTAGTGATATCGAACCTGAATCGTACCTTATACCAACCGATAATACTTTTTGTCTTCAAAGCATCAGCGATAACAAGGTATGCAAATTGCTAAAAAATCTTGATTCAAAGAAAGCTACAGGCCTAGACAACATCCCCTGCAAGCTGCTTAAATTAGCAGCTGATATTGTCTCTCCATCACTCATGCACATCTTCAATTGTTCAATTAGAACTGGAATTTTTCCATCCGATTGGAAGCTAGCTAAAGTGACACCTATTTTTAAAAAAGGTGCCAAATCGGATGCAAACAATTACCGACCAATTTCTGTTATACCGGCTGTGGCCAAGATTTTTGAGAAAGCAATTCATGACCAGTTATATGAATATCTGAATACAGTGGAACCCCGTTAATAAGGACACCGTCGGGACGGGAAAAAATGTCCTTATTAACGGGGTGTCCTTATTAACCGAGGTGTCGAAAAAGCTTAGCTTTAATCGGGACTTTGAAATCTGTCCTTAATATCGAGGTGTCCTTATTAAGCGGGTGTCCTTAGAGCGGGGTTCCACTGTACTAATAATTTGCTGAGTAACTGCCAGTCGGGCTTTAGAACCATGCATAGTACACTTACGGTTCTATTAGAAGCTACGAATAGCTGGTCTGTCAACATAGATAATTAGACAAGGCGCATTTTCGAAAAATCAGATACCTGGAGGCATTTTGGGGTAGAGGCTGGTAACATAACTATTCTAAATCGATTTTTCATGCTGAATGCGAATATGACTGTTACCAAGACGTATTCTGCAATCTTATACGTGTAAATGACGTATTTTGTGAATTGCTACAGTCATTTCATACTAACGGCTTTTTCATGTAATTCCAAAAGTTCTCAAACTTAAAAACAATTACCATAGCTGGAAAGAGCATATCAAAATCAGTAAAACTGTGAAGTTTGAAGGATATCAGTTGAAAACTCAAAAAGATACGAATTTTCAAAAAACGAAATTTTGTATGAAAACACTTACAGTTTTGCGCCTTGTCTAAATGGACTACTCAATGCAGTAGTATTCAACGATTTGAAGAAAGCCTTCGATACCAATGATCATCTCATTCTACTACGTAAACTTAGACTTTATGGATTTGAGGAGGGTTCCCTCAGGTGGTTTGAATCATACTTGTCCAATCGCTCTCAAAGGTGTAGTGTAAATGGTCATTTAATTTGTCAAAAACGAGTGTCAAATCACCTCAAGGCTCGATTCTCGGCCCTTTACTGTTCTTGCTTTACATAAATGACTTGCCTAATTGTTTGTGTAAGGCAAGACCAAGAATGTATGCTGACGATACAAGCATCTCAGCCTTGCCTCGTCGTGTCCAAATGTCTTGGAAAATGAGATGAGCAATGAACTAATAAGCCTTAACCGATGGTTAATATCTAACAAGTTATCTTATCTATCTCTTATCTTAACCTAGTATTTTTCTTCTTATATTTCATTTCTTTATCTTTTTGCTTTGAATTTTGAGAAGTTCAGATGCCATGCTTTCAATGTGTCATACCACATCATCAAGATTGACTTGGATTATGTGGCCTAAGCAGCTCACCATGCCTGACCCAGCTAAATCATATGTCTGACTAAAAATGTCTGACTAGAACCAGTGAGATATGTTCAAGAAATAGCATATAACTAAGCATGGCATTTGAACAATGTCTTAATTTTGCAGGTGAGTTTGTCATGTATTGTGTTGTCAGTGTTGATTACTCATTCTATTATTCATTCACTCTATATAATGTAAGTGTGACAATACAGATATCTATGTGTAGCTCTACCTGTAGACGTTTCAAGTAGTCCAGGACAGCATCTGTTGAAAATAAACAGCATAAGCATCACCTCTTTCTTCAGGACTTTTAGGTGGCAAGTTTTTATTGACTACACTTTTCATTTTAGGACATGATCAGCAATCTCTCCAAGACTGATTCAAATGACTGAGATGAAAGGTTTGAGTGGAACAACTCCAAGTTTGTCATGTATAAATAGCTATCAAATTTATGAGCAACTCTTACAGAAATCTGGAACTAGAGTCTGTGAAGTTGGGTTGGGAGAGGGCTTTGCACACGGGGGTTACTATTGTTTTATAACTGTTATTCATACATGCACGTTCAGCTTGAGTGAATTCCTTTTTTAAACATAAAATTGCAAATTCCCTACCCTTTTCTATAACTCTGGCCTCAAAAAAGTACACCTTTTAGGTTGAGCATCCCCCACCAGGTGAAGTGTACATGATGATACTGGATCTGTAGCCTGTGAAGTGCCTACTGAAAGTAAGCACTGTAGGTTTGCTGGAAACTGAAATATTGTTTAATTTGTGTACTTACGTAGCAGGAAGCTTGTAAAGATAGCTTGTTCCACACTGCAAACACAAAACTATGTTATACAGTCATGTACCATGGATATACATGCAAGCAAATCACTAATTGACTACAATGTACTAAATAGCAGTCCCAGTGGCAGCTAATTAAGCCTTATGAACAAAAACCCAATCATGGAAAATATAAAACGAAATGCTGATAATTTACATAATTTGCTTTAACGTATGATTTTGTACATTTGAGATGATAGTGGCCTTGTTATTGAGCTCATTTCCTGGTCATCATCTTACAAGTAAGAAGCCAAAGCACAACATTGTGCAGAATAGTAAGAGAAATGTGTAATTTATTATAATAAGTAACTACTTTACAAGTGGCTGTCTTAATGGAGGATGTTGCATGTACACGTGTTGTAACATACAATGTATATAGGCCTTAGAACTTATTGGTCAGAGATGTTTCTGGTAACTTCTGTGAGCCAGACAGCATGTCAGTGCTCAATTTATGCTGTACCTTTGTCCAAACCAACAAACAATCAGCTGCAACAAAATCACCACCAAGCCAAACCTTTCCTTTGGGAGAACACAAAGACGCAAGAAACTTGAAGTCACTAGCATCATAAAGCTGAAAAATAAATTCAAATTAAAGTATTATTTAAATGTGGCAGTTATTTAAGTACAGGGTTTCTTAAAGGTTGGCTATATAAACTACTTCACAAAACGTTGTTAGAAAAAAGGTCTACACAACTCATCCAAACTTAGAGGGTATGGGTACAGTTGACTAAAACCATAAATACACCACAACAGTTCATAATATTATCTAGCTTGCCTTGAGGCATTTAACTCTCATTTCGCAAATATTGGTCAAGAATTAGCCTGTGAAATATCTGAAACTGACGTTAATGTGCTATCTTATCTAAAACCAGTCCAGAACAAATTCATTCTTAGAACGACTGACGTCCAAACCGTCATCGACCTAATAAAGAAGATTGACGGGAAAAAGGCAACTGGGTTAGATCGAATCCCTTGTAGACTTCTTAAAAGTGCTGTTGATGTAGTGGCACCATCTTTGACGGAGATATTTAATCAGTCAATCTCGAGAGGTGTTTTTCCAATGGAATGGGAACTAGCAAGAGCAACACCTGTATTTAAAAAGGGTTCAAAATCTGATGTGAATAATTACCGCCCAATATCTGTCATTCCCATTGTTGCCAAGATATTTGAAAAAATTGTCTATGACCAATTATATAGATATCTTAACAGCAATAATTTATTGACGAATTGTCAGTCAGGTTTTCGTTCTCTACATAGCACGTTAACTGCTCTGCTTGAGACTGCAAACAGCTGGAGTGTCAACATAGACAAAGGTTTTCTAAATGGAGTAATTTTTATTGACCTTAAAAAAGCCTTTGATACTATCGATCATGAAATCGTTATCCAGAAACTTGAAAGTTATGGTATTAGAGACAATGAACTGAAATGGTTTAAATCCTATCTAAGTGATAGATCACAGAAATGTTTCACAAATGGTCATCTGTCTAGTTTACGACCTGTAACTTGTGGAGTTCCTCAGGGGTCAATATTTGGTCCTTTGCTTTTTCTAATCTACATATATGATTTACCAAATTGTCTATCTGAAGGTATTCCCAGAATGTACGCTGATGACACAACCATTAGTTATGCAGCCTCAACGTTGAGCAATATTCAAACACAATTGAATCTAGAACTTAAAAATATCAAACATCAATATCTTAGATCGAATAAGTTAAGCCTGAATGTCGCAAAAACTGAGTTTATGGTCATTGGCTCACGCCAGAGACTACAAAATCAAGGAGACTGCGCCATTACCTTGCAGGTAGAGGACAAACAAATAAATAAGGTCGAAAATACCAAATCCCTTGGGGTATATATTGACGACAAACTGTCATGGAAAACTCACATCAGTAAGATTTTGAAAAAGATTTCTTCTGGTGCCCTCAAGCGGGTTATACCTTTTGTAAACCAACACACAGCAACTACAATATACAAGGCTCTGATAGAGCCACACTTCGAATATTGCAGTTCTGTATGGGATGGACTGTCTCAGCAATTGAGCGATAAATTGCAAAAACTACAAAATCGCGCAGCCAGAGTTATTACCTGCTCTGGCAAGAGACCATAATACTAAGAGAGCGAAGCTCAGTATTGATGTCTGTGCCATGTTCGTGGTGGCTAAGGCTATTTTTAGTAACTTCGCCATCGCGCGCGCAAGGCTCTTAAACAATAGAATTCAAACGGTCCCGTCCGCGCGCACGTCAAAAATCAAATTCTATTCGTTGAGGGACTTGCGCGCGCGATGGCGAAGTTACTAAAAATAGCCTTAGCCGCCACGAACATGGCACAGACATCAATACTGAGCTTCGCTCTCTTAGTATTATGGTCTCTTGGCTCTGGTTATGACACTAGTTCTGACTTATTACTCAAACAGCTTGGTTTTGAAAAACTGCAAGTTAAAAGGAGCAAACAGAAAGCTATAATGGTGTACAAATCTTTGAATGCTCTTACTCCTAGTTATCTAGAGGACTTGTTCACCATTAAGAGTGCTCCTTATATATTTAGGGACTCTGAAAACAAACTTACTATTCCTAAACCGCGAACAGATTACTGTAAGCGAAGCTTCAGTTACAGCGGCTCTGTATTGTGGAATGGATTTCCTGTCGAACTGAGAAAGTCAAGTTCCCTCAGTCAATTCAAAAGAGGACTTGACAATTTTTATTCAAAATCGGATTCCCACACGGCAAACATGTAAACCAGTTTTATTTATCTTTTCTGTAAATATATACGCTGATGTTTTTACCGTGTCAAAATAAAGTTGTCTGTCTGTCTGCCTGTACCTTGTACAACAAAAAAACATTATTTGTTCATGTTAAAAAAATCAAGATTAAAGCCTAAAAAATGAGTAAAGAGGTAACTCCTCATGCTCCTTTTTGGTCTAGTCACTGACAATGCTTTAGGCACGACTTGTCCAACAACCTTTTTTGAAACGGCGTATATGAGGAATTTAATATGTAGTCTACAACCACTAGTGTATCAATGCTCAGTGGTTAAAATAGCACAGTTTTGTTAATTTGCTAACCAAACATTTGTCACAATATTTTTTGAGTTTTTCTTGACAGGTATTCGATCCAGAGGGTCTAATTAATACAACATTGAGCTTGTAAAGGATATATAATTGTTTTCCTCATCTTTTCAAAATAAATCAACTGAAATGAACAGAGGACAATTGCTAATTGCGAAAAAATGGTGGGAAATACAAATTACACATATTTACCGCCGTTTTCGATGAAACGCGACTACCTAGACATCAACATGGTAGATTGCACTTTGCATTAGACGTACGTCAATATTCTTTACCTCGCAATAAATGCACAGTTTACGAGATACATCGATTGCTATCAATTGCAAAAAATTAAAAGATGCTTTTTTGAATTTTGGAAGTTAGGAGAGGTTTATTGGGTTTTGGGTTTTGAGTCTTTCGAGAACGATTGACGGCCGTGTAATCTTAATCATCATTTTATTCAATGTAGGAAAAAAAAGACTTTTATGATAAACAACTTTCTGCCCATTTAATTTGGGATAATCTACTTTCAAATGATTGCTAATTAGTGATTTGAACCATTGGTCAACTTGTTTCAAAGGTGTAATGTGGTTGGCCTACTGACAACTGTCAGATTACAACTGTCAATAAACAACTACAATAAACAACTACAATAAACATCACTCAGATTTCAGGAAATTAAATGTACAATCAACACTGGAAAACTACAAATAGAACAATTAACAGCAATTAAGTTTCATTAATTGCTGTAAACGAATCTATAAGAGATGTGGTTGTATGACTTACCAACCAAGCAGAGGAACATACTACGAGAATACTTCTTTGTGTAAATGGATTGCAGCATATTGTGTGTGTCTTACTTGTCCCTAAGTGCTTCAGTTCTTGTTCATATGCTGGCTCACAATACTGCAAATAAACAAATCACTAGGTCAAGCATCTAACTATAGAGTACAATGTTTGACAATCTTATTTTCAACTGGAAAGTACAACCTGCTTCCTATTGGTACAGATCAACAATACCTTACAGTACACATTGATTTCTGTTGAAAAACATGGCAACATCACAGCACTTAGTTTTGAATGTCTTCAAACAGTGCATGGAACTGACAAATTCAGCCAAAACTCCTTTTGCATGGATGTTCATGTGTTTGTGTGTGTGTGTCAACTGATAGTGAACTGCATGTGGGTGACTATCTGTCAACTGATAGTAAACTGTAGGTAGACTGTCTGTCAACTGATAGTGAACTGTAGGTAGACGTCTGTCAACTGATAGTGAACTGTAGGTAGACTGTCTGGCAACTGATAGTAAACTGTAGGTAGACTGTCTGGCAACTGATAGTGAACTGTAGGTAGACTGTCTGGCAACTGATAGTGAACTGTAGGTAGACTGTCTGGCAACTGATAGTGAACTGTAGGTAGACTGTCTGTCAACTGATAGTAAACTGTAGATAGACTGTCTGTCAACTGATAGTGAACTGTAGGTAGATTGTCTGTCAACTGATAGTGAACTGTAGGTAGACTGTCTGTCAACTGATAGTGAACTGTAGGTAGACTGTCTGTCAACTGATAGTAAACTGTAGGTAGACTGTCTGTCAACTGATAGACAAGTGAACTGTACGTAGACTGTCTGTCAACTGGTAGTAAACTGTAGATAGACTGTTGCATGACAATTTGTTGTTGTCAGTTAGCCAACAGTGGTGTTGGTATTCTGTACTTACTTAACTTACTTAACTACCTACTAGTTATTACCTTTGAATCAATGGTGCCTTTTAATGTCCAAATGGCAAGAAAACCAGTCAATGATATGCCAACAACAACATCCTCTGCAATAAATGTTATCATTTATTTAATACTTAATTCTGTGATGAAAAAGTAAAAGTTGAAATAAAATACCTTGACGTCTTGCTGGTCTTACCACACACACAGTGCTAATCCAGTTTGAGTGTGAAGAAGAACGAAGGGTATACAACACCTGAAACAATGCAGTCATTAACTTATTGATCATGACAGAAATGAATTATTCTAATTGTGTTACTTCTACTAGACCCACGAATGTGTGCATACATTGGATTCCAAACAACAAATTACAAAACAGCTATTATTAACTCTTTCTAGGTAATAGTGAACAATCTGCACGGCTACGGTAAGTGGTCAGTAACTTGGTTTGTGGACCACTTACCATTACCTTACCATTACCTTACCGTCACCTTACCGTTATCTCACCATCACTTTAGTGTTACCTTACCAACCAGAGACTAAAATTGATTATATACATGTATTTCACACAGGCTATAGAAAGATTATCAAAAGACTTGCTTACAATTTCATCTGTGGTTAAAGATTCACAATTCATGATGACTAAGCCCACATTTAGAACATTGTGAAAATCCAATCAAATATAAGTTTGAAAACAATTTTGGTTTCACAGAAATCAAGAAATCTCAAAAGAATCTTGAATTCAAATGGTTTCTGATTCAGTAAAGCATCTTCTACATAAAATTGTGAGGCGATCAAGACATAGTGGAATCTACATGTGGGTATTTTGCCAGTGCTTCACTTAGATAGTTTATATCACTAAACTGCTAATTGATGTTGTGACAGTTCAGTACACAAGATTCACCTGTGTGACATTTGAGAATCAAAGCACTTTGTTGTTCAGGAGGTTTTGCTAATCCAGGTCATAATATTGCTCTTTCTCTTATTTTCCAGTAACAACATTTTGGAAAAATTTCCATCAAAACATTACTGCTACAGTTCAGCATACATTTAAGCTAATGAATGAGTCTTCTACTGTTTTCAATAACACTCTAGAGTACATACCACGGCTTTCCATTATAAATTTGTAATTTATAGTCAAAACCTTAAGTTACAGTTTGTAAATGTTGGTGACTGGTTTGACAGTTCGTGCTAAGATATGGATTTAAAATTCCAGGAGAATTCAAGGAGTATTCAAGAACCCCAAAACGAATTTTTTTCAAGGGGTAGTGTTACCCGAATTTTTACTCATGGTTTTACTGAAATAATTGGACATCCTTTTCCCTCATGACCACTTAAATGTAAAGAAAAAAGTGAATTTCTATATTTCCCATCTCATTGGAGTCCCTTACGATTTTATCCAAAAGTATAAATTCAAGGAGTTTTCAAGGAGTTTAAGGAGTAGTGCAAACCCTGGTAATATAATCACTTTCCTAAAGTTTGCAAAAACGAAACCTACCTAGTTAAAATGGCATTTTTGTGAGTTGTTTCAACAACACCAACATAAACACCTCCGTGGTTGAAAGTTGTGTGAAATTTTGTAAATTTTCATCGGGCTCTCATAAATGTTGTGAATCTGGTGGCTTTGTTAGCTAGCTACAGTAGCTATTGATTATCTTGACGAACAAAAATTAGACTTTCGATTTTTGTAGTCAATCTACTTAATTAAAAATGAAAAATATAATAGTCTTTTTTCAAAAAACGTCTTCAAAAAGTTTGACTTTGCTTTGCATGAAAGATGACGCCATCAGATCTATTAATGTATGTCCTCTTATTTACCATAGTACTCGACCTATCAGAAAGCGAGAAAATTACAAGTTGCAGCTGTAACAATATTCAACCTATATTATATGACCCTGAGTGTTGGTCTGGCCGGGGAATTGAACTCCAACCTTCCACACTGAAGACTGGCACTCAACCAACTGAGCCAACTGGGTAGTGGTTACCACTAGCTTACCAACCACTTACCGTTATCTTACCAACCACTTACCATTATCTTACCAACCACTTACCATTATCTTACCAACCACTTACCGTTATCTTACCAACCACTTACCATTATCTTACCAACCACTTACCATTGTCTTACCAACCACTTACCGTTATCTTATCAACCACTTACCGTTATCTTACCAACCACTTACCATTATCTTACCAACCACTTACCACTATCTTATCAACCACTTACCGTTATCTTACCAACCACTTACCATTATCTTACCAACCACTTACCATTATCTTACCAACCACTTACCACTATCTTACCAACCACTTACCGTTATCTTACCAACCACTTACCATTATCTTACCAACCACTTACCATTATCTTACCAACCACTTACCATTATCTTACCAACCACTTACCGTTATCTTACCAACCACTTACCATTATCCTACCAACCACTTACCGTTATCTTACCAACCACTTACCGTTATCTTACCAACCACTTACCGTATGTAGGGTGCAGATTGTTGACTATTACTGTCTTTCAATGTATGTCAAAAACTACTACTTGTGCTACTTGATAAGTCTGTCACAGGACCAAAAATGGAAACTTATTTAAGTGATCAAAGACATGCTAGCTGTAATACATATACATACCTCAAGTGACAAAGCATCAAGCACATAGATTTCTGGGTAGCTTCCATGGCATACTACTCTCCATTGCTTGTTACCACCAGACTGAACATGAAAAGACTACCAAAAACACATTACAAAACAAGTTATGAGTTCATCAGACATGCATTCTTAGGACCAAGTGTTACAGTTACTAATATCCAGTAATAAGGTGTCCATTTATGAGGGATTGGCCAAGTACACATTATTATTTTATAGATACATGTATTTGCTGAGTTTGTCCTGAGTTACCATATATCATGGGATCAAAGGAATTCATGGCTGTTTAATTTGTAATCCTGGACTTTATATCATCTTTAACCAGACCAAGCAATAAGAATAATAATCAACTTCATAAAAAAATGATTAATTGCAGAAATCCTTGCACTTTACTTCAATTTGCCAAGGCAAGTGAATCACAATAGGACATAAAGTCCCCTACTAACAACAATAACAAATTCTTTATTCTAGTCATCATACTAGGCTATTTACATGTACAAATCAAAGACAAAGAGTAATCAACTAAGTTTGATATAAAAATAAGAGTACCACACATTTAGAATATAACTATTAATAATTAATTAAAAGCTTAAATCGAATTCCTAACTTAAGGTGAATTCCTGAAAAGAGACACTTCTTAGCAATCATGGTATTAAAAAACACCCTGCTGTACCACATCTGCAAAAGCACCCAGTACAGAAAGAAACATACCGGTAGTTACTTACTCATGCCCGGGCCGGGAATGAGTTATAAACTGCAAATGTTTTTTCTGTGTAAAGTCTCAAGTCTCGAGAAAAGGCCATTCTTGCACAATCGGTCACAGTGATGCACTCCTGATTGGTTAAGAGTATAAAAAAACAATGCCCTTCCATTCATCAGCCTTTGAGCAACTGCGAATGCAAGCCAGGAACGTTAGGAATGAAAGATGGCCGAAAACCAAGAAAATAGCTTTCAGAGACAGGCTCTTCCAGCAGTTCAACTATGTACAGTGGAGCTTTTAACTTGAGATATACCTAGACACTCACTGTACACATGTTAAGAGCTTCAGAATGTATGGGATGTTATTTTGAGCTTGATCTCCAATACTTTGACCAAATATCGAACTCTAAATGGAGTACTTGAAATGAAGCTCTCGCCTGCTATTAAGCCTGTTTTCTTTGAGCTGGAAATCTATGAATTTCTCACCCTACATGTTGCTAAACAAACACATATAGAGACAAGTGGATTATATTTCTCATTCAAGCATTCAAGAGATCTTGCGAGGTTTTTGTACTGAATTTTAATATCAAAATTCTGGACCAGATCATTTATGTTTAAATTCCATGGAACTATTGCAGTTCTATTTGACCTGTTGCATTTGGTCACATAATGTCTTTTATTCATATACAAAACATCTGGAACATGAACACAAAAATACACGATTTGTTATTGTGTCAAAAACGCCATTGTAGAAGTACAGCAAACAGTTTAGATATAAAGGGAAATAAAAAGTTGAATAAATATTCGCAGGTAATATTTTTGCATGTGAGATATAATACTTATGATAATACAAGGCCAAAGGCCATACTAGTAGCTGCTGAGAGACAAATTGACAATGATCAGATAAGGACGGACCATTTGATCTGGCATCACCTGGTGGTCGACGATAACAAGCTCCTATTTTTCAAGTTGCTGGGCTTACAAAAGTTTAATTTCTTTAGTTTTAGTTAGCCAATTCAAAAAAGGTCTTTACTACTGTGCCTTGTTGAACTACAGGCAACCAGTGTACGCTTCAAGGACCGTCTTGTTAAAAAGTTTATTGACAACAACATGTCAGTCGTTCTTACTCTAGCGGCAGCTAATCTAAATATCCTTTTTAAGCCGATATTGGGCTCCCTGTCACATGGGCACAAGTGAACACACAAGTGCGTCTAGTTATTCATATATTGGATTTGAAAAAGAACAGCAAAGTATAAATACAGCGGTTTGCAGCGGAGCGTTTAATGCAAACTGTTTCAGCGTTTGTTTTTCGCGTTTGAACTCTACGTTGTCAGGGTAAGTTTCGATTGTTTCTAGGGGGCGGAGACTACGTTTCGCACGTGCTTTTGAAGTATTTCTCTCGTCTTGATCTTCACACTCTATATGGCAACTCAATCATTGGCTGAGTTCATCTTCACAATGAATTACTTCTTGAAGCAACCTTTCTTTGAAGTCAAAGTAGGAGAAGCTCAACAGATCATCCTCACTTATGTACAACGGAGTTATCCTCTTGTTCGAGTAGTAATCATAGCGTACTTTTACACGAACCTGTCTGCTTGACGCCATTGTGAAGATGAACTCAGCCGATGATTGAGTTGCCATATAGAGTGTGAAGATCAAGACGGGAGAAATACTTCAAAAGCACGTGCGAAACGTGCGAAACGTAGTTTCCACCCCCTAGAAACAATCGAAACTTACCCTGACAACGTAGAGTTCAAACGCGAAAAACAAACGCTGAAACAGTTTGCATTAAACGCTCCGCTGCAAACCGCTGTAACAAGTATATAGGCAAAGCAGTTTTTTCTTGTATGAAAGTCCATCCTTTACTTACATGAAGGGCAAAATGTATTCCATTGATTACATTGGTTTGAATGCAGAGTCCATCATCTGTGTCCCAAAGACATAATTCTCTATAATATACAAAAACACATCTAAACACATATAATTATATTTATTTTAATAATAATATTATATATATTTTCTTATTACCACGTCACACACACGCTTTTTCGTAGCGCATGTTTGTTATGGTGGTTAGGTGCATGCTTTTTTAGGTTTTCCATTAGGTTTCCATAGTTTCATTGTTTTTGTGGTTTGTTGGCTGCTTGGTAGTTTTGTATTTTATGGAAAGTGGCGCATGCAAAACATTCAGTTTGTTTAAAAAGGCCAAATGGCCAAAACGCCCTGATAAACAGAGATGTAAAAGTTACAAAGTTACGTGAATTGTTTTATCTTATCTATATATATTTATAATATAGTTACAATCTTACGTGCACTCTGATTGGCCAGAAAGCTATGAACTATTTGCCCATGGGCTGCACTGCACGCACACTATCTACATCATCGTCTTTTTCAAATATCATTCGTTTTTAAGATGGCGACACATATAATGCGCACTCTGATTGGCTAAAAAATCTACGAACTATTTCCCCATGGGCTGCACGGCTTCGTTTTTAATGTTCTATGCTCTGTAATAAATCAATTAGACAACAGAAAGCCGCTTGCCCGTTGCGTTATAGCCACACTTGAGAAAATATAAAGAACTCTTAACAAACTAGAGTCACACTCGGCTACACCACTCTTACGTTTGTAAATCGTTCTTTATATTTCTCTCGTGCATGCATCTATAACACCATGGGCGCGCAGCTTTCTGTTGTCAAACTGATAAATATATAATATTATATATATACCTGTACAGCGTTTTGCAAAAATTCTGAGAAAGCCAAGTATATACATATATACACATATCAGGTGCATTATGGACAGCTCTTTCCTTTCTTTCTTTCTCTCTCTTTTTCTCTTCTTGACTTTTTTCAATTATTTTTCTTCATCAGTTATTTTTCTAAATTCATACATCTTAGCTTTATATATCATATCTATGACATTTAATTTATTACCCACCCATTTTCAGCAGCACTTATAATACTAGACTTGTTGTCCCACCCATCAGTAGCTTTTGCTAAAGCTGTCACTTTGGCAGAGTGAGCAAAGATCAAATTTCTTGGCACAACCTACAAATAAAAATACATGACTTATAATAAAAGTAAAAAAAATATATTCTGCATTTAGACTAGAGAGTGACAATACTGAGCCATTTTGTACATGCAATACAATACAATACAAATAATATTATTATACTATAATAATAATAATAGTGATGATGATGAAGAGCCTTACATTGTAGGGAAATGCTGCTCAATAAACCATAAATTATTATTATATTTTAAATCATTTTGTCATTTACATTTATAAATGCATGTATCACTCGAGTAGTCAAATTGCCTTTAAGTAGAGAGATTTGTAATTGTTGTATCAATATAGAATAAAGTTTCCATTATTATTATTTATGTGATAGCACCTATAGAGACAATCATTTATTTGTACCTTTCAATTTTACAAAGATGGTATTTTTTTACATAATTTTTTAGTACTTAAAAATAATAGAGATTACTGGCCACCTGAATATAGATGAGCTAATCAAGCAGATGGTCCTTTATAATATTAGATTTTGCAAAAAAATAGGGCCTTTTAATTGTATATGTGATATTTACATGTATATACAAGATTGAATCTATGAATCTTATATTTATTGTTATACCTGTTGGGTAAATCTTTTTCCACTTAATATAATATAATCCATGCTCCTTATGGAATGACAGGCTCTCAAAGGGGAGGGGGAGGGGGAGGGGAAGGGGAAACGGGAAACGGGAAAGGGAGGGGACTGGGGAGGAGGGAAAAGGAAGGGAGAGCCTGCACGAATGCTATTGTTTCAAAAATATACTCCATTCACCCATCGAATGGAGGCATCTGATTGGATGAGGGAACTGAACCGTGACTTTGCAGTCAGAACTAGTAGTTAGAATTTCAGTAAACAATCATGGCGGAGTTGGATGACTTGATACAAGATGTTTTTACAGATTTAAACTTTAAAAATGGGTCTTCGATAAGCTTAAAACTGAGAACAGAAAGAGGCAGTTAAAGCCTTATGTCATCTACGTTCAGATGGTGATTGAGTTTCGTCTTCTGACTGTGTAGTTTCCAGAGTGGTCACAGTGTCGAACAACGATATTCTTGATTTTGGGTTCGAATTCCCGGTGTCATTAATTCTTCCACTTAATTCTTAAACTGCTTACTCATCCCTCGTTTGGATTTGGTGAACTTCTCAGACGGAGTACTTTTCTCGGCATGGGACTCCGTTCCAGAGTTGATACAGTTGTTGGCAGTTGTCTCTTGCTACGTGGCTGATCTCCTTCTGACAGTCAACGATTTTTTCACAAATAAATACAAGGAATGGAGACTTCTGATCGTTCTCCCGCACGAGTTACAAACTCTCTCGGAGAGCGTCGATGATTTGGGGATACAGATATCAACATATTAACATAAACAACATTTATCTTTAAATTCTTCGTTTGTCTAGCATATAATTTTCTTTCTCCGTCATAAATTTTAAAATTTATTGCAAGTGCATGGGGAATATCGGTGAACTGTCAAAATTTTGACAGTGTTTACCTTGATCCTGATTGGCTTAGTTTGACCTTTATTAGCCTGCCACGCAATCAAGCATAAGGGGGTGTATATTTTTGAAACAATAGCATTCATGCAGGCTCTCCCTTCCTTTTCCCTCCTCCTCAGTCCCCTCCCCTCCTCCCCAGTCCCCTCCCCCTCCCTCTCCCCTTCCCCTTTCCCCTCCCCCTCCCTCTCCCCTTTGAGAGCTTGTAGGCAGGCTAATGAAAATCTGGTCACCCAAGCTGATAAGTAAGCTTGTTAATCAGCTTGTAAATCAGCCTTGGCAATGTGAATGTGTGAGCTAGACCTAAACTTTACAGAGGTTTCCAAGGAACACTGTATAACTGATTTCTTTGTACAGCATAATATACAGTCACATACATATAGACCAACAGTGCGTTATTGACAGGTACAGTATTATCTGACATGTTCAAGTACAAGACAGTGTCGTTGTTGTACATGAACATTTTGGTGCTCTTTTGCAAAATGTTCTCAATTTGCTTATATATACATTTTACTACTGCGGCTTGTTGAACTACAGGCAACCAGTGTACTGGTTCGAGGTGTCTTGTTAAAAAGTTTATTAACGAACTATTAAATAATTTTTTTCTCCAGTAAGACATGGTCATTGGAGAATGATATTTACACAGTAGTTAGAACAATTATCAGGTGCTTTCGAGGCCAAGTGTTACTGTCATTTGGACAAGTGGAAGGTATTTTTTGAGTTTGAAATGTACAGATGATTGGGGCTTGTTGGCAGCGAAGCTTCCAGCCTTCCCCTCTTCTTAGCAGGGGGAGGGGGATCGTTTAAAAAAAGGCTTTATTTACAATTATAATAACTTTACAAGGCACATACATGTAGAATGTCATACTAATGTATTCTGTAATTTTATTCGTCAAAAGTCGTATTTTAGACTCCATGCATTTACATGTATTTTAACTGTTTAATGTTGACAGATAATGAGCTTGGACTGCCTGTGCTCCAACATTGTCCATCATTCAATGTTGAACCCCAGCAGGGATCCCGTATTCTTTTAGCCCCTACATGTATAAGCTAGTCATGATAACGATAAAAATACAGTACTGAACTCCAGAGTGTGAATTTGTTTTGGTTCGGTGAAGGCGCAAAAAAAGTGAATTTGACAGATCGTAGATCATATTGCACTTCCAGTGATTTGTGATTTGATCCTTCGAGTGGGAGTAACCAAAAAATCAGGGGTTTAGCAGCAAGCTCTCATTTCCCTCTTCTCCTCCTCACAATCCCCCTCCATTCCCCTCCCCTCCCTTTTCCTTGAGAGCCAGCAACGCAGGCTACAATAAGATGGTCAGAAACAAACCAGACAGCCTTCAATTCTAGAATTAGAGTTCAAAAACTAATAAGTAAACTTTTATTTTCAATTGCATAGAAGATTTGTTTGAACACAGAGTGATGATATGTGTCATGTGACCAGGTCCTGCAATTAGGGCCTATTGAAACCAGTTTCCTCATCTTTCATCATAAATGGTCTATTCTACATTATCAGAATTCTGAAGGCCATGGGTTCAAACCCCTTGTTATTCAAAATGTTTTAAGGCACTGTTACATGCTGCAATTTTTCCTACAACTTGCAATGCAACATTGTGTTGCAAGTTGCAGAAGAGATTGTACGTTTAACACCCTTCTCTGCAACTTGCAATGCAACGTTGCAAGTTGCAGAAAAAGTTAAATGCGTTTCTACTTTTTGCAATGTTGCAAAGCACATTGCACCATGTAACATCTATCCAGCAACCTGCAATGCAATCGATGTTGCAAATGACTAATCAGAACGTAGTGACCACGGACACATCTGGTTTTTCAAAAGTCAAGAAAGTTGCACTGCAAGTTGTGAAGAGAATTGACAGTGTCTGACATCTTGCCACCAACTACAACAACAACAACAACAACAACAACTTTATTTATACCTTACAAGGGTACATCGATAAATTACAATTAAATATTAAGCATAAAAGAGAGGTAATTGCTGCTTGAAATAACTGGTGAGTTAATCGAGTCAAGCAGCAACTAGGAGAGGTTAATGAATTAGGGCGATTGTTGTTTTATGGGTAGAATTACATTAATTTCAAGTACAGAAGGAAAAGAATTATTTGGGAGACAGAGAGAAAAAAAAACTACTGTACAAATACAAATACATAAATAGGTGAAAATGAGGAAGAAGAAGAAGAAAAAAATAAATATAAAAGAGGTCAGGCTAAATTACAAATAAATAGATTAATTAAGCCCCATGCCAGATGAAGATTCAGAAAATTATATTGAGAGGGTTAAGAGTTACATGTATAAGAATCAAGTAGATTTGTTCTTAGAGCTTTTTTGAATGACCTTAATAGAGGAAGACTTTTTAAATTTTCAGATAAATTATTCCAAATAGTAACAGCTGAGAATCTGATATTAAATTTGCCATAGTTAGACGTCCTAACAGTGTCAATATAGTAAGAAGATCTACAAGCCAGTCTAGTGTTATAACCATGCAATGATGAAATTCCTTTTCTACACTGTCTGACTAAACTATTGTAAAAATTTACTTGAACACTTTTTACTCGCAGCTTAGCTCGGTTAGCTTTTTACTTATTCTAAGCTACGGTACTCACGCACTGTTGCTATAATCTATAAATGTCTACTTTTTATATTTGTATATAATGTAATTTTTCTAGGATGGGTAGAATAAACAGTTGTTGTTGTTGTTGTTGTTGTTATAAAGAATTGTAACTTGTAATGCTCTGCTTTTGTCAGCATTGCATTGCAAGTTGCAAGAAAAATTGCATTGTGTAACAGTGCCTTTAGTGAATCTGGTACCTAGAAATTACTTGTATTTGTATGTATGTAAATATGTATGTAAGTTTTTCAATATACAGGAATTAACATTATTCTTCAACTTTCTTCATATCTGGGTCTGAAGCTGATTTTATGCACTTATCAGCGGCTTCCCCGGGGGTCGACCCCGGGGACACCCTCGGGGCACATAGGGGATTAGTAGGGGATTGGTTTACTTTGGTGATTTTTTTTATCCCGCGGGGGAGGGGGAATTGTAAGCAATTAGTTTTGATGGCCATACCCACGGGACTGCCCCACAGGGTTTTGCTCCAATGGGCTTCCTGTGTAAAAATAATTATTATGGGCCTTACAAAAGCAAAAAACATGTGGTTGTTGTTGTCAGTTAAACGCTTTTCTTATGTTAATTAAATACTAAAGAATGTCCATTTACAAAGCGTGGAGCTCGGATAGAAGCAAAAGGAAGGCTGTCGTAGCAAACGACTTCGACGAATTCGCTTTGAAAGGTAAGATAGTCGCGAGATGACTGAAAACTTCAGAAGCTTATATAGGCTATTATTAAGGTCAACCTAAAAGTAGTTTTACTTTTTCTTTCGCAGAAATAACGCAGAAATTGATATTTGTTTACTGAAGTTTATAGTTTAA
This sequence comes from Telmatactis stephensoni, assembly GCA_029948255.1. Lineage (NCBI taxonomy): Eukaryota > Metazoa > Cnidaria > Anthozoa > Actiniaria > Isophelliidae > Telmatactis > Telmatactis stephensoni. Next base: position 599,478 of record JALIZF010001798.1, on the reverse strand, counting down.
ATTAGTGTAAAATTAGTGTAGAATATGGGTATGAAGTTCAAAGTTTTTAGTAACTTTTCATTTTTATTCTTCAATTCAATTTTTTTTCCTATTTCTCAGATGATGCTTTGAATCCTTTTTTTTTAAATCTTTCTAGATTTATGATAAGATGTGATGGAAAAACAGACGTTTGCAATGTATGGTATCATGGCCCGTGTGTGAACATATCTGAACAGAAAGCCAGGAAGATAAAAAGATATATATGTTTTAATTGTTTGCAATGAAATTTATCACAATAAAAGAATATGAAAGTTCAGTTATGTCAAATGTATTTTGTTGTCCATCTTTTTAAAAACATTGCTTAAATAATTATTTCCGTACACTGATGCCCCTGGGGGTGGGGACTTTGTATCGCTTTTCATCCGCCCTACCCACGGGTTTTTGCAGTCTTTTGAATGCATAAAATATCAATTCCCCGGGGGTGTCCCCGGGGTCGACCCCCGGGAAAGCCGCTGATAAGTGCATTATCCTTTATCAATATACTGGATAATTTTGGTGATCACTGGAAAGTAGACGAGTGGTCTGGACTGGTACATCTTTTTTGACTGGAAATGATGTTCACTATAAGACATTGGTTTGTTGGTTCTTAATCAGATGGCGGACATAAACCTTCACAATTATTAGAAGGTAAAAATCTAGCTTGTACATGTGGTGTATAAATAAATTTTATCAAGAAATCTCCCTACTTACATTTATGTCGCCATCTTCTGTGAATCTTAAGTCCCACACACCAAGCTGACCATCAAACGAGCCTGTGACAATCGCTTTCTGGTCGTACGTAGTTGTAATGCATGAAATACAGTGTGTTGGTGGAGAATTTCCCCATAAAACTACGGGAACCATTGATGAGGAGGACATCTTCCTTTGGAGACCTGAGCCTGTCGAACAGCGGCTGTTAATGTCATGCACAGGAAGCCCAAGCATGTATATTCCTTGCAATTTTCATTCTATTCTCTACTTTCACATTCCCCATAATGCCCTCTGTTTTTGGGGGGTAGTTATTGTAATTCAAATGTATTTGATTTTAATAACAACTGATTTGATTAGCATTACAATAACTACCCCCCAAAAAACAGAGGCATTATGGGGAATGTGAAAGTAGAGTATATGGATTTACGATTTCTGATGATAATGAGGATTTTTTTAGGATTTCCAAACTTCCGATCTTCGTCATTCTCTTGTGGTTCCCGGCCCTTAGGACCCATCAGTTACGTCCAAATTAAAACCAATTCAAAACGAGTGATTTACCCTCCCCTCCCACTCACTTATTATTTCTTGACTGCTGACCAAAATATCAGTCGTCTCAGATGACTCACTTATCATTTTCAACATGGCTGCCGGTCATAACGTAAAAATTCTTTCAAAGGAGTCTGAGTTTAGACCTGAACTTGTGAACGCAGGAACCAAGCTTGTTGTTGTAGACTTTTCAGCTTCATGGTGAGTTTTTGTTTGGTGTGCGAATTGCCCAACATCTCACTATACGATAAATTCTTTTATACAAATCTTTTTCCTAATCCTGTTTCTCCCTTTTTATTTGGCGTACATTTAGATTCCTAGTTTGATTGGATCTTTGCAGTTTTTCCTTCGTCTATATGTTTTGGCTATATGTTTTACCAAAACATAGAATACAAATTAACATATTTGTTATTCATAAAAATCATTGCAAAAATCTAAGAAAATAAGAATTTTGAGTCCTGACTCAGCAGAAATTTAGACTGTAGTAGGGGAAGTCTAGCATCAAAATCCTTCAATATCAAATTTAGCTGAAACTTCATTGAAACTAACAGACTCCCAAAGAGCCATTTGATAAATGGGTAGTTTGTTTTCTGATTTTTATGAATCTTTGGAGGTGTCACCCAATTAAACAAATATATCAGCTCCATACATTTTTTTTCAAATTAATTTGTAATTGAAAGCATAATTATTCTAAAATGAAGAAAACTGACCAGAAAATAAATCCTTAATCTAAACAACCCTGGAATACAAAATTCATACAAATTTTCAGTATGAAAGAAATGAAATAGTTTTAGAATTACTAAACTTATCACTTAGCATTTTGTGACCTTGATGCATACTTCTGACTAGTAATATAAACAACTTGATAATAGTTGTGAAGTATCCTATCAATGGACTTACCTAAAAAAACAACAGCTAAATCCTAATTCATATCATGCCGCCATACTATTTCACACAGTCATATCAATTAATGTAAAAACACAACTACAATGTAAATTCACCTATCTCGCAACTGCTTGTAACCAGTTGTTGCGTGGTGAGTGCAGTTGTCATCTTGGCATAATTTTAAGTGATTTATCACTGACCATCAATTCCGATGATTCCAAACATATTTCGATGACGTCACGATCATTGTTCACTCTACATGTCTACATACATGCCAAAAAGTCTAGTTCAGAGCTCTGGTATCCAGGAATCCCACTGATTAGTGTCACTTCTCGCTTTGCTCGCAGCAATGAATCCAAACACACTAAATACAGTTGTGTAGTCCACTCCAAACCTTAAAACAATGAAATATGTTTTGGCACATCATTATAAGCCTTTCAATTTTTTTGAATATTATATGATTGAGTCCTGCATATGCTTTGTTCTTCATATAATTGCTGCGAGTGAAGCGAGCAGCGACACGTACTAATCTTGGAGTGGGTTCCTGTGTGTCATGCGCGGTGTGTTTATAGACCAGCTCTGAACTCGGCTTCTTGGTAGATACATGTACGTGGATACGTGGAATGAACGATGATTCATGACGTCATCGAAATATCTTTGGAATGATAATTAATGGTCAACGGATATCACTTGAATATGACAACTGCACTCACCACACTAACAACTGGTCGTTACAACTGGTTAAGAGCAGTTGCTGAGATTAGGCGGATTAGTTGTGTTTGTACAATGTGAGAAACAGAATGGCGACATGATATGAATTAGGATTCAGCTAGTGGGTATTTTTTCGAGGTAATTAAACCATTGTTATTGACAACTATTATCCAGTTGTTTATGTTACCCGGGTTATGTTACTAGAGTATGCATCAAGGTCACAAAATGTTAAGTGATATATGTTAAGGCAATTTTATTAATCATATCCGGATATAGGTCTAGGGCAACTATTACCAGAAATAATATTTTGACTTTCAATTTCTAATTTTTTTCCTGTGAACCAGCCAGGGCAATTTCAAATTTGAGCGTTTTCAGAGCACTTTCACCCAGCATGTTTCAGAAACGTCCTAAAAATCGAAAACTTAACGCACGAAAATACCAAAATCCAGTTTGAATAACTAGATAATAAAGATCATTTTCAAATGCTAACCGTTGAATTCGGACCATTATTTAGCATTTTAATTTCAAGCAATTTTTGACCATCGAATACATAGACAACTTTGAAGGAGTATATCACCACTTGGTACATGGCTTTTATTGATAATATCGTATCCCAACAATAAAAAGACTTCTACTCTTAAGGAATATCCAATAAAATTTTGGGGCAATTCAAATTCCAACCCTTGAGAGCTTGAGAACTTAGTGCCGCTGAATGTCAAAAATCACGCAATTTTCATACCTTTCGGTCACGGAGCAATCACTTCCCGGTTACATAATAAAATATTTCAAAGATTATAAAGCAAAGTAGACAATAATCAAGATAACTGCACATACTTACTTAATATTTCAATTTCAATTTTCCAGCATTTTTGGTCGTCTGAGATGGATTTTTTCTCGGTTTAATTTGACATCTTTGAACTCAACGATCAAAACAGCTGTCGAAACACGCACTTTTCAGATGAATCTCCCAAAATACTTCCTTCGATAAGATGAGTAAATCATAGCGATCTTTCTCTGAGCGTAATTAAGGTAATTTTAAAGCAATTTTCTCTCCAATCAGCCATTTATAGCAAGGAATAGGTAAGGTAACTCAACAAACACTCTTGCAAAGTAACGCAAGCGTGACATTTTCAACCCAAATCACGTGGTCAGTTTCAGTCGTATCTATGGTAACGGTATGCCTATGTGTCACGCTTGCGTTACTTTGCAAGAGTGACCAAAAATGCTGGAAAATTGAAGAAATATTAAGTAAGTATGTGCAGTTATCTTGATTATTGTCTACTTTGCTTTATAATCTTTGAAATATTTTATTATGTAACCGGGAAGTGATTGCTCCGTGACCGAAAGGTATGAAAATTGCGTGATTTTTGACATTCAGCGGCACTAAGTTCTCAAGCTCTCAAGGGTTGGAATTTGAATTGCCCCAAAATTTTATTGGATATTCCTTAAGAGTAGAAGTCTTTTTATTGTTGGGATACGATATTATCAATAGAAGCCATGTACCAAGTGGCCATATACTCCTTCAAAGTTGTCTATGTATTCGATGGTCAAAAATTGCTCGAAATTAAAACATCCAGGTAAAATACTAAATAATGGTCCGAATTCAACGGTTAGCATTTGAAAATGATTTTTATTATCTAGTTATTCAAACTGGATTTTGGTATTTTCGTGCGTTAAGTTTTCGATTTTTAGGATGTTTCTGAAACATGCTGGGTGAAAGTGCTCTGAAAACGCTCGAATTTGAAATTGCCCTGGTTCACAGGAAAAAAATTAGAAATTGAAAGTCAAAATATTATTTCTGGTAATAGTTGCCCTAGACCTACATCCGGATATGATTAATAAAATTTTGAATTTTTTCATCCTGCATCTCGGAGTCGAAAATTAGAGAGCTTTGCTCTTAAACTGCTCGCAGCACTTCACTTTCTGTTAGAAACGGCTAGTATAGAGGCCGTTAATATCCCATTTCCCTGATCATTATGTATTCAAGATCTTTATACAGATATTGACCTCCTTCCAGATTAATATCTAGATAATGACCTACAATTCTCTCAGCTAAATAATTGTATCAGGGCATCTGATATAATGCGATTATGGGATTTCGCACAATTGACCTAAAATCGCACAATCACCGAAAATCGCATAAATTGCCAAAAAGTTCATATTTTTTATACTAAAACCAAATGAAAAATTGTCACTAATACTTAAGACATGTAGATACAAACCATTTTAATGTAAATACACTCGTGAAAACTATGGAAAATTCTAGGAAAACAGCCCAGAGTCGAACGATTTTTCACCCATCTTCAAGGCGTCACTGAGAGACTGGCACTAGTTTTGCTAACACGTACCATTTGCTATTGGTTCAAATGCAACAATTAATTCCTCTCTGTCAATGATCCAATCAACATTACCGACATATATATTTATAGTAAGTACACCAAAAAAAATTTTTGAAAATGGATGAATTTCTAGACAGTTAAGATCGATAATTATGCATATGACAGTATTAAGATCATCTTGTAGTGAAATTAAAAACAAAAATATTTGATTATCTACTATTCAAAAATTGTTTTTCGTGCTTTGTTTCAATTCTAAATATTCCTTATGCCTTAAAAATGCAAATAAAATGTTTTTACCCCTAAAACTTATCAACATATAAAAAAAGATCAGAAAAAAATTGCATAATTTGCCGCATAATCAGTCCTTTTTGCCGCATAATCAATCATCTTTGCCACATAATTTTGCCTGAAATTTTGCATAATTTTAATTTTTTTGCCGCATTACGTCAGATGCCCTGTTGTATGCATTAGATTTGGAAATTTTCTACCTGTCAACATTTGGTGAGATTTCCTGTAGGGAAATGTTCAGATCATTGAGGTCCTTTGGGATTATTAATTTTTTTGTGTGTAAAAACATTCTCAATCATATAATGGCTATTAAGTTATCCATATGATATACATGATCCCCACACCTTACCAATGAGCCATGGGGAGGTACATGTATATATATAGTAATTAGCTCTTACATATATAAGTCTAGTTGGAAAAGGGAGGTCCCATGCACCCATTTGATATATTTTTGTAACCTACTATTTTAGAATCCTCATGATGTCTAGTACATATCTTCCATGTTGCCATTGCAAATCATTGTCGCTTGTCTTTGTGGTTTTCATGACAGCCATCTACATGTAGCTTGGTGGCCATCTCAGATTTCTGACAAAAATTGACTATCGGAATAACTTTGAAACGAGACCCTGATTCCAGGGTTGACTCGTGCCCTGAAAATGAGTTGTCAAGGCTCTTTCGGTCAATGATATGAAATAAATAAACATTGATCATGGTGAAAAAAGGTCTTTAAAACATTAGCTCAATATCACCTGAAAGTATTAATTGCCTCATGGATACACAATATTTTTGACACAAGTATAATACACAAAACAACACAAAATAATATCCAACATTGGTATTTATTTCATTAATTAAGAACTTGACTTCAACTATTGCATTGAATAAAATAACATTAAATTTATGTACATCAAATGAGAATGACACCTTCATTATTTTGTAATACTCAGTGACATCTTGTGAATATTTTGCTTGTTTTGTAATACTTTGACTGTTCGGCTTCACTAGTGGTCTCTTCGTTAATGGCTGCTCTTTGAGCAACCGCTGCTAGAACAGCTCTCTTACGAATGGAAGAGGTAGCGACCATTTTAACTCTGATGGTCTCTTCGTTATCGACTGTTAATCGAACAGTCACTGCTAGGACAGTTCCCTCACGAATGGAAGGGGTAGCGACCATTTTCACTCTGATGGTCTCTTCGTTATTGACTGTTAATCGAACAGTCACTCGTGCTAGGACAGTTCATCCCTCACAAATGGAAGAGGTCGCTACCCCAATATTATTAATAGTCTCCTCATTTTTTGCTGCTAGGACAGCTCCCTCACGAGTGGAAGTGTTGATGATCTCAGTGTTTAAGATCTCCTAATCATTAAAATACAACTTAGCAACAATCTGAACATTCTGACGAGTGAAGAATGTCAGATTTCGCTTGTCATGGTACACAGTTTGGCCCCCAAAGTCCATATTTTCGTCGGTATTTTTCAGCTTTGGCTTGTTATCCATGTGATTTAGTGACAGGAAACCCACAGCCAGGATTAGAAAAGATAACTTCTGACCCATTAATTGCAGACTCGGCCATGTGGTTAGTGAAAGGCATGATGGGAAGGTCGACGGGAAGTAGTGAATACAAAACTCGCTGCATTTTTTACCTCGTGCGGCCAGAGGCCTGGCACGAGTAATAAACTTTAAAAATCATGTAGAGTCGATTGAGATCATTATTATACAATTTGAGCATATTAACTGGTGGTTTTATCAATATTTATTGTTTTGTTCACCCAAGATTGGGCTTCCTGTGGTATATATGAATGGTAAATTTAATCAAAAATTGAATAAGTGCCACCAAGAAAAATCAAATGAAATTCAGTAATTCAAAAACTCATTTATTTTTTAGTGGTTTTTTCATTCCAAGTTTTAGTTTCAGTCTTGCTGGCTAGCTGAGATGGCCTTTTGCTAATCAGAGCTTTGTCTTCATACCTGAGTAGACCAACTGTCCTTCTGACCCTAGTTACACAAAGGGTGGATTAATGCATAGAAAACTATCTTCTATTGCTTTTATGATATAGCAAGAGGTATTTTAAGAATGATCAGATTGTATTTTCTGATCAAAACTAAAATTCTCAAAACTTGTGCAAATGCAAGCCAATCACATTTGTCGTACTATTGACTAATCAGTGTGCATGACTCAAAGCAGTGTTTTTGACAAAACAGTTTGACAACTTTCATCGAAAGAATTCAGCAAAAATATGTTGAAAAGACAGTTTTCTGTTTTCATAATGGAACAATGACTCGAAAATAGACGAAAAGGCCAAATATATAACTTACAGTACTTCAAGATTTGGAAATGTTTACTTGCTTTGACCGAATCAAGCAGCGTTCGCTATGGTGAAAGCTGTGTTTTCGGTTGGAAAAAGCTGAAGTTTGAAAGAGACTTACAGGATAAGGATTTTGCTGGTAAACGAGAAGCTGTTGATTTGAATTATCTGTTGGCTGTTCACCGATAGCTTGTGTCAAAACATCTCTACACTGGCATAGTGTCAAACGAAGGACTGATTGAACAAGTTGTCTCGTGGCGAACACTCAGTTTTGGAAAGCTTCACCTCTCTTAGTAAGTAAGAAACAAAACTTTGCTCAATGAAAAATAATTCTTATTGATCGAAACTAATCTGGGAGATAATTAAAACAATTTCCTATGTTGTGAATTCTAGTTCCTTAAATTTGATTTATACTGGTGTCGTTTGCAAGTCATGCTCATACAAGTCATTTTCTATGAATATTTACGTTTATTGTTATTGTCCGACCACGAGGCTTAGTTAACTTTGTAAATTTAAACAATAACTGGAATGATGAAAAGTATTTTCTGGTTTATTTCTAAGTTTTGGTCTCCTAACTAAAGTGAAATTTGTAAATAGACGTATAATCATTCGTCAGAAAACCATGTCTTTACCGGTGAAATAGAGCATAGATTTTGGTGGTCTCGATCTCAGCCAATCAGAACGTGTGTTATAATTGAGCTATATTATAAATTGTAATAATAATCCCAATTGACTCTATGTGATTTATAAAAATTACACTTTTGGAAGACTGTTTATTTCAAGGGATATTCCAATTATGGATTTTTTTCAGAAATCCAAGATGGCTGTCATGACAAGCAGAAAAACAAGCACTTGGAACAAATATGTTGAAATGGGAACTTAGAAATTCATTTAGAAGACACTTTGGAGAATATACAGTAGTGAAGAAAATACATCAAATGGGTGTATGGGACCCCCTTCTTCCGACTATACTACTACATCATTCTGTCATTTCTGAGTTACAAACAAATTCCCACCACACCCTTCACTCTAATCCAATTAACAAATAAGAGGACAAGAGAGCAGTTGCAATTACTTAGTAATTTGGACAGTTATGAATAAAACTGGAGGAATATTTTGTGATACAAAAACCACCAATATCGTGATATATACATTTAAAATACTAATTAATAATTCATAAGGCAAACACAATGAAAATCGCAACCGTGACGAGTGTTTTATATCTCATACAGATTCGTCCTAATTTACATCAACTTTAACCTCGATTTTCTTTAAGATAAATAAAGAATTAAGATATTTTTGATTTTCTTCCGGGAACAACTCAAATATGTGTTGGTCAGGAGTACATTATTTTGTATTTTAAGTCATTTACAACATTCGCGTCCGTGTTGTATCGGCTATACAATCACTCGCCTTCGGCTCGTGATTGTATATACCGATACAACACGGCCGCTCATGTTGTAAACGTCACATACACCCTTTAGGAGATAGCATGCTAAATATCAGCACATTACATGTAAATATCATGAGCCATCATGAGCAATGGTACTAATTAGTCACTTATTTATATTAGGTGTGGCCCATGTAGAACTATTGCACCAATATTTGAACAATTCAGTGTGAAGTATCCAAATGCTGTCTTCATAAAAATTGATGTCGATGAATGTCCAGTAAGTTCACTTGGTATCATCCTGGGTTTTATGTTACAACTGTGACCCTCCACATGAAAACGTACAATAATGCTTTTCCATTAGAGCATCATTTCTAATGGCCTCTAATGATGTCTAACAACTCAACTAATGGTTTAATTTGCATCAACAACTAACGCTTTGGCTGAATGTGCTAGAGGTTTTGCTTTTTAGACGTCTAATGCTTTACCAAGGCTTTTCTAACACTTTTTTTAATGGCTAACAATTTTTCTCTAACACCTAACACTTTTCCTCTAACTGCTAACGCTTTCCCTCTAATGGCTAACACTTTTTCTCTAATGGCTAACACTTTTTCTCTAATGGCTAACACTTTTTCTCTAATGGCTAACACTTTTTCTCTAATGGCTAACACTTTTTCTCCAACACCTAACACTTTTCCTCTAATGCCTTAGAACACTGTTCCTCTAACAGCTAAGTAACGCTTTTTCTCTAATGGCTAATGCTTTCCTACTAACAGCTAATGCTTTTCTTCTAATGGCTAATGCTTTTCTTCTAACTAATGGCTAACGCTTTTCTTCAAACGGCTAACACTTTTCCTCTAAGGCCTAAGGCCCGGTTCACATGACGACATAAGCATAGTCATAAGCACAAGCATAAGAAAACAAAACTTAATGCTTATGCTTATGACGTTATGTTGCGTGTGTGAACTGGTAAAAAAACGCTTAATGCTTATGCTTATGCTTATGTTGTTGTGTGAACTGCCAGGCTTAACGCTTTTCCTCTAACTGCTAAATGCTTTTCCTCTAACGCCTAACACTTTTCCTCTAACTGACTAACAGCTAACGCTTTTTCTCTTTAACAGCTAACACTTTTTCTTAAATGGCTAACGTTTTTTGTCTAACAATTTAATTTAAGCATTTGAGAAAAAAGCATTTATTTAGATCACTAATGGTTTGCATAAACAGTCTCACTTAAATCACACAAAAACCAGTACTAAATATGACTCACCTTGAAGCATGAAAGGACCTGTGAAAGAAGACACACGACTTGTGTGGTATGATTGGTAATTGAAATGGTGATGCTTGATTGCCTCCCCTCAATTTTTCAGGTAGTCACTGTTTAATTTGTTCCTTGATTTAAACAGGACTGGTGTGGAGTATTAGGTACTTAATTCCATCAACAAACATCTCAATTTAGTGTCCAAAAAAATCAAATAGAAACGATTCTGCTCAATTCATTGATATGAAGTTTTTCAGTGATAACACACCATTATGTGATGGAAGAAGGACTGAACTTAAAGATCCTGAGAAAAACAAAGCCAGGAGAGAACATACTACAGCAACACATGACTCACATGTAACTGCATTGTCCAAGAATCAAATCAGGGCCACAACTAGGCCTCCCTTGCTTCCTGGTTAGTGCATAGTTTTTTGTCATAATACGTACCCATACAAATCATTTCATCAGGAGACAGCATCAAAGCAGGGTGTTTCTGCAATGCCAACATTCCAGTTTTTCAAGACTCAAACTAAAGTTGATGAAATGACAGGAGCTGATGCCAAGAAACTAGAAGAAAAGATTAAAAAGTGGATAGGAGATGAAGAAGAAGATGGTGGGTGTGGTGTTAAAGGACATGTAAGTAGGAAAGTGTATTGAAGTGATGGTTGTACCTTCAATAGGGGGTTTACCATGAACTAAATTAGATTTTGAGAGAGTTCAGTAAAGCCCATTCCCCAACCCAATCACTATAAATAAACAGTTCCTCATCAAAAATGTGCTTCCCTTTGTGTAAGCCCCTCACAAGTGTATTCCAGAAAAAGCAGTTCAAATTCCATTAGAGAGACTAGAAAACAGTTTTGATTAATTAATGCCTTGAATAAATATCCATTTGTGTATCGACAGGTTGACCTTTACAGCTATATCAGTAAGTCTGGTTGTGAATCTCTAAATGAAGACAATGAACATACCCTTGTAGACGCCTTGGCTAAAGGACCTGGATACTTACAGAGTGATTGTGATGAACAGGTACTTGGACCACCATGACTGACAACATTTTGCATGAGAAAAGTTGGCAAAACTAAAGGGAGAGAAATACTTTGTGACCTATAGACAGGAATTATTCCTGACCAATAGGACAAGGTCTATAGCTACAATTATAATTAGTTTATTATAGCCATAATTATAATTGGTATCTATAATTATTTTAGTGAGCACTCTGGTTAAGAACTTTAATTTGTGCGATTACAGTTTACATGTGTAGATGACATCACATCACTAAATCTTATGCACACTGGTTGAAATACAAAACGAATATAAAATATATTGGTTGAAATATAAAACAAATAGATTCCATTTTTACATTGTCTGTACTATTAGCCTGCTGCACAGTCATTTCTCCCCCCCCCCCCCCCCCTTCTATGGGAAGGGAAACTGTACTCTTAACTGATAGATGTACAAAAGATGTAAAAATGTGGTGAGTACCGGTATACTTTTTTGTTCTTACCACATTTTGACATCACCTGTACAGAAAAATGGAATCTCTTTTAATTGCTAGCCATAAGGATGTCATGTCTAAGAACAAATTCTCTATTTGATAGGTGTGCATCATTAGTGCCCCAGCACATTGACAGTTTTTGTGTTGTTTTTAGCTTCTGTTTTCAATAGCATTCACACAACCTGTGAAGATTCATTCAATAAAACTACAAGGACCAAGTGATGGTAGGTTGATACATGTACATTGCTATTATGATGTACATGTACAGTCTCACATTTATAGCTATTTCAACAAGACAGCATGGTGGAGTGGTCATAGCATTGCTCTTGTAATCCAAGTCCTCATTTGAATCCCTGCCATAAGCTGATGCTGAATTTGTTCTCAGTAGTCCTTCTAAAGTTCAAATTCAGCTTCTTGGCCATGTAGATTTGGGAAGCAAGGGTGGCTGAGCGGTGAGAACGCCGGTCTGTCACCGCTGTGGTCCCTCGTTCAGTCCCCGGACGGGGTATCACATGTGGCTTGAGTTTCTTGTTCATTCTCTCCCTTGCTTTGAGGGTTTTTTCTCCGGGTTCTCTGGTTTTTCCTCCCTCAGTAAAAACGAACTAGTTTCGATCTAAGCTGTGCTCCGTGATCAGACATGAGTCGTATGGTGGCTGCTTCGTGTATGTGTATGTAAATGTGTGATTGTTCAATTGTCTCGTAATGAAAGCGCCCTTGTAAACCTTCGACTCAATCACGTTGAGCTGCGCCCTTCATAATTCAGCACTTGGCTGCGAGGAAGGGTGATGAGCTACCCCAAATTTATTTATTTAAATCTTATTTATTTAGATAGCCAACTAGTTTGCCTCCTGGCCACTTGGGATACTTTATAACCTTTTCTGTTTACTTAATTTGTATTATTTACTAGCTGTAAAGCTAAGTACCATAAACAAATTATAAATAGTAATTTACATTTTTGCATTACTCTAATATATGCCTCAGTAATAAACTTTGCTGTGGCTATTGGCCTGCAGTGGTTATGTATGTGATAGCATCTTTAGTTTGCTTCCAATCTGATTTTGATACAAATATACCTGCATTAAATGTTTTCATTGTATTCACATGGGTACCAGGACAAGCCCCAAAGACAATAAAGCTGTTCATCAATCAACCAAAATCTCCTGATTTTGATTCAGCTGAGGATTTTACACCAGTACAAACCCTAGAGTAAGTCTTTTGATGCTTGCTATATAATCTACTTGTGCATAATAGCCAGTATTCAGATATTTTCTCTCTCCTATTCATTAATGGATTTTCTTCTTTTCTCTTTTTTTAATTCACAATCCACACTGTAAAGATGGTGTGTCAGCAATGGTAATATAATCATTATTGTGAGGTGTCAGGCTGCATGTTGATTGACGTAATATAATCATTATTGTGAGGTGTCAGGCTGCATGTTGATTGACATGGTATTAGGAAGTGCTTGAAAAATACCAAATCCTAAATGATTATCAATTTGGATTCAGTAAAAACAGATCAACCGAGCAATCTATTATTGACATTACCGAATGCTTTAAAAAGTCCATAGACAACAACTCGTACACTTGTGGTATATTTCTAGATTTTGCCAAAGCATTCGACACGGTCAATCACAAAATCCTGCTCAGTAAACTACAACAATATGGAATTAGAGGAATCCCTTTAGGATGGTTTTCAAGCTACTTACAAAACAGGAAACAGTATGTAGAATTAGAAGAAAAATCAAACCTAAGATCAGTTACATGCGGAATACCACAAGGTAGCTCATTAGGGCCTCTACTATTCTTAATTTACATTAACGATATTTCGAACTGCTCTGAAGCTTTATCATTCAGAATATTTGCAGACGACACAACAATATTTGCCTCATCGCAAAACTTAATAGATTTGGAACTTATGGTAAACAGTGAGTTGGTAAATGTCTCGAACTGGTGTAATGCAAACAGACTATCAATTAATTTCCGCAAAACTAATTTTATGATTATTAAATCGCCGAATAAAAGATTGACTAAAAATGTTGATATTAAACTTCAGAACAATGAGAACTCGTATACTTCTATCGAAAAGAAAGATCATGTTAAGTTTCTGGGTGTATTCATCGATGAAAATCTGTCGTGGAAATATCACATCTCCTTCTTAAGCTCACGCCTATCAAGGAGTGCTGGTATTTTTTTAAAACTCAGACACTATGTTTCGTTAACACAAATGAAAACAATTTATTACAGTCTAGTTTACCCATACTTAACGTATGCAATTGTTGCATGGGGAAATGCCTATAAAACTCACCTGACAAAGATACAAGTAAAACAAAATCACATAGTAAGGATACTATTCTTTGCAACACTCTATGGTAAAAACACCTCAAATGCTTTACCTTTTATCAATCTCCTAGATCTGCTAACAGTCCAAAATATTTTCAAATTGAATTCTTTAAAATTTATCCACCTATGGCAAACAAATCAGCTACCATCTATTTTTGACGATTACTTTGATTTTGCAAAAAATAAACATAGATATAACACTAGGTATGCTGCAAATCAAAATCTTTACAAACAAAAATTCAGAACAAACTTAGGAAAACAAACCATTAGTGCTATAGCTTCTGACCAATGGAAAGAAATTCCAACCAATCTAAAAGAAATTAAGAACACCCATTTATTCAAAAAGAAAATTAAGGCGGTCTTGTTACAGAGACAGCAAGCACAGCAATAACTGCTTGTTCAGTAATACATCTACTCTCTATTGATACCAATAATTACATTTTCATATATTATTATTATTATTATAATTATTATGTTATGATTAATAATTATAGTTATACTACAGGTAAATTGTATGTATGTACGTATATATTTATATTATTATAAGGATATCCATTTATTATACCTTTCGCTCGTGACAATATTATTATAACATAAAATGACTAGTGGCTAACACGAAAACCCGCAGTTAATTTAGCCTCTAGGCATTCAAAAAAAGAAAACTCTCAAAATTACAAATAAAAAAATACACATACTATCTGTAACTAAACCTACCTATTGTAATTCTGTCAAAAATGAAATCTGTACTGTAATGATGTTTGCAAAAATAAAATGTATTGTATTGTATTGTATTGGCCAGAGGTCTGTGGTTGGCCTGCAAAGCAGGCATTGGAGTATTTGGGATTCCTGTGCAAACACTGAAGGCCTGCAAGAAATGGAGCCAAACAGCCCCCTTTTGTACTTGACCTCATTTCTTACACTTCCTTAATTTCACACAGGAATCCCAAATACCCCTAATCTGCACCCCCAAAAGTTTGGGCTAGCAAGCGGTCACTAAGGTGTCAGAAAATAGTTTTAAGGTGTGGTGTCAGTAAGTGGTTGGTAAGGTGTCGGTAAGTGGTTGGTAATGTGTCAGTAAGTGGTTGGTAAGGTGTCAGTAAGTGGTTGGTGTGGTGTCAGTAAGTGGTTGGTGAGGTGTCAGGAAGTGGTTAGTAAGGTGTCAGGAAGTGGTTGGAAAGGTGACAGGAAGTGATTGGTAAGGTGTCAGGAAGTGGTTGGTAAGGTGTCAGTAAGTGGTTGGTAAGGTGTCAGTAAGTGGTTGGTAAGGTGTCAGTAAGTGGTTGGTAAGGTGTCAGTAAGTGGTTGGTGAGGTGTCAGCAAGTGGTTGGTAATGTGCCGGTAAGTGGCTGGTAAGGTATCACAAAGTGGTTCCAAGGCATTTAAGGTATCATTTTAAAAGTGGCTGTTAACTAAGATATATTGTAGTGTATTAAAAACTTGATGTTTTCAGGCTCACACAAGAAGATGTCAAGGGGGAAAGTATTATTCCACTGAAATATGTCAAATTCCAAAATGTTCAAAATGTCACGGTTAGTTACACATCCAACTATATTTTATTGTGTTATTTACAGTACATATTTATCTTAACAATAAATTGATTTTCAGTTCTTTGTAAAAGACAATCAAGATGATCAAGAGCTGACAATAATCAATTACCTTTGTATAATTGGAAGTACGTTGGAATCAACTAATATGCAGGATTTTAAAAGAGTAAGTCAAGAAACTTAGCCCAAATCACAGGGAGCCCGGCTTTTAAGAGTCGTAAATGAACGAATAAATCAATTAGTATTTTGGGTTTCCTGTGTTGAGATTTGAAACGAGACGCTAATAATGGAGAATTTCCGGTAATCGTAACTGCCAGTAACCTGATAGGAGATTATATGGGTAACTTGTAACGCACTCTCTTAGTAACAGTCAATAAGAGAGATCTCTTAGAGTGCGTTACACTGATACGTTAGATTTGAATTTCAAACTGCTCTCAAGTTACCCATATAATCTCCTATCAGGTTACTGGCAGTTACGATTACCGGAAACTCTCCATTATTAGCGTCTCGTTTCAAATCTCAACACAGGAAACCCAAAATACTAATTGATTTATTCGTTCATTTACGACTCTTAAAAGCCGGGCTCTCTGTGCCCAAATATGCAGTTCACTGTAATATTGGAATATAAGGGTCGTCCATGCACTAGAAAGAAGTAGCTGTCGATAACAAACTGGACGAATTAGCGATTGTAGTTGTCTATATGTTAAAGTTAACGATCGCAACTAGAGTTATTGCCAACTAACACCTAGTCTTTGGAGAAATTGGACCGAAGAAATTATGGGATGGCTTCAGGGTTTCATGAAAATATCAGCGAGGCTAACCCATAATTTATTTGGTACTTCTGATATATACCATATTTACTCGTTTTAGCGGCGCGGCGCTCATTAAATATTTTCCATTAAGCCTCGAATTGAATTTTCTTGGTTGCATCGCTTTTTTAACAATTTCTCATTTGAATACATTCACCTGAGGATTCCTACCTGAGGATTCCTGTACGAATAGCAGTTGCAAGTCGGCCGGGTGACGTTTGAATAGCCTCTTCAATCTTTAACGTTTGAATAGCCTCTTTAATCTTTAACGTTTGAATAGCCTCTTCAATCTTTAACGTTTGAATAGCCTCTTCAATCTTTATAATATTCGTTTTTTTGTTGTTGTTGTTTTTTCAGATTTCAGGAAAGAAAGGAGAAAGTCATTAAAATTCTGTTGTTTGGCTCATATTTTCTCTCCTTTGTAAAAATTACCAGACGACTTGTATTTTAGGATAGGTACTGCTACTACCTGATTGCTGAAATAAATTTAACTAATGCCGAGTTGTTTCTATCTTTCACATTACTTTTGGGCAACACCACCACCATAGCCTACGTCGTGTGAATTATGGATCTTTTACACTTGCAGAACTTGTACACTTTTACCGTGTAACAGTCAAATAGAAGAAAACAGAATAACGTTCTACTAGTAATGCGTATTAACCTAAAATCAACCAACTCTATCAATTTAAAATTACTACTTTTCAAGACCATAGGTATATGTGGGGGGGGGGGGGGGGATTGTGGCAGGTTAACTCGAACGTTTCAATGTTTGAACCAAACCACTTTATCCGAAAATAAAAAAGTAAAGTGTTTACACGCTATGCGTGAATTATCAAACGTTTGCAGTTTCTCAGTGCATGATGTAAAATTTACGGATTTTTTTACAATTATACACTTTGCAGCCATATCTTTGGAGCTATAAAAAATCTGCCCCCAGTGATAATTACCCATACATTCTTTGTAGAAATCCTAGTGCTTCTAAGATTCACCAGTTTTTCAATTTTTAAGATAATTATCTGAAACTTTCAGTGATTACTAAATTTGGCATGCTCTTTCCATTCTGATATTTATAGAGCCCTAACATTAATTTTTGTGATTGAAAAATAAAGGGTGACGCCTACTGATAGCCAGCAATTGCCGAGTAGTAAGTTTCACAGCAACATTGTACAGGGGGCGTGGGGGAGCCATTCTCATTACTATCCACTGCGTGCGCGCATCACGACATAATGGTGCAAACAATTCTGGCAATGATTGTAGTATACAGGCATTGATCAAATAGAATGATACAAATAAACAGAAATTGTTCATTATAAGAATCCCAACTGGCGGGAGGCAAACCAGTTGGCTATATACAAACATGGTCGAAAGTTAAACTGAATTTGAACAAAACCGAGACCAATTTCAACTGGGAAATTTGTTGATAAGATAATTCTAAACAAGCGCGTGTACATGGACGTTTCAAGCTGAGACAAGGACTTGGTATATTCTAGCTGCGTTTATTTAGGACATTCATAGATAGAACACAAAAATCCATATATTACTAGTGTACCCAGGAGCCGTTTCGGTCTCAACTTCTGAGCTTCGATGATTTTGAAAGGATCAAAGTCCATTTACACGACACCAAAAAAACCGCAAGGCAAGGATGATATTCGGCAAGGATGAATTTAATTTTTGATCGCGCGATATTTACACGGCACTGTATGATTTGTCATTGCCTATAAAGATAATACTGGCCAGAACAGTGCCATTTAAATATAGAACTCTATGACTTTCCGTACAAAAATTAAATTCATCCTTGCCGAATATCATCCTTGCCTTGCGCTTTTTTGGTGTTGTGTAAATGGGACTTCAATGTGTAAATAGCACATCGAACACAAAAACCAAGAGCTGCAAATCTGTAACTGGCTATTGACTGAGTTTCATAACAGCAAACAAAACTTGTATCTCTGGTCAGCTTTAAGCCCTAAAACAAAAGAACACTTACTAGCATGCAGCTTTCATAACATTGGCGTACAAATGCAGAGTCAGGGGGTTCGAATCCCACTAAGGTCTGAGAATATGTTTCTTTGCTATTTTAGGGAAAGTTTTCTGGGCCAGTGGGATTTCTCTTCTAGTACTACATCTTTTACTTATACTTCCACTTCATTCTACATCAGTGCTACGGGGTCTTTCATTTCATGTTACAGATGAATTATATATAGGACCATATTATTGGTCTTGGTTTTCACAAAATCTGTGAGACGCTGGCAAACCACTATAGTATAATTATCAATCTGATAAATTATACTTACCAGACTGAAAGTGTAGCCATCATAATGTACAGCGGATTCAACATCATTGTGCATGCGCCTAAAACAAACGGCATAAAGCATGAAAGGTATAGCAAACCTTTGCCGGGGATGAACATTATTAACTGCAATTGTTCCTCGGGTTTTAATTTAGATTCGGTTTACATAATCAAATCGTGTTGTGGACACCATTAACTGTCCAGGCAAACAAATAGGGTTTCGTATGACTAGGAAAACAGCTTGGTCACGGCACGGCGAGGTCCGTTTCACACTCTAAAAATAGGCGCTTATTAAGCGCATGTGGCTACAGCCTTATCTGCTTATGGGATAGAAATAAAAGCGTCAGTAAGTTAATGAGATACAGTGTTGAAATACTGGCTATTTACTGTAATTTCTTACATCAGACTACTGAGCGCTTAGATGACTAGTAAGGTTGCTTTTTTGTATATTTTAAAAAGGGTTATTAACCGAGCGCGAGGTCTGTATGGGAAAATATCAGACCTCGGTCTTGAGACCAAGCAAACGAGGTTAATAACTTATTTATTATATGGCTTTGAGAAGTCCCGCTAAAACAATTGCCAAACGCAAACTTTTCTTTTTATCCGGGACAGCGGTCCTGATATGGCAAAATACAGACCATGCGTTAGCCAATCAGAATTCAGGAAATTATCTAGCCATATAATAAAAATTTTTATTGTCACTTTTCTGTAACTCCAGAAATATAAAAGTGTAGCTGTCAAACAAATGCCAAAAATAATTTTCGTAGAAGATAATGTAACAAAATGTAGTTAAATATTCTTAGCCACTAAACAACTTATTATACGCGCCCGACATAAAAGTGTTCGAAGCACAATCGGTTGAGTCACTTCTAATTTAGTAAACAAACAGACGATTGGAATATAAAGCAGGTATATACTAAGAGATATTTCTTTACATAGAAAATTGAGCCCAAACACCAGTGCTTATCTCATTATGAAGTGCTCTTTGGTCACACTTTTGCCCCCATAGACTCGATGTCTTGAGCGAGGCCCTAATCCCTCCAGTCAATACTGCTGGGACCTGTGTTAGAGGAGGCCCATCTCCCTCCTACAAGAGAGGAGGCCTGACTCCCTCCTCTCTACCCAGGAGTACATTCATGTGGGTGGATGCTGAGGCCCAACTCCCTCCTTCACCCACTGTCTGTCCTTCTGGGCCATAGCCTTTATCCACACATAAATAAATCCAGCAGTATTGGGGCCTTTGTTTCATAGCAAAACACAGAGCATTTCATCTCCCACTTCCCCATTGGCAGCCACAAGATATGTTGTTGTTATTGTCTCCTAGTGTTTAAATGATACATTATTGCTTTATTGGGAAAAGAGGAAGTCAATTAAATGCTAATTTATTGAAATAATGCAATAAATTATAGTTAATTGGCAACTCTGATGGTGAGGTGAGTCTGAGCCAGGGCCATTTCCGGTCCCATTGTGTGACATAATCATGTTGTTTGACTACTATATATAGCTACACATCCCTCGTGACCTATGTCATCCAATAGGCATCATTGTAAGCGATATGTTCACTTGACATGTTAATTTCATGACATTCATTCCTGTGTTGAGCAGCCAACACAGTCAGAAGTCAAAATTTTTCCCCACCCCTTATCCCTCCCCTTGCTCTGACTCACACCACCGGATATTATTTTATAACAATTTTTAATAACATCAACCAATCTCAGTTTGCATAACTTGGTCAGATACGTCACTTGTATAATCAGCCATATTTCAATCACTTATTTAGACTATTCATAATTGTAGGTATTCTTTATAAAAACAAAAACAAAACAAAAAAAACAACAACAAGAAACAAAACAAAAAAAAAAACAAAAAAAAATTACAAAACTCCATCTGGCATTGTCCCAGATAAAGGTTACAGTTACTCAACCACTATATCAATAATGTAAAGACCCATAAATCTTTAATTCCACCTGAGATAATTTTATCTCAGGTGAAATATTTATTTTTATAAATTTCAGAGATTCAAATCCACAATATCATCTAATTTGAAAAATTGACATATTTTAAATTTATTTGAACAATTTAAGAGATATTATTTAGAGTTATTGGAATGTTTATTGACTGATTTGTAATTAAAAGTGAATAATTATTTACCCGATAAAATAGGGAATGGGGATGAAGTGCTCTTTGGTCACACTTTTGCCCCCATAGACTCGATGTCTGGAGGCCCTAATCCCTCCAGTCAATACTGCTGGGACCTGTGTTAGAGGAGGCCCATCTCCCTCCTACAAGAGAGGAGGCCTGACTCCCTCCTCTCTACCCAGGAGTACATTCATGTGGGTGGATGCTGAGGCCCAACTCCCTCCTTCACCCACTGTCTGTCCTTCTGGGCCATAGCCTTTATCCACACATAAATAAATCCAGCAGTATTGGGGCCTTTGTTTCATAGCAAAACACAGAGCATTTCATCTCCCACTTCCCCATTGGCAGCCACAAGATATGTTGTTGTTATTGTCTCCTAGTGTTTAAATGATACATTATTGCTTTATTGGGAAAAGAGGAAGTCAATTAATATTTATTTAGTTTTAACGATATGCTATCACAAGGATATCTTAGGGACCCTTAGGCTTGAAATAAAGCAGCATTTTCATTCACTGTCGGTCACGGCTTTGAAGTCTCGCGAGCAAAGTTTATGCTGCACGTGGCGTAATTTACGGAAAAATGTCACATAAATTATTTCGTTGACAATTTTTAATGTAACTCTTTTAAAGATGAATTTGTACTTGTTTTAATTCTTCAATTAAGAATTTCCACAGCAAATTTTTGCCTCAAGTAATTAGTCGATTGACGGAAGAGAATCTTCACGAACTTGTATCTGTCATTCGGTGGTAAACTCAACACGCCTTTTTGTTGTTGTTTTCTTGACAGACTCAGGCGGTAGTTCGCTTTTAAAATCTTTTCGTTTCTGTTTATTTTAACACTGAATCGAAATTATTTTATTTCAAAGTGTCCTTTGTTTATCATTATCGATCATTGTCTACTCGTTTAAAGGCGATCAATGATTGGTTCCGAAGTTCATTATTGGGCTTCCTGTGGAGTTACGCACACTCTTACTTACTTACTTACTTACAACCCGATGACTAAGTGGCTTCGCCTCTTCGAGGCTGTAGCCACAATAAACGATGGATCGCGTAGGAATAGGACCAA
Organism: Telmatactis stephensoni; assembly: GCA_029948255.1. Lineage (NCBI taxonomy): Eukaryota > Metazoa > Cnidaria > Anthozoa > Actiniaria > Isophelliidae > Telmatactis > Telmatactis stephensoni. The sequence goes on along the minus strand of JALIZF010001798.1, from coordinate 577,347 downwards.
TCAGCTTCCTGTATGACAACGCTAGGCGCCGTTGGGAGGGTTTCAGTTCAAATACAAAACTTACCGCAGTGCATGCTATTACAATGAGTGTCCTCACATCTAACTTCTAGAGTCAAAGACACGCCATTGCACTTCCCAAAACATGATCGCTTTTGTAAAGTCTGAGCAGGCGTGCTAGCACAGCACTTGTTGGCACACAAAGCCATGTCAGTCTGCCATGGTGACGCATAGTAAGCAGCTGAAAACAATGCATGTGAATGTAACGTCACAGGGTTTCAGTATTAATGGTTGATTAGTAAAGACTGCCCCGTAGTTTTATATTAACAATGAATTATTAAGGCTCACCACAGTGCAGCTTGTTACATTCAGTGTCATCACATTGTACTTGCTTGGCTACTTGAACCGCGTCACATGCACCAGCACGAGTAGCATTGCACGTTCTGTTCTGCCAGGTTTTAGAGGATGCAGCACCACAGCATTTAGAAGCACACATACTCATATCTGTAACCCATGGTGACGTGTAGTATGGCGCTAAAAATTGTCACATTTAAATACACTTAATGGGCAATAACTACAACGACTGTATATTCTTAACATAAATTTCCTTCAACTTTCCTTTCCGTCAACTTCAAACGGTTGTAGTTCTTATATGAAAGCACCCACAGTTATCAACTTTCGTCCACTTGCTACATAAAGACTAAAGTTTTTAATGGTAGATGTTTTGTTTACATCGGGGTTACCATAGCGACGAAACGATGACGTCACCATTTTAGATTCCAAGCAATTTTGTCTTTTTTGACCTAAACTTTTAAAACGACACACAAGGCGTTACCAAATGAATTAGCACATTGCCTAGCAGCATACGAATTTTGAAGAAATTCGTAAAAACAGATTTTAAATTATAGTTTCGAGGCACAATTTTTAACCCCTAAAATAATATTAGCTTTTCAGTTTCAATTCAATAATTTTACAAGCAAAGCAGCATGACAACTCTTGGACAACGAAGTTGCATGTCAGAAAGTGCTTTGGATCTCCCAGTCAGCGTACGTTCACTTATAGACATGAAATTGGGCGAAATTTTATATCAAAATTCATACAAAAACGTTTAGTTTTCCTGATGTAAAATCTCTCAGTCAACTGTTTTCTCCCTTTGATGATAGGTAGTCTGATAAATGAACAACATTTGGACAGACCAAGAGTTGTCATGCTGCTTTGCTTTTAAAATTATTGAATCGAAACTGACAAGAAATTGTGATTTTATGGGTTAAATCAAAAAATTGCGCCTCGGATAACTCAAAATCCGTTTATACGAATTTCTCCGAAATTCGTCCGAAATTCGTATGTTGCTAGACAAAGTGCTAATTATTAACGCCTTTGTGTCGTTTTAAAAGTTTAGGTCAAAAAACGCGTAAAATTGCTCAGAATCCAAAATGGTGACGTCATCGTTTCGTCGCTATGGTAACCCTGATGTAAACAAAACACATACCATTAAAAACTCCAGTCTTTACGTAGTAAGCGGACGAAAGTTCATAACTGTGAGTGCTGTCATGGGAGAACTACAGCCGTTTCAAGTTAACCGGTCGAGCACTAGAGAAATTGTAGGAAGCCTCCTTAAGTGGGCGTCTCTGTTAAAGACGCCCACCGATTTTGACTTTCGAAATAGATTTTCCTGGCACTCTATTATTTTGAAGGCCTGACCTAAAGAATGACTAACTTGAACTTAGTTTGCTAAAAAATTATTTATTTATTTTTTTGGAGTCCGCCAAGCCTTCACTCGGCACAATGGCCATTTTGAAGTCAAGCAGATAGCAAAATACCAAGATATTGACATTGCCGTAAAGAAACAAATTTGTACCAAGAGACCATAATACTAAGAGAGCGAAGCTCAGTATTGATGTCTGTGCCATGTTCGTGGCGGCTAAGGCTATTTTTAGTAACTTCGCCATCGCGCGCGCAAGTCCCTCAACCAATAGAATTTGATTTTTGACGTGCGCGCGGACGGGACCGTTTGAATTCTATTGTTTAAGAGCCTTGCGCGCGCGATAGCGAAGTTACTAAAAATAGCCTTAGCCGCCACGAACATGGCACAGACATCAATACTGAGCTTCGCTCTCTTAGTATTATGGTCTCTTGTTTGTACTTAAATGTTATAACTTTTATATGAATGTGTTCCTGTATCCTTCTACTTTGTTAGGCCACATGACTTTCAAAAATTACAGTTTGTTTTTTAACGGTAGCAAGAAAATTCTAGACCCTCCTGCACACGCTGTGTTCGACATCACCAAACATCTCAACTTTAAGGGCTTGTTTCAAAATCGTGGGACCTTATTCATTCTCTTCCAGTATATGCGCATAAAGTACTAACGTTGGCCAATACAAAACGCTTATAAAATTGTTCTGCACTCAATTTTCTAGAAAAATACAAGAGCCCAAACTTCAGGTAATTTGAAAATATGTCGAAATTCACCATACATTATATGTAATTTTTTAAAGATAACAGCTAACATATACTACCTTATTTGGTCCTACATGCAGCTTGGTAGTCGTGGGAAGCCGTATTCAATCCACTTTAACTTAAAAAAGTACTGCTTGACTTTCGAGCAGCCAGGGATTCCAGGGCAAATTCGATGAACAGTCGCATGGTGACGTGAAAACTTGGTGGTGGTTTCACTGGCTTCTAATTTCCGTGCAAAGTTCGTTCTGTGCAATCTTTAAATAAAATAGTCATCTTCAGAGATGCAGTTAACCATACACAAGACAAAACTGGCATTGATCTATCAAAACGAGTCAAAATGCTGGAGAGAAAACTTGTTCGAATTCACGAATGTGTTTACATCGAGATCACTCGTTCCCAGTCCACCAGTATTTAAGTACAGGGGGAGGGGGTAGAGGGGAGCTTTTGCAAAGCAGGAAGTTAATCAAAAAAATATATTTTCCTGTCTTTTCTGCAATTAGATTCTATCTTCAATTATGAATAATCTGTAATCGAGATTATTTTTTTGTCTATTTTTGTAGCATAAGGTGAATACACAGGTAGCCCAAATCATATATTGAAGATTTAGACCAGTCCGGAAAAGTACCCTTTTTTGACGACCTTGCTACGTCACAACATGGCGGCGAAAGCCTGTCGGAGGACCGAACGCGACTCGTAAACTTTTCGAGGCTGTATCTCTATTGTTTTATTGATTTTACCCGAAAAGCTTTGCGATTTGGTTAGTCATGGGATCAAGGTGTCTGTGGAAAGCGTCAGTTGAAGCTAAGTTGTAGTGCGAAGCTGAAAATACCGAAGAATTCTCGCTGCCATCTTAATTTTACGCTTCAAAATCACTCCGCCGAGGTGAGTTCAAAGTGTGTTTTAGCAATGTTGGGAAATTTTGTCGTATTCGAGGAAATTATTTGAAGAAGGAGAAGGATGAAGCAGTTATGTGGTGAAGTGTGAACTGTGGGCATGGCGTAGTTTTTGTGGGCACGATGAAGTTTGTTTGAGAGTAATAAGGAGGCAGAATGGCTGAGTGGTCAGAGCGTTGGTCTCGCAATCTGGCGGTCCCAGGTTCGATTCCCGCTCTGGCTACTAGCTGAGACTGAATTTGTTCCGATTTCGATTAGTCCAAATTCAGTTTCTCGGCCATGCTTGTAATATAGCCGACTGGTTTGCCTCCTTGCCAGTTGGGATTCTTAAACACTTTATGTTTGATTTACATTATTTAGTTGTGATTATTTCAGTGGAGTGCCTGGAAACTAGCTGGATAGCTAAGCGCTCTTCCACTACAAACAAAGCATTTTATTATTATTTTTTTTTTTAGTATTTGTATTTATTCGATGCTACACTCTTCTTTACAGGACCTTGTATGGAAGAGCATAGAATAAAAATTCAAGAGTGAAGGGGCTGTTGCTCATCACAAGAAAGGGGGGAAGGGAGAATGAAAGTTCTACATCCAAATCATATGTTTTGATATTAGTTTAGAGATTGACTTCTTATAATTTCTTTTCCTTGGTAAGCCACCTTTCCTACATAGCAAATGTCTTTTGAATACCTATTAGTAAAGTAAACAGATACTAAATTCAACTCTCTTTAATTTATGCTCTCTTTAATTTATGATGGACATCAATAGCAAAAGTTTTTAATTTTAAGATAGTCCAAAAACCAACAGTACAAGATAAATATCACTAGTTATTTTTACATTGGTTCAGTTTTCATTGTTCTCCGCAGTTGAATATATTGAATAACCCCTGCTAGAACAGAGAGCTAATTTCAATACAAGGGGAATATATATCAGTATGCAAGGGGAATATGGCATATTAACCTTGCATACTAATGTATATTCACTTCGCATTAAAATTGCAAGTAAGGAACCAATAGTCTTTATACATGACCCAGTTTGTAACAGAATAAAGTTGATACCCAATGCATATGACCTAAACACTTTTACATGTGTGGGATGCATTTGGTGAACTGGTATGGCTTACTGCGGATGTTTCTGACAAACTGGCATAATTGAACAACAATTTCTCTGTTTTAGACATTAATGAAATTTGTATTTTTGAAAACCTCACCAATGTAAAAATAAGTCATTTATTGGCCTTCAGCTCATGGTTATGTGTATATTCACCTTGGGCTGTGCCCTCTACAGAGTAGACATTGCTGTTGATTATCAGAAAATAGTATAAAATCTGGTCTGTTCTTGCCAAAAGTCCAACAACATTAATTGATCATTGATAAAGTATTGTATATAAATGTATCTTTCCATCAAGAACTGTCAATATGGAAATACTGCTGTAACAGAAACAAATTGAATTGATAGAAATTTGGTTTTTGGTAAAAAAAAAAATAAATTAAATAGTTAAACCCCACATATAATAACCTGTTGGAATTTGTTTGGCTCAACAGGTTCTAATATTTTGGGGTATCACACAACCCCCTCTCTTCAGGCTGATAACCCTCACTAAACAATGCTATTTTTGTGCAAATTATGTTGGTTCTTTTTTATTTTAATTGTGTAAAATATTCCAGAAAATACCTATACCTCACCATGGAAGGCATTTGTAAATGCCTCCAACCACCTAGAATTCCCAAATTTTTCACATACAAACTCTATAATTATTTTGTTTGTGGGATATAAATAATTTCTGGAACTATACATTGGTAATGTTTGCAGTACTAAAAAGTACTGGTAGAGTGCACGCACTTAATCCATGAAACATAAATAGTACAAAATAGTGCTAAATTATGGTAATTCCTTTGTTTCCTATTGTCTAATCAACACTATTTACTACTAATTAGTAGTGTTTGTTTCACGGATTAAGTGCATGCACTCTACACTTTTAGTTCTTTTAACTTGCAAAACAGATATTAGTCCACTACAAATTTGTAGACCCACTTTCAATATAGTGGATGAGTGTTAGCAGACAATGGTGGTGAAGTTGAGGCTTAGAGAAAGCAATTTTCTTCTCCATTTTCTCCCTTAAGCCACATTTATAAATTTCTTTATATGTGTGATTGTCCAACATTCATTTTGATAAGACCATTGGACATTGAGTATTAAATTTTGTTTCAAGGGTCAAGTGCACTCACTCTACTATAAAGATAATTATAAAAGCTATTCTAGTCCATGTGTACACGTAGTTTTGAAAGATCCCAATGTATGTGAAGTCAAAACTAATATTTAAATACAGACTTTCTTTGCAGTGGAATATATATTGAGTCCTCTTTCGTGTCTTTTTGCTAAATGTGCTTGTTGAACTGTTAATTCGACAAGAATGCAGTCCGATTATTCCAAGGAGAGTGAATTGAACAATGGCAGCGTTGTTGGTACCCTGGACGCATGGAAATCTCACTTATGCGAAATAGTTCTCCTGCACTCTGTCAAAAATACCCACTTCTTGCAGTCAACAATCGATAATCGATCAGCACTGAAGTTGATTTCATTTGAAAAACTTACATTTATCGACATCAGTTAAAGATAGCTTTGTTCTTCTCAAACACCCTTAATCGATTTTAACCTTATGTGAGTCTGGTTTCTTTCGTTGATGATTTAAGTAGTGAGACTTAGGTCCTAGGTCAGGCATATTTATAATTCAAGGAGAAAGAGCCGTACTACAACTCCGAGTATGTATGACCGCATGTAGAGTTTTTTCTGACGAATTTCAAAGCCAAAACTATCGATTGCTGTCACTCGTGTAGAACCTCCACTTCTATGAAGCTTCTTAGTGCACACTGATGTTCGTTTATGAAAACAGATGACACATTTTAGTGCCTTTTGTAGTTCCAACAGCAAAGCACATCTTCCCCGAGTCGGCCATTTTGATTCTGCTATTGTTCTTGCTAGAGTTGCCATGACTACGAGATCCCTTAATTCTGATTGGACAGAATTTGTGTTTACAATAACATTAGAAAGGTCGTCAAAAAAGGGTACTTTTCCGGACTGTAGACTAGGCCGGTATCCCGAAAATCCTGCTATTTCGCCTGAAACACATCACTCTTTCATTTATTACTTTTTCCCTTCAAGTTTTATCAGTCAATCAGTGATCTGTACACCCTCCCCGATGTACGTTATTTGGCCGGCTTCTCCGTCACTGATTCATATACAGGTACCTAGCCTTACAAGTTTAATTGATCACTTTTTCCCTTCAATTATTATTAGTTCCTTTCCAACGCTCTGCTCATCTCCAACAGCTTTTGACTTTCCTATTAGTTTGGGATAGCGGGGTCCTACTGTAATTCCGTTTGTTACGTACAGTGCGTTAAATATACAATTGAATCCAAAAAATGTTGTCGGAACAAGTCCACAGTGTGTGCACTCCATGACTACAAAAGATTTTGGTAGTTATTCTTTTAATTAATCTATTCACTATGATCTCGATGTAAACACATTCGTGAATTCGAACAAGTTTTCTCTCCAGCATTTTGACTCGTTTTGATAGATCAATGCCAGTTTTGTCTTGTGTATGGTTAACTGCATCTCTGAAGATGACTATTTTATTTAAAGATTGCACAGAACGAACTTTGCACGGAAATTAGAAGCCAGTGAAACCACCACCAAGTTTTCACGTCACCATGCGACTGTTCATCGAATTTGCCCTGGAATCCGTGGCTGCTCGAAAGTCAAGCAGTACTTTTTTAAGTTAAAGTGGATTGAATACGGCTTCCCACGACTACCAAGCTGCATGTAGGACCAAATAAGGTAGTATATGTTAGCTGTTATCTTTAAAAAATTACATATAATGTATGGTGAATTTCGACATATTTTCAAATTACCTGAAGTTTGGGCTCTTGTATTTTTCTAGAAAATTGAGTGCAGAACAATTTTATAAGCGTTTTGTATTGGCCAACGTTAGTACTTTATGCGCATATACTGGAAGAGAATGAATAAGGTCCCACGATTTTGAAACAAGCCCTTAAAGTTGAGATGTTTGGTGATGTCGAACACAGCGTGTGCAGGAGGGTCTAGAATTTTCTTGCTACCGTTAAAAAACAAAATGTAATTTTTGAAAGTCATGTGGCCTAACAAAGTAGAAGGATACAGGAACACATTCATATAAAAGTTATAACATTTAAGTACAAATTTGTTTCTTTACGGCAATGTCAATATCTTGGTATTTTGCTATCTGCTTGACTTCAAAATGGCCATTGTGCCGAGTGAAGGCTTGGCGGACTCCAAAAAAATAAATAAATAATTTTTTAACAAACTAAGTTCAAGTTAGTCATTCTTTAGGTCAGGCCTTCAAAATAATAGAGTGCCAGGAAAATCTATTTCGAAAGTCAAAATCGGTGGGCGTCTTTAACAGATCAGAGACGCCCACTTAAACTTGTACGCGTGTAAAAAGTAACACAACCACATATTCATCAATCTATCCATCCATCCACAGCTCCATCCATCCATTCCTTCGTTCCTTCCTTCCGTTCTACATTTCTAGAGATAACAAGGCAATTGTTTGTCCTTGTTTTGAATGTCTTACCTACATCCGAGCATTCTACAGGAGGTTTTTCCACGTAGGAATTGCAGTAGTCGCTTTTACAGCACGTGTAATTATTACACGAGACCAATCTAACGCCAGGATGACTACTCAAAAATGAAGTATTCCAAAGAGCACAAAGCTCATTATTGGTCTTGCTGCAAATTACACTGGATGGAGTACAGGACTTCTGCATCCATCGCATTTTCTGACGACATGAAAAGTATTCCATAGAATGGCACTATTGTGACATGATATAACACTTGATGTGATATATAACTATACTGCAGTAATAAGGGGATGTCTTTATTGTTTAAAGGCTTTGAGTTCATGTTCAACGTCGTTACGTTTGTCTAAACCTTCGAACCAAAGCAACCCAAGCGACGGGTCTGACAGAGCAACTACGAGATCTGGTTGCTGAGATCAGCAATGATTTGCTTCTAGTCTATGATTACTTTATCAGATATATAGAAAAAATAAACTAAAAGAGACATTAGGCACTCAATTAATTATGATTGACTGTAATTAGTATAGGTAATCACACGGTTTCGAGTTCAATTTGGAATTAACGAGTGTGTTTTTCAAAGAGTAGCAAAATCGCACAAGCCCGTAGGGCGAGTGCAATTTGAGCTCTTTGAAAAACACACGAGTGTGAATTATCCAAATTGAACGAGAAAGCCGTGGTGATTACTTAGTTAATAATATACATGAAAAAATTAGAGAAAAAAAACGGTGATTTTTTTTATAAAAACTGATAACCGGTGATAAACTCTCAAGAAGAAAACTTTGAGCGCGCGCTCGTTGAGATGCGATGGTGTCAGTAGCGCGCGCAAGTCATCAAAAATTTTATTTCAGACATACGTGTTCTTTAATGAGTGAAAAACTTCGTACATGTCATGCTTGTTAATGTTTACAAAGCAGAATAAGAAAAAAATAATTTTAAGCACATTTTTGGACCTATAAATTCAAACGTAATTTGCACTGGCGGCGTTACAGATTTTTGCAACACTGCATGGTATTACATTTGAACTGCACTGCTCTCAGCCAATCAGCATCGAGAATTTTTTTCATGTGTATTATTATCTAAGAAATAACAACCCGGTATCGTTTTCTTGTAATTATTGCTCTCTTTGCCGTTTTGCTTGGCTTGGCTTGGCTTTCCAAACTCCAGACCGCATCACTTAAAAGGTGGACCGGACCTTCAGGTTACCGATTATTAGCGACTTCTCTGAGGGAAGATTACTTAGCTACGTAGTTTATAATTAGCGGTTTTTGGGGAAATGAAGATTTTTACTATGATTGACCAAGAATACCAAAGAATTCTAATTTTAGCGATTACAAAATTTTGCAATTTTTAGGAATTCGCTAAAACTGTGGTTTTTCTAATCGAACGACCAGCACTTTTCCCGCCAAAAAAGGAGGGAGTTTTACAACTGAACTGGAATTGTTTTATTTACACTGCTTTTTGTGTCTCATCTTTGATTACTGTCGTAATAGTCCCATCAATCATATACAACTGGTTAACAATCTGCGATACTGATTTATAAGGAGAGAAAATAGGAGCGAGGAGATGTCTCTAGGCAAACGGCTGTTCAGCGTTGTTGACTTTCGTGACGTCACAATAGTTTTCACAGTGCATATCATTGGTTAAATTCCCACATAACTATGTCCTAAAGCGAAGGGGGTATATAAGTGTTCGAATTTGGCTAAAATTGTTGTGAATTGGTCAGTTATGTGGCTATTTCTAGGACGAGGGTCCATTATATTAGACAAGGCGCAAAACTGAAAAAGTCGATCGCAAAAAATGCAGAAGGCATTTTGGGGTAGAGGCAGGTAACATAACTATTCTAAACTAATTTTTCATGCTGAATGCGAATATGAGTGTTACCAAAACGTATTCTGCAATCTTATACGTGTAAATGACGTATTTTGTGAATTGCTACAGTCATTCCATACTAACGTCTATTTAATGTAATTCCAAAAGTTCCCAAACTTAAAAACAATTACCATAGCTGGAAAGAGCATATCAAAATCAGTAAAACTGCATCGAAGTTTGAAGGATATATGTTGAAAAATCAAGGAGATTCGAATTTTCAAAAATCGAAATTTGTTTGTATCTCTTGCATAACTGTAAGTGTTTTCATACAAAATTTCGTTTTAAATTAAAATTAAAATTTAATAATTATTCTTTAGGCGGACTAACAACTCCTCAAATAATACCTTTCCAGTTGTTTTGTTGATCAAGTCATAAGTTTGCAAAAAGCATGCATCGAACTGGTGAGGACATCCTGTTTTACTTTGAGATTGATAACATTGCTGTGTAGTCCAGCCTTCTTTGCAGTTCCAACAAGACAATGTCGCTCCATACACTGCAATAGAAACACTCATACAGTAACCATAGTTACGCAATTATAGAGGTTTTAATATACACTTAAATCAGAATTCGTATACTTACGACAACATGTTCTTATAGTTTCAATATCATCTTTACTAAACATGTTAAATCAACAAAGTTGCCAGTAGTGAGTACAGTAGTGAGGAGAATGAGTAACATAAACCTACTTATATAGTTATTTATTCAATAATCCAAGAAGAAAAGAAAAGAAAAAGGCTATTATATTATTTTTAGATTGAACGCTTAAGTTGGGTTTCAACCAAAAGAATGATGTGTAACTGATGAAACTAAGGCCTAGTTCAAACGTCGCATCTCACATGTGTCGAATGCAATGCAAATGAGATGATAATGAAAGAAACAAAAGATTTGACTAATTTGCATTGAGTTTGGCACATGTGAGATGCGACGTTTGAACTAGGCCTAAGAACTGTTGTCCTAAGTGTACGAATTCTAGTTGCACTATAGACCTAATCGGCTAAAGCGTTGCTATGTACGTACGTTTCCACCAATTCAAAACTTCTGGGAATAAGAACTTTTGTTCCAAAAATTTCCACGAGATAAAAGACAAAGAATTATATTCCCAGAGGTTTTGAATTGGGTGGAAACGTACATAGCAACGCGTTAGCCGATTGGGTCTATTGTTACTAAGACCATTTGGTAATTCATATTACATTTAAATCACTTTTTAGCCCATATACAGTATCTACAGAATCTACATTTGGACCTCCACCTAGTTTCCTACATTAGTTTTGTGACTCCAGCAGCCTCCCCGCGCCTTCCCCCAACCACTCATTTTTTGGAGAGAAAAAACTCTCATAAACTGAAATTCAAAAGCATCACTTTTAAGAAAAATTCAAACTATGCAAATGCATATCATCAGCTTAGTTTGAAAACTGCAAACAAAGCAAAAAAGAAACAACGTTTTTGTACATGCAAGCAAACGTTTGTGGCTCAAAAAAACAACGATTTGGTTTTATTGCTTATCCAGATACTAATTATACGTGCATACACTGCACCTGTTCAAAAACCTAATCAAAATTCTTGTTTGCGCCTGCTTCAAACTCTGTCGGGAGTCAGAGTCGAGCGGCTTTTATATTGAAGTTGAGTGCTTTCGCGAACTTTCCGAAATAAAGTTGTACTAGTGTGCTGAACTGTATATTTTGATAAGGATGTTCGAAGATTGGCAACATTCATGCAAGAATCCCTTCAATTAATATTTCAGAAATAACATGATTCACAGTACAACCTCAATCGTTATGTTTCACACAAATGTACGGTATTCAATCATATAACAAGTGCATGTTTTTTACTGTGTTTTCGAGAATTCCTGTAGTTTGTCCTTACGTCCTAGTAATACCATGCTTTGTAAAATTATGCGAAAATTTTAAGTGTTGGCTCCATAAATATTCTTCTTCGCAGATTTTTTTCTGGCTAAAACAAGACTTTAAAAATTCCTGCTTAATTACTGTAGTAAGCTTTTGCGCTATCAGGATTCAATAAGAAACTTTTTCAATAAGAAACACTAAGATCCATTATATTCGATTTTTACAACATCCATCTTTAAGAAAACCATCGAAATAACTGATTGATCATGACTTGGAGCGCTCACAAAAGTTGTTAAAAAAGTGTGTCAGTGTTAGTAAAACAACCTGTTTTAGTGAGTTAGCACATAGCGGTAAGACTGACTACTGTGAACTACTTGAACTCAAAAAGCCGTCAGCATCACAGATTTAAACTGGTGATGACTAAACCATACACATCCCAACTAAGCTTACTGAATCATGCATTCTGTCGATATGATCAGTCCAAATAGTAATCTCGAGGAAGAATTAGAAGAAGACTACAAGAAGAAGAAGAAGAAGACTAGAACAAGAAGAACAAGAAGAACAAGAACAAGAACACTGAAGAAGAACAAAAAGAACAAGAAGAACAAGAACAAGAAGAAGAAAAGGAACAAGAAAAAGAACAAGAAGAACAAGAACAAGAACAAGAACAAGAAGAACAAGAACAAGAAGAAATAAGAAGAACAAGAAATAAAAAGAACAAGAACAAGAACAAGAAAGATATGAAAAGAAAGCGAAAAATCCGCGTCTTACCTGCTAAAATTGCTAAAATAAAAATTTTCAAATAATACTTGTCAACGACTTCATTTAAGGCCATGATTTCGTCAGATGGACGGATGCACCGAGGTCGCTTCCATTAAATACGACCTTTCTCTTTGGCAACATAATAACAAACACTCTGGTTGCTATATGGTCATGGGACAACGTACTGTGAGATGAGGAAATGAGGCATGCCGTCCTACTAGGAGCTCATAAAAGACCACACAAAGACTTAGCAGGACTCGAAAAGTGATATTGCAATGCTTTGGTTTTTCAATTACTGTAAATTAGTTTTTGATCAAATATTCATAAATGCTGTTGATGAAATGCACAGTTAAGGCGGCGCTGTTACATGCTGAAACTTTCCTCTCAAACTTGCCTCAATGGCCGTTGCGAGACAAGTTTCACAACGCATTGCACCGTGTAACATGGTCATTTAGCTGAAACTTCCCCCGGGTCGGTTTCACGAAACGGTTTCACGAAAAGTAGAACTGCTTTCTACTCCTGCAACAGAAACGTGTGTCGCGAACAAGCTTCAAGACAAAATTTCAGCGTGTCACACCCCTTATGAATCTCGTCTCGCATCGGCGATCGAGACAATTTTCAGATATGAAAAGTTTCAGCGTGTAACATTGCCTTTAGTGTTGTGGGACATCAGTTACAAATGCATCGAAAAATTTGATTACTAGAGCAGATTTCGTATGAGTGTGAAATTAACGGACCGCGCCGTGCCGTAACCGTGTCAGTGCCGTAATCTCTATAAAAACATTTGAAATTTCTGCCGTAACCGTGCCGTGACCGTGCCGTGCCGTTTTCACAGTCATACGAAATCCACTCTAGCTAGGAATCACAAGGTCGAGATCCCAATCACAACATTTTCATAGAAACGTTACTTTAGTGTTCTGCTCGCAACTGCATTCTAGAAATAGTTTTCAGCATCAGAGCAAGATATCCAAGGTCGGTCAATTCAAAGGACAGTTTTGCAATCGTATAATAATTTGATGGGCGTGCTGCCTGTGGAATACACACGGTAGGGCTTGCTCTGCGGTGAGCTCAATCAATTTCATGGTTTTCTTCATAGTGACAATAAACACCTCAGTGTGTTGGTTCACTCGTTATAATTAAAAAATAGGGAATAGTATAATTCACATTTAAGTGTTATCTATTGTTCTACTGGCGTAAATTAATGTAGATGTAGATGTACATATATGTTTTAAATTTATCATTTATCAGAGAGCAGTTCTTTTTTGATTCCTTACAAATAAATTTGTCCAAGCCATTAAAAATCAGTTGGTAGCCCCGATAAGAAGGCACAAGTAAGTTTACAGCGGTTTTCAATCACACGTGTCCACCAACGATTTTTCTCCCAATCGAAAACTGAGTTTTCATGGACGTCAATCAAAAGCGTTTCCATGACAATCCAATTAAGCACGTACGAACTGGAATACTGGTTCATCTAACTTGATTTACTTGTTTTGAAAATGTTCAGAGCCTCTGAAAATATTACCCAATGAAAAGAAATAATTTTTAAACAATGAAATGAGACTTCAATGGCTTGAAAATTAGAAATATATAAAAGTTGTTTGTGACCTTCGTGACCTATCAGTGAAACGAAACTGATCAGTCGACCTTTGAGAATGGACTGATCGAACAGCACAAATATGAGCAAACAAGCTACAAACTAGACATATTTTTAGAATTTAGGCTGTATAATATATACATTCTTCTTATATCTTTGGATAGATTGATCGTTTTCCGTTTATTATATTGCGAGAAACCGATGCGGCAAAATCAAAAGGAAATTGTCATGGAAGCACTTTTGATTAATGTCCACGAAAAATCATAGTGGACGCGTGTGAATGAAAACTGCTGTAAGCGCAAAAGCTACCTTAATTACTAAATGATAGTGAGTATTGTAGCTACAAAAACTGATCGTTCCTTCACAACGGAAGACTTCACAAAAACAAATGCAATGAATACCACTTATTAGATATTTTCTTGTGTATCACGGGCTAATATTCTACGAGTCGCGTATGTATTTTGCCGAGCCTTTAGGCGATGCCATAAAATGTCAGCCCGTAATACACAAGAAAATATCTAATAAAGGATTTATTATACAATTGCTTTTTCGCTGTGTTTTTAAACAGTATTTTTATTATCGAAACGGCCCTTTTTGCAAACCAGCGCGCGCGGGAAAAAGAATAACAACGAAAAGTCTGACGTCAATACGTCTGAACCGGTTTGAAGCATACAGGGACGAAACGCAAAGCGGATTTCTAGAGGGTATTACCGTCCCATATTGGTCCTTAGATGATACCTTATTTGGTACAGTTTACGTCACAATTACCTAATACCTACCACTTATTAGATATTTTCTTATGTATTAAGGTCTAAGGTATCATTTGAGGGCCAATATGGGACGGTAATACCCTCTAGAAATCCGGTTTATTCGGCCCTGTATGACGTCAAGGCTTCAAACCGGTTTGTCGGTTTCCTGCACGCGCTGGTTTGCAAAAAGGGCTGTTTTGATAATAAAAACACTGTTTAACACAGCGAAAAAGCAATTGTGTATTAAATCTTTTATTAGATATTTCTTGTGTATTACGGGCTGATATTTTACGAGTCGCGTATGTATTTTGCCGTGCCTTTAGGTTGAGAGTGGTCACGCTGAAATTGTCTCCCAGTTTTGGATTGATTTTCATTCTCTTGGTGTGGGGGCTGCGACCTGAGCTTTACACAGCACATTGATAAGGATTCAGACTTCATACTGGTATGATTTTCAAGAAAAGAGAGCACAGTTTTCAACTTTTTGTGGTTCTTTATTTGAAACTTTAACCACAGCCGGTAGCCCAAGCTGTGCATTTGTATATGAAATATATGGGATTTCACGAACGATTTGCTGAAAAATAAATTTGAATAAAGAAACAATTTGAACTCATAATGCTGTTGTGCTTGTCATTCTGTGTATTTCTTTGAATTTTCTAGCCGTTTCGTGCTCATTTGAGGGAGTTTAAGCGATTTAAATTTTTCATATATGTACATGAAGGGAGAAAATTCAAATCGCTAAAGTGATTCCAAATTGTTTCTTTATTCAAAATTTATTTTTCAGCAAATCTTTCGTGGAATCCCCTATATTTCATATACAAATGCACAGCTTGGGCTACCTGTGGTTGACACAGATCAAGATTTCTGTCGTCCACGTGAATGAGACTATTGTCGTTGACAAACACATTTGAAGCTACTGCGCGCGCCAGCACTGTTACTTCCATATGGCGTAATCCTAAAAACGTTTAAAAAGAAGATTCCGCGCGCAAAACAATACAATTCGATTCACACCTTTGAGTCTGAGTTTGTATATTCGAGCTCTCGCGCACTCTTTCTTGGCATGACAAGTGCACCATATTATTTGATTGACTTTGCTAAATCGCTGAACACTTCTTCAAGCTGTTTTAAAGTTGCACATGTTAACATTCGCAGTCTCAGGAACAAAATGGATGAAATTAAAATTTTATTTTACTACATGCTTGCCGTTTTGACATACTGAAACAGAAACTCAGCAAAATTTCTAGTAAGCAGATTGCAATCGACAATTACAAGGTTGTACGTAGAGACAGGAACACCGGGACAGTTGGTGGTGCCGGGATGTGTGGTTTACGTGGCAAATAGCATCTGTTTCACGCGTCCTCATTCATTAGAATCAATAGATGTTGAAGGAATTTGGATCAAGATAACGATGGGATCAAGTTCATTTGTAGTGGGTAGCATTTACAGACCTCCATCAGACACTGTGTTCTTCGACAACTTCTATGTAATGCTGGAGAAAGTGTGGTTAAAGGAATGTGATTATCGTTAGAGATTTGAATGCTGACCTAACGCACAATATAACAATGAAATTAAATCTTCATGTGGAAAAAGACTCCATTCTCTATTGCAGCTATTCAACTACAGCGTTGTGAATAACCATGCAGCCTACACGAATTACAAGTAAAACTGCAACCCTTCTTGATCTGGTGATCACAAGTAAACCTACAAACGAGTCATATCAACTAAGACATTGGAACTTAGGAAAGCTATCTCTGAAGCACCGTGGTCTGTGTGTTCTGTCTTTGATGATCCTGATGACTGTTACTGGGCCTGGTGTCACATTTTTAACATCTGTAACCGACATGCTCCTGTGAGAGAGGTGAAGATAAGAACTGAATCGCTTCCCTGGATTACTCCACAAATTCGCCATCTGATGAATCAACGTTATAAGTCATGTTATTGAAAGCACGTAGATCCAATAGTGATGAATACTGGTGTACTTACCGTCATCTAAGAAACAAGGTCCACCTTTGAAGTAAGACTAGCCAAGAGTAAGTACTGCAAAGGTCTATTTGATGAAGTGAAGGAATGTAGTTCCTATTCGAAGCTTCTTAAACGTGCTTCATGTAGTCAATCCTCACAGCCAATCCTTGGCATCAGGACACCCGACAAAAGCATTGAAACATCTGATATAGGTAAAGCAGAGCTCTTGAACCAACACTTTTCAACCATCAGGAGAAAAATTAGCAAACGATCTTCCAAGAGTACAAGTACAAGTGGTTAATTCTGGCCAATTTTCTCCAACTATAACCAGTATTGATTTGTCTAAAGAGGGCATGAAGGACACTTTAAAGAACTTAAAAGCAAATAAGGCTTGTGGTCATGACAACATTGCACCAAAGCTACTAAAATACGCTGGCCATGAAATCGTGCCATCACTCCTATCATCGATGTTCAAGTCAAGTGCATCTTCATGCCAAGTCCCTAGCACCTGGAAGTTTGCAAAAATCTCTGCTCTTTTCAAGAAAGACGACGAGACAAACAAACAGAACTATCGTCCTATCTCTCTACTAAGTGTGCCTGGTAAACTCATGGAATCTATGGTAGCTTCTACCTTAAGAAAACACATCCGATGAATACCATCCTAAGCAACAGCCATCAATGGGCGTACAAAGGGTGTCACTCCACTGAACTTTTGCTTGTAAAGATGACAGAGGATTGGAGGCGACATCTCGATAATAAGTTGGTTGTTGGGGTTGTATTCATTGACTTCCGAAAAGCCTTCGATGCCATATCCCATGACGCATTACTCTGTAAACTTCAAAACATAGGAGTTGTTAATTGGTGATTTGTTATCTTGGATCAATGACTATCTTAAGGACAGACATCAAGCGACTTGTATAAATGGCTACATATCAAGTTCAAGACCAGTTAAGTTTGGTGTTTCCCAGGGCTCTGTTCTTGGGCCTATACTCTTCTCCCTGTTTTGTAACGATCTACCTGACGTTGCTGGAGAAGCAACAATAATGCCGATCAAACTAAAACTGTCCGGCATTCAAAACTTTCATCTAAGCTCCATAGGTAGTAGAAACACCCAATCCGTATGTGCAGAGCAAATTTGCCAGACAAGCCGAATGAAAACAGTAAGTATGGTCGCAAAGTAACTACTTTGAGTCACTTTTACTGAAGTGTTCAAAGACGTCCTTTCTTCCCCCTCCCCCTCCCACCTCCCACACCCCGAGGATGGACCATTAGCGCAAAAGCGGTCACTGTTCTCTTTAGTCCTAACCTATCTTTCCTGGCCGACTTTCTAGAATATCGAATGTCCAACACGTAGGCATCTCTTGCTGACATTCATTGAATGTGTTCTGTGTCATTGTGTTTCCACTTGAGCCCATCAAAGGACTTACATCCTGAGAAACTCAGCGCTTTATAGCATTCTGTCGCTCATCTATCGCATCCAGGAAAAATCCAGAATTTTTGGGAACGAGAATAGAGTGACCAAATGGCGGAATAGTAGGCAAATATGAAAACTATAGCCAAACCCGAGAAAACGTTACAGGAGCTAGCCTGCGAATTAAACTGTCCGTGGAACCATACTCTGGGGACCAGGGGACTCACTCTAGGGATTCTTTTGACTTCTTCCTTCATTTACAGGCACGTAACATGGTATATTTTCGTCCCACTGATCTCGGATTTTTACGGAAATTTTGATCCCTGAGCCCTACAGCATTGCTACGTACAGCATTTCAAATTGCACAATATAATTGGCACATGCACGTCATGATATAACATTTACCAGTAAATAGAGAAAAATATATTAATTCGTGCGGATTTTTTCTTATGTGTTCAAACTCCATATATCAGATATATTGAAGCGTACATGTATTGAGTACACCACGTGCATGTGCTTAACTTCCCACAAAGGTTTTTTAAACTCGACAATTGGCACGTGTGAAACTTGCAGATTACGATACATCGATCTCAGTGGCCGAAACCCTGATAATAGTAGCTGCTGTAGTTTATGTAACAAAAGTACACGTACTATTTTCAGTGAATATTAGATAATCTTTATAATTGTATTTATGAATTACTTGTGAAAACATTCAACTTAATGTCCGCTGCCATGCACAACAGCAAAACAGTAATCATACATTTAACAATCAGCTAATACTCACTGGAGTCAGGAATAAGTGTAAGCAGTTGAGGCGCTGTTTGAAGACTTCTGTCAGACTGAAGTGTGTTCAGTTCCCTATACAACTAGCTCAGCCCATCCTAATTGGCTCAATTATCTGTGTATGATCTGAGATTAGCGAGGTCCTGCCGTACTGAGGAAATTGGAAATCGACATTCTAAGATCGGATACTGCCCGGTAATACTAGATGATGCAGTGTCTTTTGTTATCAGAGTATAAATATCATAGTACGCTTTCCAGATCTACTTATTCCAGCTTCGTATACTGATAGGCGAGTAGCCTTCGACAAGAGGCTGCTCTGGTTCTTCAGCATCCCGCTTCACCACTAGACTGATCAGATGAGCCATCTGACTCAACTGACCCACCTCTGTTCTTCTGCATTGCTCAAGCAGTAGTTGTGACCATCTTGGCACACCTTGACTTTCCCAATAATGCACTCGGGTGAGTTGTTATCTGGATTGCCAATGCGATAAACTAGATGGTCTTCCTCCGTCTGCTCTAACCAATTCAAACTCACACGGTTTTCGAGAAATTTATCGCCGTCATGATGGAGATCCTTTGAAAGAGTCGCAAGAAAGAAAGGATCAATTGATTTCTTGTAATTGTGCTTGAGGGCTACTTTGTCGCCAAGTGAATAGAAGAAATCATATTCGTCAAGTTCATCATGAAAATTTTATATATATATTTTTTATTTTTTGAGGGCCACCTGAAAATTATCAGAAATGGTAACGGTGTTACCCTGACTAATAAAGTTGTTATTATTTATTATTATTATTATTATTATTATTATTATTATTATTATTATTATTATTATTATTAGTACATCGGACATCGAGCAGAGTGAACACGCTCTGTACATGTCTTCAGTTTTATCGTTCTTTCTATACTTGAATTGATATCAACATTAATTAGTCTATGTCCAGCTGACTTTACAAGTTCTAGAGCATGGGTTATCCAAGTTTTCTTATTATTTTCTTCGCTGGAGTTGTCTGTTCTTTTTGTGGTCAAGATTTTGTCTCGCTGGGCCGCCATGCGTGGCGTTGCAAAGAAAGAATTCACCGAGCGGAACGTCCTGCTGATGGAGAGAAACAAATCCCAAATGCTAATAATCCTGCTGATAATGTCCCTCGTATTTACTACGTCAAGTGTTGTTGTGGTAAGCTTTGTAAGGGGAACAGAGGTTTGAAGATGCATCAAAGGAGTTGTAGAGTTGTTTTGGGGTTGAATGATCAACTTCGTGCTGACCTTCAAAATAATAATACCTTAGCTGATCAAGAATCTGAAGCCGACAATGTAAATGTTCCTTTAATTAACGCTGGTGTTCCATTAATTCAACTTGAAGATTACAGCTTTCCCGATATTAAACAAGGAATAAATCTACCTAAAACAGATGATCAATGGTCAACGGCCAACGAATATTTCAAATCAGTTCTACTTTTGAATCTTCCAATCACAGCTCAGAACCTCAACTCAAGTATCAAACTTCTGAATGACACTATTTATGAATATTTCTCTACTAATTTTGGTAAAGTTTCACAAGTGATTGATAAAAGCCTGATAAATAAGTACAAAGATAAGTCTAAACAGGATCTAAAGAAATCTCTCAAAGCTCTAAAACACTCTAACGCTGATACCACGGAAATTAAATACGTATCTCGCCTATTGCGTGACAAGCTGCAAAACAAGTGGCCTAACGACAACACTGACTCAGTAAATCATGATTACTCTATTGCCAAAAATTTTTGGGGCTACGTCAAAAAGATCTTCAATAAAAAAGATGAGATCCTCCCCTCATTCTCCATGGATGAATGTTTTAATTACTTTGCAAGAACTCTTTCATCAGTTAACCCGACTAAAGTTTTCAACCTTCCAAGTTGGATACCAACTTTGTCTGATCCTGTAATTCCGTTTAACCTTGAACCTCCAACGTACGAAGAGATCTCAATTGTCATTAGAAAGATGAAGGCTTCTGGTTCTCCTTGTCCCTTAGATCAACTGTCAATCATTTGTTTCAAAAGATGTCCCTTCCTTCGCACTTATCTATCTCAAATTATCCGTACAGCGTGGTTAATTCAATCCGTCCCCAGCGAATGGAAGCAAGCCTGCACAATCCTTATCCATAAAAAAGGAAACACTAATGACCCTGCTAATTTTCGTCCTATTACTCTTCAATCAGTGCCCTTAAAGGTTTTTACCTCCTGCCTTCGTAATGCCATCTTTAACTTCCTTGCCGCTAATAACTTTATTGAGCATGAAATTCAAAAAGGTTTTACCCCTGGTCTCTCTGGAACTTTTGAGCATACGGCTCAAATGGCTCACATCATCAACAAAGCTCGCATAAAGCAACGCTCCCTTGTTATTACTCTACTTGACCTGAAGAACGCCTTTGGTGAAGTTCATCACAACTTGATTCAAGCAGTTCTTGATTACCACCACATTCCTGATCATATAAAATGTCTAATTAAAAGCTTGTACACCGATTTCAAAACCTCCATAATTACTAATGATTTCCGCACTCCTTTTATACATGTTGGTCGCGGTGTGCTTCAAGGTGATTGCTTAAGTCCTCTTCTTTTTAACCTATGCTTCAATACGTTTCTCCAGCACATTAAATCCGAGAAGTATAGACAATTTGGTTTTTCCCTAAAGTTTTTAAATCCCATCCACTGGTTCCAGTTCGCTGACGACGCTGCCGTCATAAGTGGCCAAGAATCAGAAAATCAACACCTAATCAATCGCTTTATAATCTGGTGCCAATGGTCTGACATGATAATAAGGGTTGATAAGTGCATTACTTTTGGTATCAAGAAACTGTACACTAAATCCGTCCAATATTTGCCAAAACTAATAATAAATGGAGTTCTTGTCCCTTATGTCAAAATGGGTGATTCATTTCGCTACTTAGGACGTTTCTTTGATTTCAACATGTCCAACCACCAACACATGTCTGAATTGACCTCTCTTGTTCAAGATCTGATGAGTGACATTGATATGAAGCCATTGCATCCTAAAAATAAACTTCTCCTGTACAGCCGCTATGTCCTATCTAAACTTTCCTGGCATTTTACTGTAGCTGATATATCTAAAACCTGGATAATAGAAAACATTGATTCTATAGTGAATGGATTCATTCGTAAATGGCTTGATATCCCAATATCTGGTACATTGAGTAACGTTTTTCTTGAGCGTAATAAATTTGGTCTTAATATTTGTCCTCCTTCTGTCAAATTCATTCAATGTCAAACAGTTCTCCGTAATTCCTTAAAAACGTCCCGTCATGATTCCATTAAAGATCTCTGGAAGTCGTCGAGCTGCCACACTAACATCCAATACGATGTATATAAATCTACTAAAGAAGTTCTTAAAGATTTCCGTTCTAATCAAGAAGATAAACTGCTACACCACTTAACATCTCAAGGTTTCTTTTTCGCAAATGTTATCAAGTTTTCATTATCATCTGTTAATTCTATTTGGTCGTCTGTCCAGTCTAACCTACCCAAGAACATTTATAACTTTACCATTCGCTACATGAACAACTCCCTTGCTACACGTAAAAATCTGTTCAGATGGGGATCATCACAAAGTCCTGACTGCTCTTTCTGCCTTAGTCCTGAATCACTCCTCCATGTTGTCGCTGGTTGCCAGCATTACCTTAAACGCTTTACCTGGAGACACGACTCAATTTTAAATTTCATCGCCACTTCCCTTCAACCTGCAATTAATGATCGCTCTTCGCTCTATGCTGATGTGAATGGTTATTCGAGTCCTTCAATTATAACCGGTGACACTTTCCGTCCAGATCTTCTTTTTCTAATACATTCCAAGTGTTTGTATGTCCTAGAACTAACAGTTGGGTTCGAGTCCAACCTTTGTAAAAATGCAATGCGTAAACGAGAAAAATACAAGAACTTGATTAACGACTTGAGCAGTGACCACAGATGTGTTAAATTTGTTAACCTCTCCATGAGTTCTCTTGGCGTTTTCTCGGATGAATGCTCCACCTTCCTGGACATGATGAATGACATTGGCATTGATAAAAAACAACAACTCTATATTATTAGAAAAATGATAAATCTTGCCATTAGAGCAACATATTATATATTTTGCTGCAGAAATAAGATTTGGAATGACCCAGAACTATTAAAATCCTAACTTTTTTTTTTTTTTTTTTTTTTTTTTTTTTTTTTTTTTTTTTTTTTCATTTAATTTGATTCCTTGTAAATATACATTTATATATATTACTCATGTATTAATTCAAGTAGCCAGTTGTTTATTGCCTATACGTAGTGAGATTTACAACTGTATTCATAAGCAAATAAAGTTTCCATTATTATTATTATTATGATGCACTGAGCAGAGATGGCGTGCAAACGTGCTCTGTACGTGTAGTCAGTTTTATTGCTATTTTCTTACTCGAGTCGTCATTTAACTTCACCGTATTGATATAGTTAAGTCCTTGTTGTGCAAGTATAATGATTCGTGCAAGTATTCTCGTGTTATTGTTGCTGTGTACTGTCTGTTCGTTTTGTGGTGTGGAGTTCATTTCACTGGGTCGACATATTTGGAGATGTAAACAACGTTTAAAGCAAGTTCCTAATGGCCAAGCACCTCATTCATTTAGGCTACCTCATCCAGTCATCAGCTCTCCTAACAACCCTTCTAACAATGGCATCGTTAAGTGCTGCTGTGGTAAGAATTGTAAGGGAATTCGTGGTCTGAAAATGCATCAGCGAAGCTGTCGCGTAATACTTGGTTTAAACGATGATTTACGTGCCGATATTGACGAACATCAACTTAACAATGATTTTACTGCTCCGTCTGTAACAGAAGAAAGTTCTATTGATGATTTGGCTCAGGAAAATGATTCTCCAGATCTTAAAAAAGGCATAAATCTTCCAAAAAGTGACGAAGAATGGTCAACGGCAAATGCCTTTTTCAAATCTGCCCTACACTCAAATCAGCCAATCAGATCACAAGATATGAATTTGAACATCAAGCTCCTAAATGATGCTATATACAACTACTTTGCTGAAAATTATGGTTTTGTGGATAAACATATTTCTGATAACACCTTCATTGCTAAATACAAAGATTACTCAGTTAAAGATTTAAAGAAAGCGCTCAAACATCTTAAATCTTCAAATGGTGACCTTAACGAAACAAAATATGTCTCTCGTCATTTGCGTGACAAGCTTCGTAAACAAGATTCTGATTTCATCAGGTCGACCGAAGATTCCATTGATCATAATAAATTCATCAGTAAAAACTTCTGGGGTTATATCAAAAATGTTTTTAATAAGAAAGATAATGTCCTTCCTTCCTTTGGAATGTCCGAATGTGCTTCATATTTTCGTAAGACTCTCAGTTCAGTTAATCCAAACAAGCTGTTCACTATTCCACATTGGATTCCTAGTCTTCCGCATCCTGTAGTACCTTTCAACATTGATCCTCCAACTTATGATCAAGTAACACATGTTATCCGTAAAATGAAATCCTCGGGTAGCCTTGTCCTCTTGACCAGCTTTCCATCATATGTTTTAAACGCTGTCCTTTCTTAAGATCATACCTCACTGATATTATACACCAAGTTTGGTCTTCCGGAGATGTTCCTTCTACTTGGAAAAAAGCCTGCACAATCCTCATTTCATAAAAAAGGTGATACAAACATTCCTTCCAACTTCAGACCAATAACTCTAGAATCAATCCCCTTAAAAGTATTACATCGTGTCTTCGTAACGCAATCTTCTCTTTTCTCAAGACGAATAAGCTCATCGAACATGACATCCAGAAAGGGGTTCACTCCTGGTATGTCCGGCACTTTAGAACACACTGCTCAGATGGCCAATATCATTAACAAAGCTCGAATTAATCAACGCTCCCTGGTAATAACACTGCTTGATCTTAAAAATGCTTTTGGTGAAGTCCACCATAATCTGATCCAGTCTGTCCTCGCTTATCATCACATTCCTGACCACATAAAAACCCTCATCAAGAGCCTGTACACCCACTTCAAGACATCCATCATCACTTCTGAATACCGCACTCCTTTCATAACTGTTGGCCGTGGCGTTCTACAGGGCGACTGTCTTAGTCCTCTTCTTTTCAACCTCTGTTTCAATACATTCATCCAACATATCAAGTCAGAAAAATACAGTCAATTTGGTTTTTCTTACAAATTTCTAAACCCACTTCACTGGTTTCAGTTTGCCGACGATGCAGCCGTTATCAGTAGTCAAGAATCTGAAAACCAGCATCTTCTTAATCGTTTTGTAATTTGGTGTCAATGGGCTGATATGATAATCAGGGTTGACAAATGCTCTACTTTTGGTATCAAGAAATCTACATCCAAATCAGTTCAATACCTACCTAAACTTTTAATTAACAATGAACTTGTTCCTCGTGTTAAAACCAACGACTCTTTTTGCTACCTGGGCAGGCACTTTGACTTTGAAATGTCTAATGAAAAACACAAATCCGAGCTTACTTCTGTGATTGAAGACATGATGTCTGACATTGACTTGAAACCTCTCCATCCTAAAAATAAACTGCTCCTTTATAATCGCTTTGTGCTTTCCAAAATATCCTGGCATTTTACTGTTGCTGACCTCTCATTAACTTGGGTTAAAGAAAATCTCGATTCCTCTGTTAACAAGTATATTCGCAAATGGCTTGAAATTCCAATATCAGGCACACTGAGTAATGTTTTCCTTACCACTAACAAATTTGGTCTGAATATTGTCCCTCCGTCCATCAAATTCATCCAATGTCAAACAGTTCTGCGCAACGCATTAAAATCATCTACTAATGACTCAATAAAACATCTCTGGAACTCAACTAGCAATGGTAGAAACATTCAGTATGACGTGTACACATCTACAAAACAAGTTCTCAAAGATTTCCATTCTTCACAAGAGGATAAACTCCAAAATCAGCTCACTAATCAAGGATCGTTCTTTTCAAATGTCCTTAAATACTCCATGCAACAACTTAATAAAATCTGGTCCACCACACAGTCTAACTTGCCGAAAAACATCTTTAACTTTACCATCCGGTACATCAACAACACTCTCCCTACACGGAAAAACCTTGTCAAATGGGGTATTTCCTCCAACTCTGACTGCTCCCTATGCCTAATGCCTGAATCTCTTCTTCATGTTGTCGCGGGTTGTAATCACTACCTACAAGAAGGCCGCTTCTCCTGGCGTCATGATTCTGTCCTGAATTTCATTGCTCATAGTCTTCCATCCATCAAAAACTCAACTCTATACGTCGATCTTCCTGGTTTCCCGAGCCCCTCTATCATAACTGGTGACAGCTTGCGTCCTGACATAGTGTTGTCCATATCAAATAAGTGCTTGTATATTCTAGAATTAACTGTTGGCTTTGAAACAAATCTACAAAACAACTTAGACCGGAAACAACGTAAATATCACGAGACTGTCATCGACCACAAGAATCATTTTCAGCAGGTTAAATTTGTAAACCTTTCAATCAGTACTTTGGGTGTATTCTCCCATCAATCGTCTGATTTCATCGAAATGTTAAATGAACTTGGCCTAGAGGACAAGAAACAACAAAACTATATTGTAAAAAAAATTATCAACATTACAATCAGATCAACGTACTACCTTTTCTGCTGTCGAAACAAAGAATGGAATAACCCAGACTTATTGAAATTTTGATATATATATGTATATATATTTTCTAAATCATTTTGTCGTTTACATTTATAAATACATGTATCACTTGAGTAGTCAATTGCAAATTGCCTGTAAGTAGAGAGATTTGTAATTGTTGTATAAATATAGAATAAAGTTTCCATTATTATTATTATTATTATGTTGTGTCTCTAGTTCTTTCTTGTAGCTCACTAAGCAGTTCGATTCCACCACGTGCCGAATCATTTAATTTCTTCTGTTCATGCTAAGCGCAAGCGGAAATATCCTAGCACTCTCTTTAGTTTTATTCCTTGTCTTCTGTTGCCATACACCTTTACTAAGGGCCTACCGTTAATTCCTTAGCAAAACACCCCATTTCTTTGCTCTGTCGCTCCTTTTCTTGCTCGCCAGTCAATCACGTCATTTGCATGAGCGCTTGCACTTCGAGTGTGACTTTCGGAGCCATTCTGGTGCCTTCAAACTCAGTTTTCATGGTGTGTAGTGACTGTGGACCAGTTTTGAAAATGAACGACGACTGGTAGAGCTACAACCGCACACCAAAACTTTAATCATTTGAAAACAATGTTCTTCCTTGTGTGGGTCCTGCATACGGGGTTCGCTACGCTAGGGACCAGTCATTATTTATCTAGAGGGGGGCTGGGAGAAAAATAGGGGGGTCAAGGCAATTTTAAATTAGCAAAGAGGGGGGGTCATTGTATTTTAGCTACAAGAAAGGGGGTCCTTGTTAATCAGCATGATCTTTCAAATAACCTTTATATTGTAAACCAGCTGGATGAGATGTAGGATAAAGAAATTGACAGTTTATGCATGAAAATACCATTTGAATACCATAAAATATATCAATAATTTCTTCAGTATATTTTCTGAAAATCAATAAAATTTTCAACAAACATTTGTAACAAATAGAGTGCCCCTTTTTTTTTGGGGGGGGGGGGGTCATCTTTTAAAATTATAATACAGAAGGGGGGTTATCTGCAATTTTCTTCAAATAAGGGAGGGCTTTGACAAACGTTTCACCTTTCACTGGCAAATTACCTCTAGATAAATCACAATGACTGGTCCCTTATACGCAGTAAGGATAGTTAGTTTTTAAATACAGGATTTTCAACTTTATAACCCCCTAAAGAAGTCTACAGAGTTATACAAAAGGAGAAATAAAAAGTTTCACAGCCTAGCATCCGTAGTGCTGCTCACTGGTTCTCTTGAAAAAAAATTAAAAAAGTGCGACAAAAATAAAATATTTAGTAAAAATCCGCACATAGTCCACAAGTCCGCACCGATAATGCCATGATAGTCCGCCGGCAGACCGCAAACCACCTTTCCTGCCGCTTTTTACATTTAATTTTACCAACAACCAAGATATTTTAATTTGCTCTCACTGCTCTTGGGGTGTAGAATCAGGCTAAAAGTCAGCTGAGTCTCGCAAAATTTTTGTCAAATTTCGACGGTATAGAAGTCTTGATTTTTCGCTAAAAACCGTCTCATGCTCAGAGTCTCGAAATTTGAAAACAGTGGAAATCAAAAACAAAAATATACCTTGTCTTGCGGTCTCGCGCTCTCACTGCTTTCGACACTCCTTGACCGGTATCTCCAATATGGCTTTCATCGACGTTTTCATCTAATCCTACTCAGTTGAGGTTATAGAGGGAAAAGAGGTGAAATACCTACTATAATTTATGTACCGGACTATAAGATCCTTAACTTCTGTTGACTTCCAGAGAAACTACGAAGCGTGGCAATATTGGAATTTGACGGCAAACGCGTGTAATGAATTACATACATACATACATACATACATGACATACATAGTAGCAAAACCCTTTGTATTCGATTGTTTCATTAGAACTGTTTGTACTTTTTAGTTAGTACTTGTTTCATGGTTTTAGTGTTATCGCTCTAACACAGGAGTCCAGTAGTATAAAACAAGAGCT
Organism: Telmatactis stephensoni; assembly: GCA_029948255.1. Classification (NCBI taxonomy): domain Eukaryota; kingdom Metazoa; phylum Cnidaria; class Anthozoa; order Actiniaria; family Isophelliidae; genus Telmatactis; species Telmatactis stephensoni. The sequence goes on along the minus strand of JALIZF010001798.1, from coordinate 548,788 downwards.
AGAGCACGATATAGTTGCTGCATACCCAGGGCCCTCGTTACTTTCGGCTTCAATCACGTCGAGCATGCGCAGCAACATAGTTTAACAATGTTCGAGTGACACATTTGCATATTTCGACCCCTCACTATAACTCGTGGATTTGCAATCCACGAGTTCAAAACGTACCGAACCAATGTGAAAATAATCTGGAATATGATGCCCGTCCTTTTATGCTCGAATGCACACGCCAGTATGAACGGATGGAAGCGCAGGGGAAATAACAGCGAATTAAAAAAGACGATATACTAAAAGCAATATTTATACATGATTTCAGCCAGTGACAAAACTGAGCTGATCCCTGATCCTGACCCAATGTCCCTGATCCTCGATCACACCCATTTGATCCCTGAGCCCTGGACCCTGATCCTGGCCATCCTTGATCCCTGATCCCATATACCATGTTAAGAGCCTGTTCATTTACGAACTCTTAGGCCTAAAAAAATAAAATATATACCAAATATCAAAAAAAAAAAAAAAAAAAAACCGAAATACCCTTGACAGTGAGTCAAAACCTCTGGTCTACAGATTAGTGAAACCAGACACGGTGAACCAGATCTCAAAACGGGTACGAATGTACGGGGGCGCGCATACAGGGTCATGACGCGTGATCAATCATATTTCATTTTTCGTGATTCGGAAATGGGAAAAAATAAATTGATAAAATAACAAATAAATAAATAATCTTCTACAGTATATCCACGTAGTGGCTATTCTTCTGCTGGCACTTCACAATCACTACCTCTACATTAAATATTTTACGTGCATCGCTCAACTCACAAGCTGATTTTTGCTGAGGGAGGAAAAACCGGAGAATCCAGAGAAAAAACCCTCGTGGCATGGTGTAGAGAACAACACACCAAACAAACTCAATTTACATATTCGAACTCGAGGTGAAAGGCCGGTGCTCTCACAACCATGCCACCCAATAGTCCAGTACTCCATTTTCGAGTTCCTCTTTGCTCAGGCTAAGCCTCGATTATACGCGAAATTTATTCCATAGAATTTTAGCATCAGTCCGATGGAATGCAATGAACAAACAAAGAATACTTTAGAATTCCACGGGGTTTTTGCTAAAATTCATGAATATTTTACTTGGATTCGAGGCTTAGCCTGAGCAAAGAGGAACTCGAAACTCGAAAGCTCATTTATGCAGCTAGGTTAGCCTCCTTTTCAAGAAAGACCCATAGCTAAAACATTTCTGTATTGTTCTTAGTCAAAATGTTTTGCTTTTCCTTTTCTCGCTGGTATTTTTGAATAATTTACCTTGATTCGAGACTAACCCTGCGCCAATGCGTCTGTTGTAAACAAACAATATAGTTCTCGTGATTCGTGAAAAACACTTATTTACATGACACGAGAAAAACAGAAATATATAATTATTCGTGAATCACTGAAAAAGTAAATCTAAGTGTCCTAGTTCTGCGATTTTTAGTTTTATTCAATCTCAAAGTGCTTATGTAACGTAAAGAATGCATGAACGGTGTACTAAGAACATACGGCCCTGAATAAAACATTCAACTTTACTATAAACATCCCAACCTACCCCTCCCCAACATGTATTCTGTAATTGTGAAGGGCGTTGGGCCTGGGCCGGGTCTTTGATTCGGGAGTCGAAGCGTCTGGAAGGTTTGTTTGACTTTTGGACTCAATATTCCATATATACTGCTCTCAGAATCTTCTCAAACACTCACAAAAGTCTTAGAAGCAAACTATTTTGGTTATCGAAGGCTCAGACGTTGTTAAATAACAGTTAAGCGTCACAGATTTTGAAGCTGCTTGTAGTCGAGATCACTGCTAAACAAACCATGTCTTGGATCAAAGAAAAGAGTACAAAACCAATAGATCTGTCTCAGTTTGACGACATTGATGAAGATTCAATCGTTGAAGGACTCACTGAAGATGAAATAAGAGAGTTGAGCATGGCTATTGACCCCGAGGTACAATGAATTGTTGTTGTGTATAGCGTAAACCTGCAGCTATTGATGAACGGTCCATCGTGCGTTGTATATCTATCGAATAAGTAAGGTATATAAGTTATAGAATGCATCGTAATACAGGCTTCTGGATCACTGATGCTAAAACTATTTTCTCTTATTATTCTCGGCTTTCTTGTCAGAGATCTGCTATAAATGCCTTTGATTTTTAAAAAGTACAAGGAATCTCCATATGCATGGAGGACATTTCTTTATCAGATTGTAGACATCTTTTAAAATACTCTCTAGATTATTTCTTTTCTTTATAAAGCAATAATAATAATAATATTAGTGCAGTTATGTTTAGATCGTCGCAATGACAATGTGTAGTGTTGGCTGTGTGCCAGGCTTACAACCAGACTATGCTACACTCAAACATTCCATAAATCTGCATTTTGGATTGTATTTTTGATTTAAACATTCTAGAATAATTTCATCCAAAGAACTAACTACTCTACTTCATAAAAGTGTTCAAGCCAGTTTGACTTCTCCTTTCTATTTTCCTATAAATTATTATAATGATTCTTATAATTAGACAGTGGGAACTTAATCAATTCTACACCCTACAACATACATTATGTACATATTGCATTAACTGTGTTCCTATACCATATTGTTGGCAATTTAAATAATTACGTGTTTTGAATGTTACTTCATCAAGGTTCGTGTTTTGCCATCTGATTGTCAAAATTCCTCTGGTTTCAATTGCTTGGTGATGTGATCTGTGGCAAATAAGAGGACATGTGGCAAGTTGCCATTTAAATAGATCTGGGCTATTCAGTATCTATAGATGGGCTTAATTGTGAAAGTCCCAAGGTGTTTCTTCAAGTTTCAGTATACTGTAAACCTCCAAAAATGAGCCCTGGGCTTATATCTGCCAAACGTCCCTTTTTGTCGAGCATATATTTTTGGGTGGGCATATTTTCGAGGGGGGGGGGGGCTTTTTTTGGTTGGAAGTATTCATTTAAAAAAAGGACGAGGCTATTTTCAGGTGGCATCTTGTGTCTTAAAATTTTGCAAGCCGTTTGTGGTCATTGAATTTTTCAACATGTTTAGAAACCCAAGAAACCGACAAAGTCTTCAATCGGTTTCATCTGAGCCATCATCTTCCATTGCTTTATCTGAGTCGTCGTTGCTTTCATCTACCCTCTTCATCAGGGGAAGTGTCGAAGTGGAAATTCTGGCTCAGCTTGTGGTATAGTGTAATCATTGATCATTTCTATATTAACTTGATCATTCTCAGTTCCGTCTTCTTTAACATTGATTATAATATAGCTCAATTATAACACACGTTCTGATTGGCTGAGAGACCACCAAAATTTATGCTCTATTTCACTGGTAAAGACATGGTTTTCTGACGAATGAGTATCCACAAATTTTACTTTAGTAAAGGAAAACCAAAACGTAACATTAAACTACAAAAGACTTTCCATCTTTTCAGTCTCGTTTAAATTTGCAAATAGCAATATAAAAAGTGTAAATATTCAAAGAAAATGACTAGAATGAGCATGTACTTTCAAACAATGCCAGTCTAAATCCAGTCAAATTGTAGTTTGTTATAGGAGTTACAGGAAAAACATGAAGGAACTAGGATTCACATCAGGACTGGATTTTCTTTTTGCCCGAGATTAGTTTAAATCAATTAGGATTATTTTTCATTGAACAAAATTTTGTTTCTTACTTACAAAGACAGGCGAAGATTTTCAAAACTGACTGTCGCCTCGAGACAACTTGTTCATCCTTCATATAAACTACGCCAGTGTAGAGATGTTTTTTAAAACACAAGCTATCGTTGAACAGCCCACAGATAATTCAAGTTAACAGCTTCTCGTTTACCAGCAAAATCCTCATTCTGTAAACCTCTTTTAAACTTCAACTTTTTCAAACCAAAAACACGGCATTCAATTCACTACGTGGAACACTGCTTGATTCATCAAAAGAACGTAAACATTTCCAAATCTTGAAGAACTGCAAGTCATATTTAGCCTTTTCGTCTATTTTCGAGCCATTGTCAATTGTAAAAACAGAAAGCTCTTTCTTTGGGATAATTTCTGCTGAATTCCTTCGATGAAAGTTGTCAAACTATTGTCAAAAACACCGCTTTGAGTCGTATTGATTACTCAAAAAGTACGACAAATGTGATTGGCTTATATTTGCACAAGTTTTGAGAATTTTAGTTTTGATCAGGAAATAACACAACTTGATCGTTCTTAAAATACCTCTTGCTATATCATAAAAGCAATAGAAGATAGTTTTCTATGACTCTACCGGTAGGCACCTACGGCTCATGATTTTCAAACTTTTCTCGTGTTTCTCCCAACATCACACGTGCTCTATTTCACCGGTAGAGTCATAGAAATCTATCTTCTATTGCTTAATTCAATCTCGTCCTATGCATTTCTGACCTACAGTGTATTTGGTAAGGAGAATCTTTGCTCATGACTACCTTGTAATGTATTTTCAGGTCAATCCTTAAAACATCCCCAAGGGCTTGTATTCGGGGAGGCTTGTTATTGAAAGGAATTTTCTGTAATTATAAATTAGGGGGCATATTTTCGGGTGAGCTTATTTTGGGGGGCTTATTTTTGGAGGTTTACGGTGTGTATATATATAATGCACATATATATATATATATATATATATTAATGGATTTAGTTCTTACCTAGGATGTCCTGGCAGGTTTTTTTATTTGATTTAATGACATTTTGATGAACCTTCGGTGATCTTTTTTAGGTTGTTATTTGTAAATATTCTTGTATATAGTAGTCCTTTCCATGCTTTGATAATATTGGTGCATATTGATTTAAAGGCCAGGGTTCTTTTATTGTGTATTGTTCTTAGAGTCCATTGAGACCAAGAGCACAATACACAATTATAAAAAACACCTTTAAATCAATATGCACTGATTGAAGCATGGGAAGGACTACTCTCAAGAATATTCGTCAATAAAAACCCAAAGAAACAAACTGAAGGTTCATCGAAACATCATTAAACCAAATAGAAAAAACTGCCAGGACATCCCTAGGTAAGCACTAAATCCACTAAAAATGAGTAACACTCGATTGCAGAAAGGTTGTAGTATACATTTATACAAATATCTAATTTATTCAGTATATCTAATGAGATGCAATTTGCAAATAAGCGCTCACAACACCCAAAATATAGTTTTTCGATACCTGCGAGAGTTTAGAACTTTCTAACTGAAAATATATTTTGGGAATCACTGCATGCAAGCAATGCCAATTTAAGCATACTGTCACACAATATTGTCACACATTTTCTAGAAACATGAAAACAGACAATTTTGCCATCTACGGTACTATATTGGTATCTACTGCTATGTAGGTTCTCCCAAGGAACATTTAATTAGTAACTTGTGACACAATAACAAAATGTACCAAGCATGCATGACGCCACATTTGAAGGCTGACAGACAACACCTTTGTGTATGATACATGGACCTATGTACCTGATGTGTGTTTTTTTCTTCTTCATGTCAGAACTCCCTTCTCCCACCTTACATGCGTGGCACTTACTCCACAGCAAAGCAACCATCTGGCCCATTTGATAGAAAAAAGCTCTTGGCACATCTAGAAGAGCAAGCAAAAAATGAAGCTGAGAGAGAAGATGCTGTACCTTATAAGAAAGAAACCCGTGGTAAGATTTATGTTCCAAAAGAACCTCCCAAGAAAGAAGAGGAACCAATGCCTGATCTTCCTGAAGACTTTAGTGCTATCTTAGAGAATGCAACCGAGGAAGAGTTACTGGAGTTAGCAGGTCAGTTAGTCCATTATTTGCTTTTAAATAACTTAGCTGTTCCTTGAATATTCTGGAAGTACAATCATATAGTTCAGGTGAATTTAGAAATCAGGTGAATCTGGTTTAAAAATAGCCGACTTCCAAGATACACTTTACTTGCCATATACAAAAGTATGAAGATAAGGTTACATGCATAAAACTCAGTAATTTGTAACAAGACAAAAGTTTTATCACATTAGTCTTGTTCTATATCCTTTGTATGAGGCAGGTTAAAATTCATATGAGTATGCTCTAATGGGTGAAACTTATTTTGCAATTTGTTGGACTATTGAATTTAACGTAGGTTAATTTGTATCCTACATTAATTTGGGGTTTTATAGCATTTGTAAATTTAAGGAATCACACTTATCCTCTACCATTTTTCCTATCTCTTCTCTTTCTTTTCTTTTTTGTCCTCAACACTGCCCCACTTCTTTTTCTCTATTCTACCTGTTTGAGTACCTAATTCATTTAACATTTTTTCATTTTCTTACCTCCCACACCAAGAATTGAACCCTAGACCTCTGACTTCCAAGTCCATGTCTTTACCAACTAGACCACCAAGGATTTGGATGTAAATTCAGCACTAAACATTCAATTTATCATTGAACTTCTATCTCTACATACTCAATCCTAATACTATAACCCTGAATATAATCCAAAAATTCATTTTCAAAATGCATGTACATGTAGTCCCTGATATTAGCCCTAAACCTAACCCCAAGGTACTTAAGGTAATGGGCTCGTGAGAGTTTTTATCAATGAATTTTCCTATATATCATTATGTATATTGTTTTTGAGTTGGGAACATCAAATCAATAAAGAAAAGAGGGTCACGGTGCTAGTTTTGGTGCTATGATAGCTCGAAAGGAGCGAAATCTCACCTTTTCGAATGAAAACAACAGATTTCAGAGTCTGACCTCTAGTGTATGGTAAGTGTTTGCAAATTTGCAAACTAAGCACTTTCAGACATTCTCAAGTGGACAAAGTATCATGAAAAGTAATATGCCTTCACTGATTTGTAGGTAAAGCTAAGTATTCGAATAATATAATTTGAAAGATGAAAACCAGTTGTACCTATGTGCAAATGGGACATTCATTTTGACAAGTTTTCATGATTTTCTCAAAAACCTATCAGTAACAACACTTTTTCACGAGCCAGACTATCGTTTCATTTGAAATCTCTGATTTCCATTGAAAAATATACAAAGAACAGAATTTTAACGATCTGCCATGCGTATATTTTTTAATATTGATACATTTGAATCTTATTTTTGTCAGTAACATTTTCACTCTCATTACGGTGTCGATCGGTGTCGACAGATATAAAGCTCATTTCCAGAACACCTAACACAGGAAATGAACCGTTTGCTGATGTATCTCTTGATTGGACAGCTGATACAATGGGAATGGAATGTTACACTCGGGTCAGCAGCCGTTTGTGGGGGGGATTCACGTGGCGAGATGAGATTAAAAACAGCTGCGAAGGGGACTTAAAGGTGAATCCAGATTCACCTGATTCGAAAATTCTGTAAAATAGTCTTCAAAAGAGTGATAATCTAGTTGTCACTTCCTTGATGTTCTTATCTATACATAAACTGTTTCTTTTTTCTTAGACACAACCACTTATGATAGCCATGTAAATAATAGGGAAGTTCTTTTTAAGTGGTATCATAGAGTATGGAGTAGTCAGCCTCAAATTTGAAGTAACAAGCACTTCCCAATTAAATGACTGAAATAAGTTCACAGTATGTAATCAGTGTTTATAATCCAAATCTAAAAGTAGCTGGTGTAGTGGAAATACGTCCAGCTATTGACACTTCTATAGAATACTGTTAAATCATTAAAACTACATTGTATAAATTCAATACCAAGGAAGCCATATAGTTATGTAGATTATCATGAGTCATAGAATACTGTACATTATTATACAATTGTGATGTAAATTTACCAAATAAGGTATCATTTGAGGGCCAATATGGGACGGTAATACCCTCTAGAAAACCGGTTTGCGTATTCGGCCCTGCATGAATTCAAGGCTTCAAACCGGTTTCTTTTTCCCGCGCGTACGCTGGTTTGCAAAAAGGACTGTTTAGAAATCCAGTTTGCGTATTCGGCCCTGTATGACGTCAAGGCTTCAAACTGGTTTGAAGCGCGCGCACTGGTTTTCAAAAAGGACTGTTTCGATGATAAAAATGCTGTTAAAAACAAAGCGAAAAAGCAATTGTATAATAAATCCTTTATTAGATATTTTCTTGTGTATTATGGGCTGACATTTTACTCATCGCTCGCATTTTGCCTCGCCTAAAGGCTCGGCAAAATACATACGCGACTCGTAAAATATCAGCCCGTAATACACAAGAAAATATCTAATAAGTGGTATTTATGTGACTGTCTATTCCTAACAGTAAGCTGCATGTATCATTATTTCCTAGAGATATTTTTATTGCTTATGTCCATAGGTGTTCTTGGAATCCATCAAATGTTGACTCAATCTCAAAGTCACCAGGCAGAAAAAGAAGCATCTGGTCGTGTTTTGAAGGGAAGTGGACTCAAAAAATATACTCCAGGTACATGGATATACAAAATGTATATGTGTTAGAATGTGCATTTATTGCAAATTATTCAAAATTCCAAATATATTATTTACAGCCAGTGGCCTGACAAATACCTTTTGACGGTCTTTTGACAATCAGTAACACATTTTATAGTTGGTTGGTTGGTTGATTGGTTGTAACAGTAAATGTCAAAATTGCAACATATAGTTTGATTTTCTGAGTTGGTGTAATTTTGATGATTGCAGTAATGAAAAAGCACCTTAAGACTCCTACCAATCAAATTATATCCTTAGTCCATTCTATTGTATGTTTTAAGGAATTGTAATGGGAGCAAAAATAAAAAAGACAGACCTTACAGCTATTAATGAACTTGACCTAGACAAAGCGATGAAAAAACTACGTCGTAATGAAGCAGGATTAACAAAACTCAACCTAAACAATCACAAAGACGTGACTCCAGAAATTCTTGAGGAGATTGCAGAGCTGATGAAAACCAATTCACATCTAAAGTACCTTGAACTTGCTAATACTCAAATGGCATGTTTAGTAGCCGAGGTAAAGTTCTGATCACTACAGTATATTGACAGGATATTGAATATTCAATTTAGCAAACATATACATGCATTAGGTACAGTTCTAGACGTGCCATGTGGTTGTGATCTAGCTCTTGTCAACTTTTCTTTTGACACTTACAAAGGAAATCATCACATTGCTCTTCCTAGGGTGTACTGTCTATGCATGTATAAGTTAAAATGATGATGTATGATGGTAAGATTTATGACTACAATCAGAAATGCACAAAAACTGTAATTGTAAAGCAGTAAATCAGTGGTGATTGTAACTCATCTAATAATAAAGTAATTATTTTGTTATAGAAATTCCTGGATGTTCTAAAAGTCAATAAAACCTTGCGAAGTCTTAACCTGGAATCCAACTTTTTGTCCAGTGAAATCCTCTTGGTAAGATGGTTGTCACTATTTTCAAAGCATTCTAATTCATTGTTGGGAATATATCTGGGAATTATAGTTTTAATGGCATTCCTTTTTAGGATTTTGTGAAGGCCATCAAAGACAATACAACATTGAGAGAATTGCGACTTGATAATCAGGTATGGAATACTAGAAGTTTCTTAATGTACCATGTCAGCACAGACCATATCACTGTTCTGCTGCAGCAGTGTATTCTGGGACTGTTATCTCCATTAAATAACATCAAGCAAAAGACATTGTTCAGTATTATTTTATGGTATCGCGATTCTCCTATCACTTTGATCTACAGAGAGACGGCGTTATTTTCCGGTAATGCCGTCTCAAAATCAGCACTCGTGATTGGCCCAAACATTGAGGACTGCATCGAAGTGGCTTTCTTCAAAATCACAAAAACCTACTGAAAATCAATTCAAAATTGAGCAGCAAATATAAAACAACTTTTTAGATAATATCCGTGATAAAATGACCGAAAACAATGACATATTTTGATAAAAAATGGCCGCTAAGTTGAATTACAGCTACACACGACTATTGCGAAAAGTAGTAAACTGAACTGAAATCTGTTGGTCTAAACTAGATAAAATAACTACACAATATTCACGAAAAGAAGTAAAAAGAAATCATCCTAAGTAAAAATATCATCTCTGATAAGAATAATCGGTAATTTCGTTTTCGTTTTTGGCTTCAATGACTTCAAAGTCACAGCAACAGTGAATTTTCAGCAAAACAAACAAAGTTGTCCTTTATGAAGACAAAAACGGTATTGTTTAAAAAAAGATGAAACAAAAAACTTTTTGAATAAGATAAACAGAAAATACACAAGTGTGGATTACCTTTTCTTTTTAATACCTTTCAATAACTTTTCAGCATCATTCCTTTAGTTTGAAGCAATATTTTGACAAACTTTCAGGCTTTCACATGTCGGTCAGCTCGCTCGTTTTTCGCCAGTTTTGATGAAACAGCAAAAAGAAATCTTCAAAAGCATCAAACGACCTGTACTTCTTTCATTTTGTGAGCTTTTGGACTTGTTTCTATAATTAAATCACCTCTTTTAAGCGAGAGAAAGCTTCCCGGCTCTGGCCTCCATTTCCTTTTTAGCTTTCTTCTTGCAAAGACAGAAAGAAGTTGCCATGGAAACTGTAATTCCTACAACTTTGCAGGTAAAGAGAATCTCGCGTTCAATCAATTCAAAATGATAACTTTTCTCTTTTTTCTTCGTAAAAAAATAGTTAGAATCGCGATACAAAACTAAACGCGATTTTGAGACGGCATTATCGGTTTATAATGACGGCGTTGGGAGAAAATATATTCAGGTATTGGCTCCGTCGCTGCGCGACTCCGCCAATACCGAATATATTTTCTCCCAACTAGCCGTCATTATAAACCGATAATGCCGTCTCAAAATCGCGTTTAGTTTATAGAGTACATTCCTAAAATGCATTGCTGTAGCAGACTAGTGAAATAGTTTTTGGTCTTACCTACCACTATTTCAACTTGCAGTGTGGCCTTGTTGGAGCCAAATTTGAACAGAAAATAGTACAAGCCTTAGAAGACAACAACACTTTGTTAAAGTTTAGTTTGAGTTTTGATACCCAATACCCAAGAATACGTGCTGCAGAAATCATGGTCAGGAATAATGATGCAGGTGAGAAAAAAATTATATTATATGCAATATTACTTGGTTGGTATTACCCACAAATACATATAGTTAAAGACTACATTGTGGAAAGGGGGATTGCAATACACATAGTTATAGACTACATTGTGGAAAGGGGGCTTGCAATACACATAGTTATAGACTACATTGTGGAAAGGGGATTGCAATACATATAGTTATAGACTACATTGTGGAAAGGGGGCTTGCAATACACATAGTTATAGACTACAATGTGGAAAGGGGGATTGCAATACACATAGTTATAGACTACATTGTGGAAAGGGGGCTTGCAATACACATAGTTATAGACTACATTGTGGAAAGGGGGATTGCAATACACATAGTTATAGACTACATTGTGGAAAGGGGGCTTGCAATACACATAGTTATAGACTACATTGTGGAAAGGGGGCTTGCAATACATATAGTTATAGACTACATTGTGGAAAGGGGGATTGCAATACATATAGTTATAGACTACATTGTGGAAAGGGGGCTTACAATACATATAGTTATAGACTACATTGTGTATTATTATTATTGTGGCTAATTTGAGAAGCTTATTTGAGCAGGGGGAATTATTGAAAATTCCGAAATGAATTTGACATAATTCAAGTATGTTGTAGTACGTAGGCTTCATTTCAAGTAGGTATTTTGTTTCATCTACGTTAGACTAATTTAATAATCCAAGCTTTCGAGCCTTCGGTTCATCATCAGGGATTGAAACAATTACAATTTGTAATTCTTTCAATCCCTGATGATGAACCCAAGGCTCGAAATCTTGGATTATTAAATTAACCTAACGTAGATGAAACAAAACACCTATTTGAATATGAAATATTAAATATATTCACTTGTTTCGTCTATGTTCCTTTTTTCATCTCCAAGCTTTGAAGAGCCATCATCAGGAAATGGTGTAACAGCTTTGCAACGGAGATTAAAAAATGGATGTAAACAAGCAAATCTATATTTAATATGATCCCTACGTACAAGGAATATGAAATTGTTCCATTTTATTTCTCTCTAATGCAACTATGACTTATAATACACTAGGTTAGTACATGTTAGTAGTTCAATGTGCTACATTTTTGTGTTTCATTGCATCACCTTCTAGTGTTAGCTAAATTAGGGAACACAGGGAGACCCTGCCTTATTATTTACGCTATTAATAAAGGTTTATAGTTTAGCACATATAGTGAGGAAAAACATACACTAAGTGCTAAACTATAATGTGTGTGAAATCCTTAACCATGGGAGGAATGGTAAGTAGTTTATCTACCCAAACCAAGAAAGCTTTAATTTATTGTATATACAACTTTCTTCAGCCCGCCTTGCTAGAAATGATGGAAAGGAAGAGGAGCCAGAAGTAGAAGAAGAGGAGGAAGAGGATGAACCAGAAGAGGAGGACGAGGAAGATGAGGAGGACGAGGAAGATGAAGAAGACGAAGATGAGGAGGACGAGGAAGAGGAGGAAGATGAGGGAGAAAAATAGAATATGGTTTCAAATAATCTTATTAATGACCCTAGGCACACTATACATTGGTTGCTTTCCTTAGTAAAACTAGACTAAATAGACTTGCATTATTGTCCTTCATCATCAAAGTACAAACCATCAGTGCCAATATTATCACGGGAAGAAGTTAAAACAGAAGGAAATCTTCCTGGAATGTACTTCCCACCAAACACGTTAGTAAATGATTATTTGTTCCAATAGTAACTAAGCATGTCCTGTGCATAATACTGTACATATATGTATCGTTAAGTTCTGTCATTACTGCCATGATTAAGACAAAGTACCTACATATCAAAACACAGTGGAAAGAAAACATTAAAAACATGAAGTAGTGCTAACTAAATAGTCCTAATAAACAATGGAAAACAAAGGATTTTGCGCTATTTAGTTGCCAAACTTCAGTTTATCTGCATGGAAAGGTTGTATATCAATGTTTACTTGTTCTAGATATACAGACCTCAACGTTGTCCATCTCACATATCTCGGGCAGTCCTGTAATCTCTATAAAACTTTCAAAACTCCTACCATGCCGAGACCATGTCGTTTTGACAGTCATACCAAATCTATTATGAAACCACTTTGAATCGTGTGACCAAGAAACTACAATTCAGCTTGTCATTTCTTTGAGTATTTTATTTCAGAAAACGTCAGGTCGGAGAGCTGAATATGACACGTGAGACTAGCCTAAACTAGTTGCTAGTTTATTGTAATTATATTGTAACATAAGTTATTAGCTTTTAGTTCTCATTGTGCTACAGTAAAGAAATTCAAAAGCAAAAGATTAAGTTTCGTCATTTTAACCGATGACAACGTTTTTCTTTTCTTTTTTTTTTTTGTTTTGTTTTGTTTTGTTTTGTTTTTGTTTTTGTTTTTGGAAATGTTTTATTTTTTAAATGTATTTCGTGGACAGCCTTCTTGACGATGTATCTCCAATCATTTAAACTCCTTTGTGTGTTGAAAGTTTATAAAAGTAGAAATAAAAAATTACAGAACACTAAAATGTTGTTAGCACTGATTTATAGGTCAACTGAGAGGTGGATTGGTTGAAAAGATTGCCCATTTTTCCAGATCCAAAGGGCCGATTGCTCAAACCATGTTTAAAACACTGAACAGTGTTTTGTCTGAGACAGAAAAGCACTGGCCAACACTTGCATGGGCACCATTTAAGCAAGCAATCCAAAGTGGTTTTTAACGGGGGCGTATCTAGGGGGGTCACAGGATGCCCGTGACCCCCCTTTCTAAGCCAAAAAGTGTAAAAAAGAATAAATCTGACCGGAGATGCAGTAGTGTGTGAGGATTTATTTAGACTAAAATGATATGTTACTGAAAAGTTGTCATCCTTATTACACACTGGGCGTTAACTTAAGGGAATCAGTTTTCTCGCCTCTCGGAGTCGTCTTTTCGTTTCGTTTCAAATCGAAATTATGCATTGGGCTTCCTGGTCAATGCAAGACGTTCCATATATGGCAATGCACATGACCAAAAGCAAAAAGCCTGCGAAACCTCAGAGCAGAGCGTTTTTATGTGCAGGCGGCATGTCAAAGCAAAGCAATTGTCGTCTTCTTATCAAGACATTCTTTCAGGATCAGAACAGCAGTAAGAAGGTAATGTTTCTTAGTTCTAATGAAATAAAGAGATTTACGCTAAATGAATAAATAAATAAATAAATGGTCTTGCACACCAATACGATATGTGTTGGTGATTAATAAATATTAAATAATATAGCAATTAACGACTTCCGTTTTCGTTCTACAGAACGCCTTTTGTTTCAATTTTAGTCGTGTACGTAGTTCTGTCCCCCTCTATGGACCATGATCCTTTGCGCTAAAACAACAGATTGCTATGACGTCATAGTGACAATTTGGTATGTGTACGATTTTGAATTACCGATAGTGTTTTAGGATATGTCCACTACTAATTCGAAAGAAAAAAACTTTATTTGCACTCGTGATAAACATTGTTACGGCTTTACAAAATAAAAGCGCCCTCGTGGCCTTTTATCTAATGCTGGGGACTCTAGTTAAGTACAGTGGATGAGCACAGCTGCTGTAAAGGTAGCTAAAAACTAATGTATGTCGAAAAGGGTTTTTACAATACATGAGTAAAAGAAAAGATCGGAGAAGCAGGGCTGGAAGATTAATTAAAGGCGCTCAAAGAGCTCATGTGGTTACTCCAATTTTTTAATATTTAGTTGCAAATAGTTGTACTCTGGCTACGGGAGTAGCTACAATCCCCGCCAATGGCGAAGTAGCTCGTGGATCGACCGAAATGACCACAGGAAGCCCAAACAATATATTTTAGTAAAGTAACGAGTTTTCAATTTCATTTGAAGACAAAAATCTAAATCAATAAATCAATAATTTTTTTAGCGAAAATAGAGTCATTAGCTATAAAAGAAAACAAAAATGTGTGAAAAAAAAGTGAAAAAAAAAATCAATCACCGTCGTGGCCGTGGCTCGAACCCTAGACCTTTCGCTTGGGAATCCATGGTTTATCCACTCGACCATGCAGAAGTTACACGTTTTCGAATAGTGAATTTTAGTATATTTATTGTCAGTGTGTTTACAATACAAATGCAAAAATGCTTCTTTCTAAAATGTCGCTATAAATATAAAAGAAATTGCTTCATAAAACACTAATCCAATAAACTAACTCAATATCCCTTTCTGTTGCTGTTTTCGGCTAGCGGACTCGATGGCGGCCTTCACGGCGCTCGGGACGGCGGCTTTCAGTCCTTTCAAAATGCCGAGTCTTCGTTTGTTTATCTTCTTTGACTCTTGTCAGTGATGATAGAGTACGAACACTAAAAGCTTGGTTGACTTTGATGTTGGAGTGAAAAAGATTTTTGTTGCTGGCTTCTCCTTTAATAACGTCTGTAATTTTTCGTGTGTATCAGTGGACATGTCTGAGAATGCTTATTCAGTCACGCTATATATGTTCCATGTTCAGTTTGTATCAATTCTAGAGCATGTGTTCTCCGACACGTTTATCTGCCTTTTAGTAACGACAGTAAAATTCATTGATTTTCCTTCTAGCTAGCTATTTTGAAACATATGTTTTCTGTGTTATCCAGAAGATGGGCATCGGAAGATCGGACCGATCTCGGAAAAGAGTCGGGCGTTCGGGTGTTACAGACTTCCACCCTTACATCGCGCCATAGCATAGTGGTACTCCGTCCTTTAGACGGGAGTAACCACAAAAATGAATGCATGATTCAAATCAAAAACACAAAATTAAAAGCGTGAGATTTTAGAGCTAACAGGAGGTACAACAATATCAGGAGACATTGGAATAAACTTGATAACGTATCTTTTCCTATCGTCTGATGTCCATAAATAAACGGCGTTTTTGTCGAAACAAATACGTTGATTTAGTGTGGGCGAGAGACCTAACAAAAAAAGATACACTTTCAAATTGATTACTGTAGCTATATATTTGATGTCACCTTTCTTATACAAAAATCTATGTTTGGATTGTGTAATTTTCTAAATGTCTCAATAGCTAGAGTGATCGCACTTAACCCGTGAAAAAGTACAACACTAAATAGTACTAAATACAGTCAAAAATCCTTTCTTTTCCATTTTTAATAGTGCTACTTTGCATTATTTAGCTAGCACAATTTCACGGATTAAGTGCAATCACTCTAGATCTTAGAGTGATGGCACTTAATCCGTGAAACAAAATCTAATAGTCAATGTCTAATAGTCAAATCAAAACAAAAGAAAACAATAGAAAAATTGTCTACTAATAATGTCCGTTAGACTAATATCTATTTCACGGATTAAGTGCCATCACTCTAATCGAGTACAAACGTAAACACTAAAAGTGTGTAACATAAATAGCAATAAATAGTGCTAAGTTATGCAAATTCTTTTGTTTTCTATTGTTTAAATAGTGCTATTTAGTACTAAATAGTGCATAGTATTGCACACTTTTAGTGTTTGCACTCTAATAATCGTATCAAGATTTTAATTTTAAAATGATAACAGTAATAGGCGCGAAATGCATATAGGTTACTTTATTAAAAAACAAAACAACAACAACAACAACAACAACAAAACAAACCCACCACCACCACCACCAACAACAACAACAACAACAACGTCGGTTCAAGAGATTACCGTGTACACCAAAACGTACCTCTGGTACGCAAACAGACCCGTGACCAGGACATTGAGAAGGGAAAGGTTTCCTTTGCCGTGCCTTTGTAGGCATTGAAATGTGTCTCATACGTCCACTTTTTTTGGGATTTGAAGGAAGAAAAGGGGAGCGGGTCCAGCCATCCCTGGCTGTAGGGTCGTCAAACGACATTGTTTATTGTAGCAGAGGATCAACACGGAATACACACCAAGGTAATTATTCAAAGTCTAAACAGCTATCTCGTTGCTTTGACGTAATGAATTTATAAATTTATAAAATTATATTGAATAATTTAGAAAATCTAGGTAATTCTATTCATTTTTCTCAAAGCCTTCATATTTCTCTCTTAGTCGTGTAAGCTGTATAGCTATCTGTGCAGGAGTTCCCTCAGTCTTAGCTTTGGACCCCAAACATGATCGATACTGTTCCCATTTTAAGTTTGGATCGCAGTACTTTTCATGGTAAAAATGGAAAAGATCTCTGTCAGGTGATCTAATTATTCTGAAAACAAAAAGACATCATTACTAGTAGTCAGTACAACAAAGTGGCACCTAACAGGGATGTAACGCTAGTATGGTACTGCACGTTTTGTCTTTCTTGTTTTTCTTTTTTCGTAGGAATAAATGTATGTTTCTTGGGAAGCTTCCGTAAGCAGACACCCTCGGATACCCTCGGGATACCCTCGGGATACCGGCTCAAAAGTTGTCCTTAAGTAGAGCTGTCAGCTTACGGGAGCGTGTAAAAACAGTTTGAGCGGCAGTGATTTACAAAAGGAGTTTTGGGAAGGTATCCTTAAGTGCAAGAGCTTCGACTGTATAGTTTATCTTCTTGTCCCTGACAAGCACGGTGTGCTCTGACAGAAGCTGATCGATTTCTCCCCCTCCCATCCCCCGGTGTAGTGTGCATACCAAGCTGCTTTTGGTCTTTGCTCATCGCCCAGTGTTCGGCGAGCTGTTTTTCGAAACATCTTTTTCATTTATTTAATGTCAATCATAATTCCATCAAGCACCGAAAGCATCAATAAAGCTTATCATATCATCTTGACAAACCACTGTAACTACATATACCTCTGACCAACAAGCGGCCGCCATACAATATTATTGTGACGCTTCAACTTGTGGCTAGTGAATTATGTATTCGACTTATCAGGTGGATCCTTAACCAGTGGGGAGATTTATCACAGAAAAAGTAGTATTTTGTGGAGATGAATGGAGTGTGTGCATTCAATTCAGGACAGTTCCACATTCAGCTAATTTACTATTAATGAATACTATGATTACTATTAATGATTAATTCCGTTTGACTATACCTGAATCCTGGTTTTTCAAGATATCTTGAATACAACTGTTGATCTTCAGATCCCCAACCTTCGATACTCAGGTCAAATCCACCAACTTTGAGATAATCAGCTCTGTATTGACAAGTCATGCCAAACCCATACGTACGCCAAAACCCGTGGTTACGCTCTGTCAACAATATAAACCAACCATTAAAGCCTGGTTCTCAATAACGACACAAGTATAAGCAACATACGCTGACTCGATCACAAATTCACTGCTCATTAGCAGAGATTGTGTTTTCATACGTGATAAACGCGATACTAAGTCCGCTAGCGAACCAGGCCTAAAACTGCTAATACAGGCCTGTGTGCGCCTGTTTCAGCGGGCGCTAAAACGCCTAATAGACGGAACACTTTTCATATGAAAAAATATATAACACTTTGTGCAGTGTCTCGTTTTTCAGCGTTTTAATTGGTCAACGTTGATGCCTTATGTCCAATCAAAACGCTGATTAAACAGTACAGAGTTTTTGTTTTTCAAGTCATAGGTACACTGGTCCAACATTACATAAACTTTATCTAAAGTCGGATTATAGAGTAGCACAGGAAATACTAGTTAAGCATCTCCGAAAACTAAAACAATAAAATAAATAAATAAATAAATAAATAAATAAATAAATAAATAAATAAATAAATAAATAAATAAATAAATAAATAAATAAATAAATAAATAAATAAATAAATAAATAAATAAATAAATAAATAAATAAATAAATAAATTATTATTATTACAACTTACAATTGTTGTAGAGTTGACAACAGAAATTGCAATATTATGATGACGCAAGACTGATATCTACGTGAAAGTTCAAAGCGTATCCGTCTCCCCCCTCCGCCCCTTAACTTTCACTCCTCGGTGGTCAGCTAGCAGAATAAAATATTGTGTTATCTAACCTATAGAGAGTCCGTTTTCTAGGCTGGAAATGCGTTCATCAAAGGCCTTCAATTTAAGAGCCATAGGCGCTTCAAAAGGCCCTCAGTTTAAGTCGCCACAGCAAGCACGCTAAAACACATGCCCTGAGATGAACTTGAGATATACACTGCATACTGAAGCTGATATTGTAAAGAACACTAGTTTTTCATTGAATAAGGAAATTAATGCAGTCCAACGTCTACTGATTTGATGCACTGTTTCTAAAAACAACGGTTTTTAAGATTTCTACTGGTTCGTCTATCTTATCCTTTCCTTTCGTCACTTTTAATTTTGTGAAAACCGAAAAGTGTCTAGATATAGCCCATGCACATTTTCTCAAATTTCTTCCACGGAATATGATTACATTGGCCCCTTTCTCCACAAGCAATACACATTATAAACCTTACCTATTTTCAACTGAGCTTCGGGTTCTGGAATACTACCTTCTTCATACACGTTTTTGGGATTATATAAACTAAAGACAATAGGATAATACACTTGTTTGCCTGGTTCGGTGTACGTTCTACAGCGCCGAAGAAAGTCTTGGTTGAAAGTGATGTCCACATCGCAGAAGAACATGAGAACATTGGGGTTGCTTCCCTTCCAGTAGATGACCCCATCATGCAGGGCGCGGCCCCTAGAGAATTCCTTGTCACGCATAACTAGCTCGTACTTACGAAAGCCATACTCTTTTTCAAGACTTAGAAGAATTTTCTTGACAAATTGAAAGTCTTTTTCTCCGTAAAGAACAACAGTCAGATAGACATTTTTGTCTTTTTTGATGCAAACATCTACGAATAAATCGATGAAATTTTGGAAGCGTTCAAGTCGACCTGAGAGGGGTAGGACGAGATTGATAGTTTCGTCTAGCCTCTTTTTTCTACTTGATAAAATTTCAATATGTGGATCACTGAGCTTGCGCAAAACTCTCATGGGGATTACAGCGTTGGTTGACTTGGGGTGTCGAAAATAAAACTCATAATCAGCACCCGTGTTGATGTCAAAGCGATAAACTCCTTCCATGAAATTCTCCCTTGATAGTTGTAAGGACTGATTTTCATTTAGAAACTCTATTACTTTGTCTTCCAGTTGAAATATATGCTTTCTTATAGGTTTAATTATTCTTGTCTCTTTATTTTGCCCTCTAAACATGTATTCTTTAGGTCTTGGTTGGCTGTCAGCCTCATAAATATGCGTTTTTGCAAAGCTGTTAAACGGAATATTTTCCGCGACTTTCATCATCGGCCTTAGTCGACTAAATGTCTGGCTATGTCGTTGCGATTCTTCATCTTTGACCACATTATCGTGTTTACTTTGATTTAAGCTGTGGACTTGGCCTAATAAATCAACATTTTGTGTCTTAAGATGGGTAATTTCACGCATCAATTTTGCTTCTCTCTTCTTCAGAATCTCGACATTATCTCTCAATCGACGACAAAGCGACTTTGACTTTATTAGTTTTATTTTCAACAATTTGACTTCCCGTCGAAGCAAGCTGTATTGCTCTCGATATTTGGATATATTTTCTCTTTTAGCGCCAGTTTCAGCGTTGAAATTCGTCGTTGGGTTTATTGTTGCCTTTTCTCGTTCCTCAGTAACTTGCGTCCATCGTTTTCCACGGGAATTAACTTTGCCGCCATGGTAGAATCGATACAATAGCACCACACAGAGGAATACCAATACATAGGCCGTAATTCTTTGAACCTTAAGAGAAACAAAGGCCATTTTCTATCCGCACGTATTCTTTTTAATTCACAAGACATTTTGGTGACGGCATTTTTAGATTCCAAGTCGTTATAACCCAAAATGTTATTTTGCCAGCGATGTCGACTATGTTAAGGACACGTGGTACGTGATAAGACGAAAATGGATGAAGAAAACCGGCATTTGTTCAATGGATGATTGACCGCAACAGGTACCAGTTTAGAGTCACACTAATACACTGCCTTAGAAATGCCTGCCATCGCACACTAACTGATAATCAAATGATGTTCTCTCCAATGAGCATTCTGGATGAACAAATTGATGCTAAGTATAGTAAGCTGCAATATTAGGTAAACCAGTACAAGATATAGAATATAAATCACGGCGATTGGAACATAGTTTCCCCTGTATAACGGGAACGGAAATGTCAGTATACACCGAGATGTTTAGCAATAAATCCAGCATGGATGAAGAAATATTACAAGAAAAATAAAGAAAAAAAAGAAAAAAGAAAAGAAAAGAAGGGAAAAGAAAAGAAAAGAAAAGAAAAGAAAAGAAAAGAAAAGAAAAGAAAAGAAAAGAAAAGAAAAGAAAAGAAAAGA
Source organism: Telmatactis stephensoni (assembly GCA_029948255.1). Classification (NCBI taxonomy): domain Eukaryota; kingdom Metazoa; phylum Cnidaria; class Anthozoa; order Actiniaria; family Isophelliidae; genus Telmatactis; species Telmatactis stephensoni. Next base: position 527,563 of record JALIZF010001798.1, on the reverse strand, counting down.
AAAGAAAACCAACAAGTAAACAAGTGGTTTTGAATCAAGCTATCTCGTAATTGTTTAGACGATTTGCGTAAGAGTATAGTCTATTATGAGTTCACGCACAATACTTAAGCCCGCCACACACGTTGAGAAACTGTGTGAGGAAACTGCCACGCGAGGCACTTTTCTCACCGTGTGCTCTTTTACCTGTCTCGCGATGCGATGCGCCGATTTTATGTTTTGTTCCGGCGATATTTTTGGCCTCGTGTAGCCAAAGACGCAACGTCTGCGGCGAGAAACGTCCGAGCTAAATGCCTCGCGTGGTCTGAGTTTCCTCACGCAGTTTCTCAACGTGTGGAAGGCTTTACACTGTCGTCTATGAAAAGGTGACATTATAAAATATCTCAACGTGTGCGGAAGGCTTTATACTGTCTATGAAAAGGTGACATGATAAAATATCGACTGAGGGAAGAGGAGAGTGATTTTCATCGGACTGTGAAACAATTACTAATAGTCAGTGTTTAATAGTGTATAATAGTTGTATTGCAACAAAAGAAAACAATGGGTGCAGAGTCTATTAGTGTCTATTAGCTTAGTAACTATTTCACAGTCCGGTGAAAATCACTCGAACTTTCCAGTGTTTATTTTATGTGTCAGTAGAACGTTTCATCAGAGGATGTTGGCGACTAAAAACAGTTACTTTTCGGCGGGTTTGATATTGTTTATAACATCCTCTTGTTCAACCTGCTGACAGAAGCTCATAGATGTCACCAACACAATAATTTTTTGCAATCAATTGTTCATTAACAATAGAATTGTTTTTGATTAGAATACAATCAAAAATACAATTTCGCGACAAAAACGGAAAACATCGTGTCAATATGTTCATAATATTTACTGTTAGAGTGCTTACAATATATCCGTGAAAAAAGTTAGCGAACTAAATTGTACAAGCAAAGTAAAGTGTACTAAATAGCGCGAAATCCTTTGTTTTCTATTGTTTAATTAGTGCAAATTAGTGCAATTTCTTACAAAGTTTTTTCACGGATATATTGTAAGCACTCTAAAATGGTTTTCTAATAAACTAGTTAAAATGAAGTGCAAGAGAAGATATGTTGACTTGAACCACAGGAAGCCCAAGACAGAGGACTTCTAATTTTTTTATTCATAAACTTTCCTCCTCCTTTCATGTGTAGTGGGTGAAAGTTAGCGAAACCCCAACGAAACAATGCGAAATTCGGCGGTCAGGGGACTGATCAACAACTGCAAGAAGACAATAAGTATTGTATTGAATTTTTGCTGCGAGCCGTCAATCGACTAGCAACACTTATGCCGTCGTCGTCCTCGTTGCCGTCTTCGTTGCTTAAGGTCTATACTTCTGTGTACAAGTGGACGAGTGTTCTCGGCTCTAACAGTCAAATCTCACAATACATTGCTTCGCATTTCGCACTTAGTCTCGGATCCAGAGTATGTGTGTTCCTCCTGCTCAGCAGCGAGCAACAAAAGGCAACGGCACGGTATGAACTGCGCATGACAGTGGTAGGCGGGTTACCTGTAGTGGATTCAAATCGCTCGTTTGATAGACATTCGCTGATCATCAGAACTTGTTCTTGTGCATCTTATCTAGAAATATACGAGTTCAGAAGTAAAGAATGATATTCATGCTAGTCCAGTTGTGTGGTTTATTTTACGTTTTGAAGTCTTTCAAGTGAATGTGGATCGCTAGTCCGGCGAACGGCGCTCTTTCGACTAACTGTCATCAAATGTCCGATGTAAACTTTTCGCTGCCACTGTGAGAACTGTTCATAACACTCGTAATGAGATGCAAAGATGAAATAACATGAAATAACATCCAATAAGATTAAAGAACTCAAATCTGTTAATTCTTTTGCCAAAGAACTGAAATCAATTACTTTAGATAGATAGAATTTATATTTCAAAAATAGCTTTTAGATAGAATTTCACAAACTAGGACAATTTTTTGGGATTTTTAACACTAATAAGTTTTGTTTTAATGTATGTAAATAAATATATGTACGTTTATTGTATAATTTGAGGGCCACGTGTATGTTATCTTTAGATATTAAGTGTAACCCTCTGTAAATAAAGTATTATTCCATTCCATTCCATTCCATTCCATTCCATTCCATTCCATTCCATTCCATTCCATTCCATTCCATTCCATTCCATTCCATTCCATTCCATTCCATTCCATTCTATTCTATTCTATTCTATTCTATTCTATTCTATTCTATTCTATTCTATTCTATTCTATTCTATTCTATTCTATTCTATTCTATTCTATATGGCTATAAAATGCCAAATCCAAACGAATCACTCCGGGTTCTTGCTCAGTTCCATGATCCAGCGGTTCTTGCTCAGTTCCATGATCCAGCGGAACAGTGGAACTCTTTCCTTTTTATCTTGGACGACCCTTCAACCTCTACTGTCCAGAACTGTCCTACTGTCCTGAAGTTCCTATCAAGCATCACATAAAGCTGTCAAGATTCTTGAATATATAATGAAATGATTTTCGCCGAACAAAGGTAAAGTTCTCGTCAGATTGCACAATGTCGCTTGCACAATTGCACAATTCTCGTTCCTTGTAACGTTTTTAAAAGCCAGTTTAGTACATATACCTGACAAGAGCCAGAAAAATTGAAGTTGTTTGTCATAAATGTGTATTTTAGTTTTGGTTGCTCTGTGCTTTTGTAAAGCCGGAATAGGCGAATTTTACCGGCGCTGGAGAGTTAACAAGAGTCATGACTGTGAGTTTTCACTGTAATATATATTCCACCACGGCATGTAATAAATCTCTGTAAAATGATTCCTTCGGCGGGTCGGTTCGTTGGATGATTACAGAAGGAACTATATATTTGTAGTATGACTCCTTCGACGGGTCGGTTGACCGTTCGTTGGATGACTACTTATATTGTTTAAAGAGTTGACAACTGAGCGCCTGTGTCGCGCAGGGCGAGGTTTTCGTCGTAGAGAGAATGGTGACCAAGCGTTCACCGGAGTGCAATGGCACTGGGCGAGGTTTTCGTCGGAGAGAGAATGGTGACCAAGGGTTCACCGGAGTGCAATGGCACTGGGCGAGGTTTTCGCCGGAGATAGAATGGTGACCAAGCGTTCACCGGAGTGCAATGTATTGGGCAAGCTTTTTTAGAGAACAAAAAAACATCAATTTCATCCGCATTATTTTGCACAAAATGGTTCTGACGTAAGACAGTTGCTATGACAACGATAGAACACTTCAAATGTGAGCAATTTTTTCATTTAAAAAATCATAGCTCAAAAACCGTTCGGTAAAAATCTTTTAAAATTGGCTTATTTTAAGTTTATGACTCATTCTTTGATTTGAACGAAAAAGAAAAAATTCTGTAATGGGGAATTCTCAAAAATCAATGAAGTTTATTTTAGGATGTTCCCTATTACAGAATTTTTTGATTTTTTCTTAGCACTTAGTATCACATAAATAAAAACCACATGCAAAGTTTAAATATATTTTACCGACCAGTTTTTGAGTTATATTAGTTTGAATATGGGATTTTTGGGGGACAAAATTTTTATTTTGCAAGTTCAAATGATTTTGAATACGTCAAATTAAGAGCGCTGCGCACGAAAACCGTTTCGAGCCTCTTAAACCGGATTTTATTGTTCGAGGTAACATACAAGTATGTTTTATCACATCATTCAGTATAACCTTTTTTGCGTTATAGAAATCTTTGGCGTTTTCTATGAGTGTGCACTCATTTATGGAAACCCTTTCCAGCCTCCTTAAGTGCGAACTTTGAAATCGGCCATATCTTTGGTCGCGCCTGCTTTTATTCGTCTTCTTTCAGTACGATAATTCGTATAGAATGACAAAGAAACACCACCCAAGTACGAAAATCACGGACTTAGAAAGTTCTCTCCAACGGGTATTGCCTCCTCACGGGTTAGGCCAGTTCTTAATTCTACTTACAGCCATGCCTCTGGTGTACGGTATTTTAAAGCCAACATATTCCACAGTATTCATGTTTTCTATTGCAACAGTTTGATACAGCCCTTAGTTTTCTTTTTGATCAGCGATGCACTGAAAAAGCAGATACTCAATTGACAGCGATTTTTACTATTTTATTGATAATGCATTAAAATGACAAATCTGCCAGACTGTCAGATAGAAACCATACTATACCCTATGCATTTAACCATGAAAAGATGTAATTAAAAGGATTATTCTATCGGAAGCCCATAGCAGTTTGCTAGTCTTAACACGAATAAAATACTTTACTTTGAATTACAACACGTTAAATTATCCCACGTTAGCCTATGTACAAAGCTTGCTTGATTCAAGAATCAGGACATTCAAGATTCTATCCAGCAACGTTTAGAAGGGTGTGGAACAACCAATATGGATGAAGGTGTAAAGACTTCATTCCACTTGATGACAAGAAATACGAGAATAACCAATCATGTTTATGTACTGCAACAAGGGAAACAAGTCTACAGATACAGACGGTACCTTATGCACCTGGTTAGCAACTCGTCTACTGTTTGCATGCATTGCTTGACTGTACGTTGGTTGAACCAGGCTTGACTGGAGCATTCACCAAGACAATTTTATGGGAAAACACTATTAACTTTGTCAAAACTGATAATTTTCAACTTAGTGACCAATGACCAATCATATAATTTACAGTTGTTTAATATACGCTTTTAATCAATTTAACGTGGTTTTTTTTCACTAGTAACAAGCACAAACGGTTCCACCAGCAAAACACAAGCACTTACTGTACCAGTTTACATAGGTGTTGTGCTAGGTAACTAATGAAAACCAAACTTTAAAGGTACATGCCGCTTTGGATCATAACTCAATGACTACAGTATACAAATTTAACAGAACAGATCGACACATTTTCAAGTGAAATTGTGCCGATGGCCATTCATCTTGAGTTCACGACTCTTACAATAGCACTATTATAAACCGTCAGAACATAATAATTGATATAATAGTAAATGAATTCAGGGATTGCAAATGGTGCAAATCAATACCAACCACTTGATATCTCTATCATTCAAACAATAAAGGCCTTACAATGAGCTCTCTCCCAATAGCTCAGTGTTTCATGCATGATGAATTCAACAATCTGTTCTACAAATAATTCTAAAAGATCCCGAGTGATAACTTGAGTGAATGTAAATATTCTAGCATAGACAGACAGCATGTCTTAGAGAGAGAGGTCCTTGTAACAAGGCTAAACAATAAATGACAATAATAATACCCTTCTCTCGTCTTATTTACACTTCACACCATATAACAATAATATAAGATATATATATATATTTTTTTTAGCTTGGCACATGAATCTAAAAATACACTTTTTCATTAAAACTATGACTGACTTCTTCATAAATTACCGATAAAAACCTGATAAATTACTGTTTGGTGTCACATCAAAAATCGTCTTGCAAAGTCTTGCTAAGTCCGATTCTTTAACAGACTGCCAATGTCATGGCAACTGTTGTCACAGCAACAAACTATTGCCGTATGCTAATTATGCTGTTCATTTTGTCAATTACTACTTTTGAAATGGAATCAAGTACTATTATCGTACTAGCATGCAGTTAATTAGTGCTGTGAATGGAGTTCATGTAGCAAGGCATTAAAGGCAGTTGACTTTCACACACCCAATTAATGCCAACAAATTGGAAAAAAATCCCGATTTGAACCCACAATATTTAGCGTTAGTAGAAGTTCACTTCAATGGAATGAATTCCATTTATATCTTATACAACCTGAACACAGTCCTTTTGTGAGAAAACTCGTTACTTAATCTGCTCCAACACATGACAAATAAATCCATAAATTTAGAACTAAAACACCACCAACATACTCCTACCCTGGACTACTGTCTCAATACACCAGCAAGTGACATAACCACTTTTGTCAGGCGATATAAATCAATACTGAAAAGATGACCTAGATGAGTGCAGTGCTTGTTAGTGACTGATAAGTGTTAATAAATAATGCTTTGCAGCTAGGAATTCAGCACATCACACACATTAGCCTTACTGTATGGTCAAAGTCACCTGTACTTTGAAGAGGTTACAAAATGTTATCACAACAAGCTGCTCAGCAGCTTCAAGAAAACAGTGACAGTACCAGGAAAAGGAGAAAATCAACAGAAATACTTTGAGTACTGTTAGTAACTCGTTGTAAAGAATGAAGTTTTCCGAGCTTTCAAGCACTCTTTTGCAAACAATGACTCCAAGTCAATGGTGGATTTTTGTCCAGCAATGACTTCAAACCAGTGTTTGCGGTATTTACAGTAACTGGAGTCAGTCACCAAAGAAATCTAAAGACGCTACTTGGTGTGTTCATGCTAAAACAAATCTCAAAGTTAAATGAATTCTAAAGTACATTGAATACTTACAATACTATCATGTTTCATATTTACAAATGAGAGTTAATTGATATACACCAATCATCATAACCCACCTTTAACGAGTCAAGTAACATACTAATGAGGGTCGCCCATGGCTGTATACTAGCTTCTGATGAGAGGAAATATCCTGTTTCTAATAGGCATTGTAATATTTATTTTTCGGATTTAATGGTTCAAAATTATGTTAATTTAATGTTAATAATTGATCAACAATTATCCTATTTAGGAAAATCTTTATTGATTTATGAACAAATCAATAAAATTTGTCAAATATGCTTTTGCTTTGACTAATCTAAGAATAAACAGTCACTTTAACACCTCATTAGCATGTTATTTTTCTCACTTGCATGTTAAAAGTGGGTTATACAAAAACGTTCTATTGACTAACTTCCAAGGAACTCTTGTCTAACAAAATAGTCAACCCTGCATTAGTTACACAAGATAGCTCTATCAACTGGATCCTATCAATAGATTATTATGTGGATCAAAAGCATTATCAATCCAATGTGTATAACACCTTCTACTACCCACCCCTCCCTACCATAAGTGGTCGCTCAGTCACACTGTGCACTGTCCTTCATTAAATGGTCCAGCAAAAGATGGTTGGTCATATACTTGCAGTGATTTCACTTTTTTCAGGAAACAAAATCTAATTGTCAAATAGACAAAAGAAAAGAACAGAACAGAAAAGAAAAGAACAGAGAAAAGAACAGAGAAAAGAAAAGAAAAGAAAAGAAAAGAAAAGAAAAGAAAAGAAAAGAAAAGAAAAGAAAAGAAAAGAAAAGAAAAGAAAAGAAAAGAAAAGAAAAGAAAAGAAAAGAAAAGAAAAGAAAAGAAAAGAAAAGAAAAGAAAAGAAAAAGAAAAAGAAAAAGAAAAAGAAAATAGGATAACTGATGTCTAGTAATATGTAATTCATGACTTGAGTAAAAGTCATAGATTGTGATTGTGATCCTTGCATAGCAGATGGTAGGAAACACTGTTCCCTCTCTTTGAATACACATCACCTCTCACATTCCTTTACAATCAACACAGTCTTATGAATGTTCTTGTGAGTGAAGAAAAATAGAAATCCCAGAGGAAAACTCCATTGCGGCAAGGAAGGGAACAACAAACAAACAAACATCGTATGACCTCACTTGAAACCTGGACTGCAATACCAGGCAGAAAAAATCATTACATTATTCCTACATAATTTGGAACGTGACCTCCGTCATTACCCAGGCATACGCTGTGGGACAGATATGCCTGTGATGATGGACACAGTATAGATGGACCCAGTTAGTACAGGCATGTGTGCCTGCTAGATGGAGTACAGTGCCATATAATGTCTGAATGACCACTTATGAATTTAATGGCTGTTTGCTTTTTGTTCACAATTAATTAAACACATCTTTGTCTTATACCCTACCATAATTTAGAGAATTATATACTTATTGATATTTTATTCCTTGTGTTCATTCACGTGAAATGTAATTACACAACTATGAACCAAGGATTTCAGCTAATTGAATGTCATGGTATAGAATTACAATCATTGAACAAAAAGCAAACATTGACCAAAATCTTAATGTTAAGCTTGTCCATTTTCTGGCCTTCCTGCCAAAGGAATTTCTGATCGTGGTAGAGGGATTTGAGACATGGATGGGGTAATAGCAGCAGGTGCAACATCATCTCCTACCCTGGCCTTACCATACTGTTTCCTCTCGTACTTCAAGATTCCAAAGTATCTTAACAACAGCATGCCAGGAATAAATAGAAATGAAGAGCCAATGAGCAATGCAATGACTACATAAGCCCATCCTGGGAAATCCAAGTCAATTGATTCACCCTAAACACAAAACAAATACCTTAATAAATTGTATATGTTATCATGATGTTTGGCCCATTTACCGGTAAACAACTGAAGGCATCCGTTTGAGTAAAGCAGGGTTATGTTGAAGTATCAAAATTCCAAAATTTGCATATGCGGGTTTTTTGTTATTTCCATGGAACTGGAATACTTTCCATGGGAAAAAATAAAGTTCTTTATCATAGCAGAGAATGTCAAATTAAGATTGCATTAGATTTTACAAGGAGTTCCCCTTTGTATAACCATTGCCCAAAGCTGTTATCATGAGCCACGTTGCGATTGAAATGGTTGGCAATGGTTGGTCTTACCTCTGCATAATCAAATCCTTTATACTTCATAGGGCTTAGACCCATACTGATGAGACTTGCAACAAGGATTACCAACACTAGTGAAGGTGAAATATACTTCCAGCAGAATCGAAAGTAGATACTGGGCCTCATCTTTAACATGTACTCTATATCATCTTCAAACCTACATAAAACAACCACCATTAGCTCACATTATGGTACCGGTTCCTTGGTAAAGGATGACACCCTCCACCCTCTATCCCCTTAAGCACCATCAGTACTTTGTCCTGAGGGTAACTCCACCAAAATTATGAACATGTAACAACATGGATACAAGAACAGTGGACTTCTCCACACAGACACCTCCAAAAATACACATACTTTTCTTGGCCCCTTCAGTGTTTGTTTTAGCGAGGTAATTTAATTTAATATAAATTTTAATACAGGGTCCCATTTAATGACTAAGCTAACAACCAGCTGGAAATACACTGGACAGTGGAACCTCGCTAAAACAAACACTGAAGGGGCCAAGAAAAGTATGTGTATAATTAATACTACCTCTATGCAACAGCCAAGGCATGTTGTTATAGCAAAGCTAATAAATCACATACCTTTTTAAGCCATAAATCCAGGCAACACCAACCAATTCAAAGAATCCAATGATAAGAAGCGGAATAGTACCAGAGAAGTTGTCAAACATCTGTAACCAATACTCCCCAGATCGCTGGCAGAACAAAAGTCCAATGATGTAGGAAAATGCACAAATGGCAGCTGTGATAAAGAAATTACAACCAAGTCTAGTACTCTAAACTGACATGGGCATATTTGGCAGGGTATTTATGGATCCAAAACTGCTTAGAGACAAACTGTATATCCCACAAATTGCAATAAATATTGTCAGGAAAACAATTTATTATTTGAGGAGACTTTAGCCATAGAAAAATGAGACTACATTATTTGTACTCAGGTACTCTACAGGACATTCCCCAGTCCTCCCTGAAAGCACTCACAGCGAGCTAACGAGTACCCATTGGGAATAAAATCTATTGTTCAAAATTTCACTGCTAAGTAAAAATGATCACCGCAAGTGCTTTCTGCAATGAGTGGAGAATCTGCTTAAGGCCCCGTTCACATGGCGGCATATATAAGCACAGATATAAGCATAGGAATTAACAAAACCTTTTACATTTTCTTATGCTTATTTTGTTATGTTGCATGTTGCTTTTGTCATTGTGTGAAATTTGCGAAATTTTCTGTAATGACATGCATAAAATGTTTCAACCTCAAACATGGTTTTGTTAGTAAGTCAACCCCTCAAATGTTGGCTAGTGGTGAGGTGGTGCTAAAGATTGCTGCAATCTGTGCAACTATTAATTTAAGAGTAATACTGTGTTGCAGGATGGCAGGCCCCAGCTAGTTTAACTCACATACTAGTTATTCTGGGAGGGCATTTACCAAACACGTTAATTGTATATAATGTAAATATCATAGTGAAATGAAATGGTAATAAAGAACAAACTAATATAATTCAGATTCTTTTGGGGAATCAGAAGAAAGACAATGTTGCAAAAAGCTAATTAACTCACCAGTGACAAATTCCTTTCTCCACGAAACAAGTTTCAAGTCATAGATGGGTGTGATGACACCCTCTAGTGTCCCAAACATACTACCAAGACCAAGTGTCAATAACATACAGAAAAACAGTGTTGCCCAGAGTTGAGATACAGGCATTTTGACAATGGCCTCTGTGAAGGCAATGAATGTCAATCCTGGACCAGATGCAGTCTATGGAGTTCCAAAAACATGATGTTAACAACCATAAGTTAATCATTTGAACATATTCTATAGGGACATTTGCACATAGAAGCACGGCTCTTGCAAGTTGAAATTTGTTTAAAAAATACAGCATACTGTCATTCTCCAATTTAAGGTAGTTCCAGAGCCTTAGACTTCTACAATGTAGGGATAAGGTAAGGAAAGTCCTGTCCCTTTCCCCCTCTCTTTAGTTTGATTGATTTGTTATGTGCACATGTTCGTCACTGTTATTCTAGTTTCCTAGTATTGTAAATTTGTGACAAAGCTATTAAATTAAACTAATAAATTTCCTTTAAAACCCTATCATTTAAAAATAATTGTTACATTTTGGCAGTGATGGTATGAAACAATGCTCAACTTTCAACAAGACCCCACTTTGATGATGTTATCATCGAGGCAAAATGGAGCTTGCATAATAGATGTACATGAAAACAAAACAAAGCAAAAAACATTATTGGGTTACCGTAGTTTGAAGCTTAATGCTACAATGTCAAGCAGTGTTTAAGGTAATTCCATAACTCTGCATTGGGACGCTCTACTGCGCACAATTCTACCATGCTGCGTGAGCCTGCACACATGGAAAAATTCCAAGTTTTCAATATGGTGGTCATTTAGATGAAAAACAATTTTTGAAATGTAAAATGCTCAAAATTACAACAAATAACTCTGAAAACGTCAAAAGAGGACTAGAAACACTGACACAGGGCTTTTGGGAAAACACTGAAAGAGATAATTGGCTTTTTTCTTACTTTTTCATCTAAACTCGCCCTTGTTCTCCCTCTGTCAAAGCCTATTTTGAGACAAAATTCGTGCTTTAGCGAAATGTAGCGCAAAAAATGACCAGGTGACCAAATATTTCAATTTTAACAAAAATCTATGTTTCGTTTTGAAGATATTCTCAAATACCATAGAAAGCTGTTTACAAGCTAATATCAGGGTATGTACTGGTGTCAAAATATCTCTAATTTTTTACGACAATTAAATTTTCTTGCACATTTTTGAGTTTTTACTTTTTGTTCGATGCGTAAAAGATAGAATGACTTCAACTTTTCAATGCTGACAATTGCTTGATGAAAAAGGTACCTTTTGTTCCATTTTCAAAAATTGCTGGCGCATGGCCTCAAATATGCTCAAAATTACCGCCATCTAGTGCAAAAACAAACACGGTAGCCCCCCCCTTTTTATTTGATTTTTGGAATCAGTAAAGCTTAATTAGTAACTGTACAAAATTTCATTAAAAATCTATGTGCGGTTTTATTTCTATGGAATTACTTTAAACATGAAAATTGGTTGATGTGAGATGTCAAGACCACAAGTACAGTTCATTTTTCAACAATTTTGTTGAGGCATGAGGTTTTGAAAGTTGTGATCCAAACTTCAATGCTGATGGCGTAAGGTTGAATGTTGGGGTATGAGTTTTGTGATTCAAACATCAGTAATGACACAGGAAGTTGAATGTTGAGTCATGGGGTTTTGAAAGTTGTCAATCTAAACTTCCATGTCGACACATCAAGTTTAATGTTGGGGTGACTGATTTGACATGATTTTTGGTGGGACTGAAATGCCATCATTGATATGATTTTACAAGGAAGATTACAGGAAGAAGCATTTTCATTAAGCAACGTTTCGGCGGCATCTTGACACCATCATCAGGTTAAATACTTGAAAAATTTTTGAATAAATTTATGTTCAAATTGTTAGTTCAAAGTCTCTGGAGGATTACGTAAATAGCTTTGCCTTGACTGAGTCCGATTGTACATTTAGTGACGGTCTATGGTCACGAATAAGAAACATCTCATAAAGCAAACAGTCAAACTTGCTAGTGCATTTCTTCAGCACGCGAAACATATTAGATGTTAGTGTTCTTGATTGATGATGATCTTTCATGTGCTTGTGAATTGATGATCCCACCCTATTATGCTCATCTGTCGCGCCGACATCTTCCCCAGCGAATAGATGAGCATAATAGGGTGGGATCATCAAGCTTACTAAAAGTGCCCAGACTTCCCAAAGTACAACCAATGTTCTCTAATAATAAAAGTACACACTTGAATGCAGCAGCAAGGGTCTGGAACTCCCGTAGTAATTCTAGCTAACCAGGACCAAAATTAATATACTACTTGCCTTGGAAAGCCAGAATTCTATGTCACCACAGTGTGACTCAAGTGTTTCGTTGATTGGTAAGGTCTTGGTACCATTAATACCAAAAACAATCTTACACTCCTCAAGTGACTTATGTGCCTGCAAAGAGGTTAAATATAAACTGTCAATCTCTTGCCTACAACTTAAATGAAGTCAACATAAATTACATTATAACATGTATAACACATAAGCAAATAAATGGGAAATAAATTAAGTACACCAATATACATATGTATCATCATTTAAGAATCAGTTGCCAGATAACTCGCCCTGAAGACAACTCGCCCAAACCAACTCGCCCACACTTTATTGGACAATTCACCCTCATTCAGTCAACTTGCCCAGTGTTTTTCAATCATTGAAAACCTCGCCTAACACACTAATCTTGATAGGGGAAACGTTTTCTATGAAATATTTATCAGTTCCTTATAATAACACGTAATAATAGGGATATAATAATAGGGATATAATAATACGGAAAATCCGTCGAGTTGAATACCACCATCACGCCTGAACTGAAGTGCTGATCTGATCGAGTTTATAGCCATATTCAGCACGATCTAGTTCTCTAATTCATTGAAATAAAACCCAAACCACGTGACCGATTACAAATACTAAAATGATCATTACAAATAAAAACTATAGCAGCCAGTAATCAACCAAGTACACCGAAGTTTGACAATTTTTTCGTACAAAACAACAACACAGCGCCATTTTGAATGTTTTTTCGCACAGAGCAGGAAACTGGAACGAAATGAAATATACACTACAAGGGCTATTTACAATAACCTGGAAATATTGAAAGTTACAAAGTAATATGTAAGCTTATTGCTGTTACCTAATGCTCATAGAAGTTGGAATCATATAAAATAATATGCTATTCATGATAATCGTTTTTCTTAATTATTCAGTGTAACTTTGGGCAAATTTCAAAGACAGTAATTTTGGAAATAATTCACAAACAAAGATTTCTGTCAGCATTACCTTTTCAAAGAAAGAAGAAGAGTCTTTTTTGATAACTTTTGGAGCTGATTTGAAATTATAAAGTGGACCTTCAGAGCCAAAATCAACACTATATTTTTTACTTAAAAGGTAAAAAAAGTAAAGCTCTGTCGGAAGTTCCTTTAGCTACAAGCAACGCTATAAGCTAGTCTCCCAGGAAGCCGACGGTGCACTCATTCTACCCCTCTCTTTCCATCAGTGCTACGTTTTAAGGGTATTTAAAGCTAATTAAAGCTACACGGAAAGGAAAGAAGTTGAAACAAGGATGTGAAATCTGGGGATCGAACTAGGGACCTCTCGCACCGAAGGCCGCGCACTAACCAACTGTGCCATCCTTGCTCCTTTTAATTGACACAAGACAGTAAGCTTACCGACAGGATTGATTTGTCAACGTGTGATGGGCTCAAGGTGCGTTTTCCAAACATTAACGACATTAAACTGGACCAAAAATTTGAGCTTTCTCATAAAAGATTTCGGTGATGTTGCTACTAAAGACTTGAAGCTCAAGTTTACTTTGGACTTCAAAAAGAGAAAAAAACATTTGACATTGACTCCAGAGTTCGCCGAGGTATAGTTTGCAGGATTGAAATAACTCAAAACTGTAAGTTTAATCTATGATTGTTTAGCTCAGTATGAAAGCATTTTTGTGAAGAATGATGGCCTTTATTTGACTGTGAAATTTTTGTACCATACCAGATTTGTTTTCTTATGAATTAAAAATATAATTATTTAGCTCAACGAGTAAAAGTTTTCTTTAATTTGTTAGAATGGAATGAAAGTAGTTTAGTTTTGTTAGTTTTAACTACTTTTCGTTTTCAAAAATTGTTTGAACGATGCATTGCAAGTTAATTCTTGGTGTGTTTTTAAAATAGTTTGCGGTCCGGGATATTTTCTGTAATTGCCCACGGGCATTACAGGGGATCTAGACCAGCAAACAGCCAATCAGAGCGCACAAGTGAATACTGCAATAAAGTCGCACTAAATTGAACACCTTGGGCGTAAAAAGACTTTAAAAGTTAATGAACGCAGTTCTTTTGCCGTTAAATTATGAAAACCAAGTCACTAAAATACTTTAAATGTCAATGGTGTAGTTTTATAAATCATGCACTGCTTATTTTAAACAATTGTGAGTCCGTAATAGTTCACTGGTTATGGCATATCATCCCCATGTGCATCGATCATTGAATCAAGCACTGAACTATTCCAAAACTTGAATTATTTTCCTTGTAATAACAGAGATAATCCGAGTTTCTATTTAAAGACAGGTATTTGATATGCATTGCGACATGTGGGCGAGTTCTCTTATATGATGGGGGCGAGTTGATCAGAGTTCGGGCGAGTTGGTCGGGGGCAAATTGTCTTTGGGGTGAGTTGTCTGGTTACCACCAAAATGGATCAAATGCCAACCTACAATACCCCAGGAACTATCTAATAAGGAGTTAATATGCCATGTTGTCATTAAAACTGTATTTGCTTTCAATGAACTTTAGAAATCTACCTTGAATCCAAGAATGGAGAAGATAACAATGCTGGCAAACACTGAAGTTCCACAGTTAATGCAAGACACAAGAATGGCATCTCTGTGACAATTATTGTGTACAGGATTATAACTTGACATTGCAATTAAACCACCAAAGGCAAGACTCAGAGAAAAGAAGATCTGTGTGGCTGCTTGAAGCCATACTTTAGGATCAATCAGCTTGTCAAACTGGGGATAAAAAAAACACAAAGTTAAGAAGATAGAGATTGACAACAATTTCATTTCATCACTACAATTGGAGCTCGGGTTTGGGAGACCTCAAAGAGTCAAGTCCCTTGCACTGGTAACCATCTATTTCACTGACCTGCAATCAGTGGAATGATCTTGTACAAAAACCACTTTCTTTCGTCTTAAGTAACCTAGCATCACCTTGGACTAGTATTATAGTATTTATTTGTGTAATTTCACATTATATATACACAGAGTTAATTATAGACTTGTCTTTTTGTAATTAATAAATCAATCTTACAACATAGAAGCAAATAAAATACTGTTTTGTAGTAGTGTTCAATGTGTTTATTTATTTTAAATTGAGTTTGTTGAAAGTTTTTTCATCTATATTGTGATATCCAGTTTTACATCTGCAATAATCAACCTGTTTGTCTGTCTTGTTACTAATCTCCATCATTGACCCCCTCATTTATCAGTTTAGTAGGTTATAAACAATGTCTAAATTACACATTACTAACCTGAGGTTTAAACATGTACTTGATGCCATCAATGCAACCAGGCAAAGTTATACCACGGCCAAAGAAAATGATCAGCACAAAATATGGAAAGGTAGCCGTGAAATAGACAGCCTAAATGAACAAAACAAATGGTATTATAATGGTATACATGCATCCAAGATGTCAAAATTGCTGACAGTACCTTTCCAGCTGACTGGACACCCTTCATCATGCACAACCAAACAACAATCCAAGCAAGAAGCAGTGTTAAAGCCAAGTGCCAGGTAATCCCACCACTCTCATTGAGATTTGGAGACACTTTAATAGCATCATGATACCAGTAGTATTGGGTACTCCCAGCTAATTCACAGTCAGGATCATAAATTTTGGACCCATTACCATGTGGTATCTTTGGACAATCTGCATATGGCAGAGGGTTTTGCCAGGAAGCAAACAAGTAATAGAAGCACCAGGCAATAATCATGTTGTAGTACATGCCAACAAGAAGGCACACAACCACACAGGCATAGCCGACACCTCCAAGGTAGGGGTGAATGTAGTTCCATACTCCAATGGATCCCTGGCGCACACTTTGTCCAATACCAAGCTCAAGAAAGAACAATGGAATACCAATAAAGGCAAGACTAATAAAGTAGGGAATTAAAAATGCACCTGAAATGAAAAAGACAATCATAAATATATTTTAAAAAAGCATTCCAATAAGACCATTCACCCATACATTGCACTGTACTTACAAATATTAGAATTCAACTAGTTAATTCAATTAGTAAATCTAAAGATTGTCTAGTATCATTTTACAGTCAAACTAGGAAAACAGTGAACATCTGAAATATGTCTGGAATGTTGACTGAGATGTAAGCAATAGACCATTTTGTCATGGTTGTGCATGCAGCCTAAATTCAGTCTAAGCTGAAGTTTGAACCCAATTTCAAACCTTTCAAACTACAATAGGCTAGTCAAATCCAGAATCAAATAATTATTTTTATTGTAAACAACAAACATTGCTTTTTCAATTGTTGAACTTTAAAATAAAAATTAAGAGTTGAATTTTACCAGGAATTTGATTTACAAAACACACCTTAAACATTCCAGACATATTTTAGGTGTTATCCTAGTTTATAACTCTGCAGGGCTTAGATGAACCTTCTCAAGATGTGGCTTCTTACTGAGTTTAGCCAACAAATACAGCACATTATAGACATTATAAATGTACACTTGTAATCACAAAATATTGTTTTGTCAGGTATGTAGTACACATATCAGTGATGAGGTCAAGACCACAGACCTCCAAATTTGTTTGAGATCACACAGTTATCAAGAACAACTCAAGGACAATACTTCCATTGTTCATCATTTTCTTTGCTTAAGTGCAACTCTTAATTCTAATTCACAATCAAGTGGGTTAATACGTTTTTCAGAACTGAATGAATCACACATTTAGTTAACTGATTAACACAAAAATGTTCTTTACTTTTTAAGCTTTCAAAGAGCTCAAATTACACTCATTTGCAGTGTATGTTAAAGGTAGTCTCAAATTTATAATATACTGAAAATATTAAATATTAAATCACTGCCTATGTTTCAACTAATCACTGTACAGTGAAGTACATTCTACCATACTGAAAGACAACCACCTTTTAACTACCAATGTTAATGTTACGGAAGAACAAAAGCCCACTATGCTAGGCAAAGTGCAAAAATGACATTTACAGACATTTAGCCGAGATAAAACCTCAAGAACACTGCTGATATATGTGTGATATATCAAATTACAGGTCTAAAGCATAATATAGACATAATTATACATAAAAATACCAGTAATATCTTCCTTGTGTCTTGATATTTTAAGAATGCAGAAAAGAATGATAACAAATAATATCTGGACTTAGAAATCAGAAAGTTTTATCTTCTGTCTTTGACTGAAGACCATCATTTAGTGAAAACTAACCACTGCACATTAATCCTTTTCAAGATATCATATTCAGAGAATAAGTCATTATAAAAGATACTGTAACAACTCAACTTTGCAAGTTTCACATACACTTCAGAATCCTTTCTCAATGCTATGTGAATGTTTAGTATGGGGATAATCCTCTCAGCTTAAGCACAAAATTCAAATTCTAGATAGCTGTGTGAAATCCCATAGTTTTATTTCTTCCTAGAAGTTCACTGGAATGGTATGGCTGTATTTGCTGTTGATTTAGCACTGCCTCATTTATTATTACATACAGTACTCATTACAGACTTTAGAGTATTATATTTACTGTTAACTCACAAAAAGTTTTCATAGTGATACTACCACATTACAGCGAAAATCGTTGCATCGTGACCTAGCTCCAACGTCGGTAAGATTTTGGTCTTTACTGATCCGTCCATCATTCTTGGGGGCAGAGCTTTAACGCACTCGTTCAGTGATTGGTTGATTTGAAAGAAGCTCCACCCCCAAACTGATTGACGGCTCAGAAAAACCCAAAATCAAAACAAAATTTGTAATTTGCTGGTCGCGATGCAACGATTTTGGCTGTAATACCACTATACCTATGGGCCAAAAATAACTGGCTGTTAATAAGCGAGTGGCTATATAACTGGCTGTAATAACTGGGTGGCCATATAACTGGCTGTAATAACTGGGTGGCCATATAACTGGCTGTAATAACTGGGTGGCCATATAACTGGCTGTAATAACTGGGTGGCCATATAACTGGCTGTAATAACTGGGTGGCCATATAACTGGCTGTAATAACTGGGTGGCCATATAACTGGCTGTAATAACTGGGTGGCCATATAACTGGCTGTAATAACTGGGTGGCCATATAACTGGCTGTAATAACTGGGTGGCCATATAACTGGCTGTAATAACTGGGTGGCCATATAACTGGCTGTAATAACTGGGTGGCCATATAACTGGCAGCCTGTAATAACTGGGTGGCTATACAAATGCAATCTCTAGTTGCCAGGCCAAAATGTGTTCGCCTTAATTAATGGCAGGTTCATGGCCATATCAACGGGGTGGCCATAAGGTGAGGTCCCACTGTATTGTTTTATTGATGGGATATCTTGTCATGTACTCATAATGAGGGGAATACAACTAGACTGCAATAAATTATTTGTTTAGAACTTAACCTTTAATCAACAAAGATAGTATGTCTTCATTTATTTAGTATATATACATGTAGTAAAATTTAGCGATTTTAAACTTGGTTATTTTAAAAAGCCACTATACTCTGAAAATCTTTTTAAAAACATCAAATACTGTGAACCAAGTAATTATGAAGCATTTTTTGCTGGGAGAGTACATCTGTATTGAGGTGTAATCTAAATTGGTAAGTCAAAGTCCACTTATATGGAAGGATGAATGCAAAGTCCTGTTTAAAGGTACACAACATGTGTTCTAAGAATAAAAAACACTTGACAAAGTTAACTGAAGCCACAAATCATGCAAGCAAAAATAAATGGTTGTCTTCTGTGATATCATTGCAGATTCATATAAGATAAAGCTTAATTAGCCCAAAGCCTTTTTCTCTCACATCCTTCATAATCTTTTTCTAAAACTTAAGCAACTCATAAATATTTCCAGCTTTAAAAACTTCATTGATACAGACAATGAAAGGTTGAAAGGAACAGATTAAAGTGCTAAGGTCAGTGACCGCTAAATAGCTAGTCAAGTGACTTAACGGTGGTATTTGGTAAGAGAGAAACAGAGAAACAACTGGGAAAATAGATGGAGGTTTATAACAAATAGGTTTTTGAATGCGGTCCTTGTTGAATCTATTAGCATAGTTTTGTTATTTATCTGCTCTTTACCAACAGTTATACAGACTACCATTTCAGACAGTCAGTAATGTATTCAACGATTGTGACATCTCTTGTCTGCATTGGTCCTTCACCACGCTAAGGGTTGTAAGTTACACAGTCTACGTTTGTTTAAGGTATTGGTTATTTCCTCTTAACAAACCAATCATCTATCTTAGAAAAACGGTAACACGGATACAATAGAGTGCTTTATCAATGTTACGGCTAACACAAGCTAAATTACTGATGCAAACTACTAAACACACATAGATTGTACTAGTCTACTTTACCGGATCTTAACCGATAGCCTTGATAATCTTCCACCGTCCCAAACTTGGATTTAAACGTGTCGCAAGGCAAATATTAACGACAATGTTGAACGACTTCTTCACAGAGAAAAAGGCTTTAAAAGGCTCAAATTTTTGAGCTACGTAAAACAGACGAATATCAATAAATCACTTATTAGAGATGAAATTCTATCTCATCGTCTGTCGAACATAAACATATAGTAATCTCATTCAATCAATGAATTATAAGACGGGGATACTACGCAATAACTCTAAAGACTGCGTCTTTGTCAATGATTTGCAGTTCCTTTCTCTAGAAATTCAGAAATCTGAGTGAATTTGATGAAAATAGAGCTGATGCAACGTGCCTCTTTTCACTATTAAAACGTGTTGAGAAAAGTAAACATTACAACGAAAACATTGCGCATGACGTGATGAGAAACAAAGACACCAATTAAAAGAACAAGAAAAACGGCATGTTAGAGCCCTACCACGCCACAAGGTTAATAATATAAATATACATCATTTTAAATACAAAAAAAACCTCTTTACCTCCACCATTTTTTTGACATAAATAAGGAAACCGCCAGACATTTCCGAGACCAACCGCAAATCCAACAGTAGCCAAGATGAATTCCATTTTGTTCCCCCATTTAGCCCGCTCTTCGACGACTATCGGTGGTGCTTGTGGTGCTGGGGGATCCTTCTTAAGTGTCACAACTGCTTGCTGTTCGGTTACAATATTTTCCTCAGGATCCTTTGTATTTGGGTTGGCGGGAAGGCTCACCTTCACGTCCTGAGCGGGAACCACACCATTCTGTTCCGTTACTTTTACAAGTGTCACAGGGCTTTCGTTGGCTTCCATTTTACTTTAGTTCTACGTCGTTGGTCAATCAAACCTCCAGGGATTCCTAGACTCTCTCCGATCACAATGGATTTGTAGCGGGAAGAGTGAATAACAAAGCCACGTGTACAATTGTACTTTGACGATGTTCTACAGGTTACCAACCAACTCTTATTCAGTGCTTGACTGTTGGGTATAGCAAGCTCCTACAAGCCTTTGTTTGAAATCTAGTTTTCCAGAAACAGAGAATTAGGAAATGTTGAACGACTCCTTCGTCACACGGTTCAGTGAATACTGTTCTATCATGTTCGGCGCGAAAGACTTGAGTATACCGGACATGCCCATTGACTGAAAGCTGTCAATCAAGGCGATTAACCAATCAAACCCTCTGGGTTTATTTTATTTACTGGTATTTTCTCAGCTTGCAGATGAATACACAAGCTGCTAAAACCTTTTTTCCGATTTTTCGCCGTTTTATTAATATTCTCAGGCATTAGAAATGTGCGGAAGTTTCCCGCGTAAAGTTTCGGCGGGGAAAAGGAGCCAATGGTAGGTTGTAAATAAAGAGTGACTGAAGTAATTGTTGACTGTAGTATTCGGTCATCTCTTTGTAAACAAAACTTTATTACAGCAACTAAAAAATGTATTTAATAAGATTGATAAATTCACATGTAGAACGTCTAATAGAACATTGTAGAAATTGCTTAATCTCGCCAGACATCATGCCTAAAAATGTTTAACATCAGGAATAAATGAGTTGTAACAAGTTGCGTAACTATCATATCGTCTTTGCTTAGGAATCTTGCGTATTTCCGATGACCCTTTCTTGATTTCAGACTGTTGAAGCGAGTTCAAGGCTAAACAAGTCTTGAGCAATACGCTATGAGCACTGAGAGAAATCCGTGATAAGTCAGGTATAGTCAATATTGTAATATCCAATCCGTGAAAAAACTAATCAAATACTTTGAATAGTCACGCCATTGCAGTAAATCACGCAAAGAACCATGCAGAATACTGGTGTCCACCGTTTTCAGTCTTTCTGGAGCTTTTAGGGTCTCTTCAATTCAAAAACTAGATTTGTAAAGTGTAAAGTTCGCCTTTATATTCAGCCTGAAAAGGATGTGAGTAAAGCTGATAAAAAATTCGCCGTAAATGGTAAATGAGTCCCGGAATTGCGCCATTAAATTGAGCGGGCCAACCCAGCCGACCAACTCGACAGGTCAAGAGTAGCAGTTACACGTATTTATGTATTCCATGGAGGTAGACGGGCTTTGTAAAAGACTTGCAAGGTACTATTTCTTGTAATGCATGTATCGCAGATTGGACCACTGGTTAACATGGCGGGAGCTTCTACTGACTTTGGATATGCAGTTATGTGTGTCATTATAGAATCGGCAGGTCGCGATATCGTCAAACCTGGGCTGTACTCACCACTGCAATTTCTCTATAATGCGCTCGGAATGGCTTTACCTTCCTGGACGAGTTCCTGAGAACCCGATTAGCAGCATTAACGAAAAACCACTCATTTTAATCCCTTGATTTGGAACTAATCGGGCTAATAGGAACTGATTTCTTGAAACAGTTATCGTACGACTTACAGAGAAATGCTTTAATACATGTAGTTAGGGCAAAGGGATTTTTTGTTTAACTGTGGACAAAAATCCCAGTAGGGTCACCAGCCCTTCCGATCAGCGAACGTGCTACCATTCAAAATTACGAAATATCCACGGGTATACGGGTATAGCCACCCGTAGTCAGTAACGTTGCATTCTGCTGAGAGGTCAGATACCGTGTTTCAAAGTCATGAATTTGGAAATTTATTCAAAAAACACCTGTCTTAGATGGAACAGCGTTTTTTAAAAAAGCTCTAGCGTGTAGCAGACCAGCCTCGTCAGTAGTAAACTGATATTTTGTTTGGTCTTTACACATCTATTTCTCAATTCTATATTACACGAACGGCCTTAAAACCACTGATCGTCACCGTTGCGGTATGTATCAATAGAAATCACTGGGTGGACTGACTGGGAAAGCACTTCTTATCCCTGAGCTCTCAGTTGACATCATCCCGTTGGCAAACGCGTCTTAACAAATCATTGAAGTCAACCAATCAAGTAACAAAAAGTCAGCGTACAACTTGAAAACATCACTTGGCCCTACCTACGACCAGCTATTTGCATTAAACCCAGACGTGGTACTATTGATAATAGGGGTGGTGGTGGTTAGCTCTCTTACATACAGCCCATAGTGCCTAGGCCTTCATCAAATGGAGCTCAACTCACTCAAACATCAAATAGCTTCAAATGCTCTCTTTCATTCTCATTTGTAGCACATCACTTAACCAGATGAAATCAAATCTTAACCTTTTTCAGGACTTGTTGTTTATCCATAGTCGAGATGTTAAGCACCTGATTTCACCATTTCCGTTGGGATGTATGTGGAGTCTTGATCCACAAATCCGGCCGACTTCCTGCTATGCTGCTTCTACTCAGTGATAATAGAAAATAAAACAAATCTTTGGACATTACCATGTACAAGTCGAGCTCTCTTTTCCGTCATCTCAGTCGGGAATCGCTTCTCACGTGACGCGTAAACAATCAGTTTGGTTTCTACAAATAGAATGAATCCCTGCCAAACAATTGACCTTTTCCTGTTTAGGTTCCACAGATTTTAGTCCTGAGAAATAACTTATTATCCAAAGTCCCTTTAACATGCCTGGCCGGCCCTCACGGGATGGGATGAGAGCAGGCATGTATCGTACAGAGGTTACACACAAATCGTTGCCCATCAGTTCTTGGCCAACTTCACTTAGCTAAGTCTGCACTCATAGTTACAGCGTCCCAACACAGCAATGACACATGTAACGACACGACTTTGTACAATTCTCGCGCGGCAAAACAAATTAAAGCTAGTGCGCGTAAGTTTCAACTTTATGGCATCATCATTCGAGAACTGGCTAGAATTTTTGAATGAAACTCGAGAAAGGAAGAATGAATGGGAAATGCAACAAAATAAAAGCCACTTCAAAATATCTTGCCCTTTAAGAGCCTCTACACGAGCACATCGTAGGTTCTATGACCAAATTTTTAGTAGCAAATGGGTTGCCTGTGGTCTAACGTTACGAGTTTCCTTCACTGTCAGCCTGCACTGACTTCAGGACAACCGGCTTCAAAGCAACGAAATACTGTATAATCGCGAAACGGTCAGTATGCTAAACATTGTCTACACGAGCTAATTGTACACGTGACCTGAAATGTTCTTTGGCAAAGTAAAACCTTGTTGGCATCACAACATGTCTGCTTGAAATCTAATGTGAAACCGCAATCGCATAGCGTGCTAGTTACGATCAAATACAATAGCCTGCGTGACCAGTTGGGAAGGCAGAGGGCAGCGAGGGGAAAGAGAGAGGGAAGGCGAGGGGAGAGAAAAGGAAGAGCCTCTACCTTCCTTTCCCTCCTCCGTGATCCCCCTCCCCTTCCTTTCCATTCCCCTAGAGTCACAAGCTACGCAGGATACAAATGCAATGGAAATTTGATCAGGTTTTCTCGTCTATATACAAGATCATACAATTTGCTGCTGCAAGTTTCGTCACAGGACGTTACATCAGGGATATCAACGAAATAATCAAGATTGGTTGGCTTCCTGTAAGAGAGCGAAGATATTTCCATCTTCTTAAACAAGTCTTCACATCTATACACTGTGAATATTGGCCATCGCACCTCAGATTGAATAGAGTATCTCACTCGAGGACGTTGCGCTCAAGTAGCAATACCATGCAACCTAGTGATCACCTGGAAAAAGGAACATTTCAGGATAGTGCTGCCCAATATTTCAACCAGCTGACATAAGAAACACAGAGAACTTTAACATATTTTGTACCAAAACACTATCATATTTGAAGAGGCAATCTCAATATTCTTAGTACAAATTTATTTCACTTACTATTCACTTTTTCATTATTTACATAGGTAATCGCAATGCTTTTTTAGTATAAGTAAAATTCCACCCTTTTTAAATTATGGATATTTCATATCTCAATGTGTACACCATTCTACTTTATTTGTTGTTATATATTTGTAATTAGGCTTGTGGATATGTTGACAATAAATCATTATTATTATATTATTATTATCATCATTATTATTATTATTATTATTATTATTAAATGCATGTATCACTCGAGTAGTTAAATGCAAATTGCCTTTAAGTAGAGAGATTTGTAATTGTTGTATAAATATAAAATAAAGTTTCCATTATTATTATCATTATTATTAGACCATACAAGGGCAAAATTGTCAGAAAAAAATTGCTCGTAGAAACGAGCCTTTGTCTGGGCTGCAGCGATGACAGAAAACAGAGTCTGGTTCACTCAGCATCTTCCACAACTGCATATAAACTGCAAAGCTGCTGTTTTCGTCCTTTTTATAAACTGACAATGGTACGTCCAAAACTGTAAGGACCGCGTTTGTGCTACCGTTCGTCAAAACGTTTTACAAAGTTACTGTAACGTGGTAGTAACGCTTCTGGGACATTTACGCAAATGGTTTTTCTGCTGATGAAAGTTTCACCTCTTCTAAGGTAAAGGAAATCCGAGACAATACATATACCAAATATTGGTGGCATTTGTTCTTTGACCCTAAAACGGCTTGTATTCAAAATATTGACTCAATATTGTCTTTTTTTGGTTTTGTTTCAAAATTTTCTACCGGAAAGTTTGATACTAGCCTTAGCAACCTATGGTGTCCTTATCAAAGTCCGTAAAAACATTTTTGCGACCTGTCTTCCCACAAGTGTAACGTTGGCTAGCAGAATTAGTTCTTGAAATTCCTGTTGTAACCTTGCCGTGCAGTGACCGTGCCGTTTTCCCGGTCATACGAAATCTGCTCTCATGAGGTTTACCGTTACACCAACGTTCGGCTGTGCTTGGTCCAGAGACTCTGACGAAATATTTCGTCTCACCCGGGAAATTGAGCAAAACAGCAAATCACTGCCACAGACCTAACAATGGAACTCATTATTGACCGACCACACCCGATGGTTCTTGCGGGTACTTTAGTCAACGGATAATGCGCACGGCTGCCCGCGGTATTCACGTGAACACAAATGACTGGTCGACAATATTAATTAATTTGTAATAATTAATAACATGAAAGTATATGTACGAAAAATAGATTCATTATATAGGTCTTTGACCAGACCCGATATCAGATGAGCTTCACGCCTCAATTGTCGCGGAAAGAGTTAATCAGGGCCCGGTTGTTCGAAAAGCGATTAGTGTTAATCCTAGGTTAAAATGAAAGGTTTTCTAAGATTTAATCCAGGGTTAACGCTAATTGTCCTTCGAACGAACAACGTAACCGGGCCCAGAGCTTTTGGAAAATAAGAGTGTTGGGGCAAAAGACTTTTTGCTAGCATGTTGCAGCTATTCGAACCGGAACTGCATTCCGATTCCTGGTTCGGCAAGAAGGAAGTCAGTGTTATTTCCGCTCCACATTCACTTTAGTTTTAACCCAATGGGAAGCGGCTCGATAGTTTGAATGAATGACCTTTCGTACATTCTGTGCATTCTTAAATGATAATAACAGCTAGTTAGTGTTGTCCATATATATGAAGGGGGGGGGGGGGGGGGGGGGGCATTGTACAGATGGGAAAATTGCGGAAGGGGAGGGGCTTGTGGGGATACTATAGTCATAACACTTTTTCTTTCGACAGGTATTATTCTTAACAAAATTAAAAAGGGATTTGCACTGCTGTTCGAAAACGAGCGAACAGTTTTCGGTCTATTATCACAATAAGGCCTCGCAGGCATTGCTTGGTCTTCCATTTATTAAAGTAGATACTACTACGAACTTACAGTGTACAGAGTTTTACTTCCAGTTCATTTATCAAAAATGGCTCGAAAATTCACAAACTTTTTCTCAAAGTATAGAACTTGACTGACCTGGTTATTAAGTATGTCTTATGCGATAAAAATTAATAAAGTATTAGAATTTATATAAAGGATGGTAGCCACCGCTTTTCCCCAGTTACCAGAGTTTTTCAAGAGAATACTTCACTTCAGTTACGTACAATACAGTTTTTCCAAGCAGAAGAAAGTGAGAGCTTCTTGCAAGAAGTGATGAATGTTATGCAACAAAGACTTCGTGAGAAACATTTCTAGACAGTTTAAACACTTTTAGTTGAATACCAAAGAAGTTATGTGTAGTTAACAATTAAAGAGATTTGTATTCTATTTTGTTTGACTGGATGCCTGGGTCACCTCATTTTGGTGCATTTTCAAAATTTTAAATCATGCTATCTTGTCAAGGATTTATTAGTTTCTTTACAAACTTGCTCACATTACCTAAATAAATAATCTTCATAATTTCAAAGAGTGGCTCTTCTAGAAATATTTATTTTTCTGCATTTATGCTTATTAACAGCAGCTATTATGAAAGTCGTGAATACGCCTATTTCAATAAACATATTGTCGGGCAAAACCTACGCGAATCACCTGAAAGGAAGTGTGGGTTAAGTTCAGTAAAACCACACAAATATCTATCTCTGACCTTATACACCAAAGAAGTCCATTTGTTTATGTTAAACATCAAGACCAAAGTGAGTTTTGCTTCACTATCCATACTCCTTTTCGGTCAGTCGCGTTGCCTTGAGGCCTCTCGACAACCTTTTTTGAAGGTGACAAGTAAAATGTAAACAAGATTTTAACTCGACGCTTGCCGAGGGCGCGCGCAAGTTGGTAGAAATAACAACCTGTCAGAACACGTGTGTCAGTCTTCGTTCCAGTTCCCGTCTAAGCTAAGTTTAGAACTTCTTTCGAGTAACGAGCAGCTTAATTTTATTAGTTCTACGTCTGATAAAAATGATTACTGAAACAATCCGGACAAACAACAATCCAGACAAACAACCCGACAACAAAAACTGTTGTTTCTTATTTTTAACTTCGATCCCTCTCAAAAATTCATCGTGTCCATCTTACAGAATGTGGCGTCAAAGTAACTCCGTGATTAACCCTGACTCACATCATGTTTTGTTTTGTTTGCTCCTGTGTTAAAACCAAAAGTTTCATAAAAGGTGTCTCGTCCTTTAGGGCACTAACAGCTTTGTGATGCTTTCATTTCCGCAATCTTTCCTCTACTTAATAGCTCAGTCGGTAGGGCGGTTGCATTGTAAGGGCCCGCTCACATGAGAGAGGGTGCCCCTATGTAGTAGGAATAACTCTTTTGTTTTGTGTCCCATAAATAAGGGCACCCTCTCTCATATGAACGGACCCTAAGACAGAACAGAAGAGCCCTGCATCGAAAGGGCTGGTAAACATATTGAATTAATCGCGTATTTGTTTTCGGAAGGAATATGAGCTTTCATCTTCCAAGGCAACAAATAGTAATACTGTATAAGGACTGGGGACAACTGCATATTAATCGGAAGTCTTGAGTGGCACGTATAAAAACAGTTTTTCGTGTATTTATGTCTAAACAAGTCTTGTGGTTTAGTCTTTTGCCCGCGTAGGTGGCTTTCTTACTTTCCTTGTTGTTGATTTTCGGTGAATAGAAATCCGCTGTGAGACGGAATACAAGTAACAACTTATTTGTTTAACAATGTTTTAAAAGTGAATATAAAAGCCGAACAGTCGCGTTAACTAGCCGGCTTTCGAAACTCACAACATGATGCTCGAAATTCCTTTCACTTTATCTAATCACTTGAATGTGCATTCGTTTAAAGTGTAAAATGAGATTACTCTTTTGTATATTATTAATGATTTACAGGAACACAACACATCACGCGTATCAATCTTACTTGCTGGTAAAATGAAAAGACTAAGCTAGGATATTATAACTATTTCTTTCATTAAGATACAGTAAAAGCACTATAAGACATATGAGGTTTATTTTATAGACAGGTTGCTGGCGAAAAGACAAAATAATGAAAAGCTAAAAACTGACATCATGAGATAGCGATTTTAACTCTGATACTCGCACGATTCCAGTGACAAAATCAATAAATTGTTATTTCATTTATATTTTTTTATTTGGTTATTTTTTTAAATCAATAACTTCACAGGACTTAACAGCATGTTCGATAGAAGTAAACCAGCCATGAATCAGACTGAAGCCTTGAATGAGACATATCTGCGCGTGCGCAATACATTAATCAGGTCTGACCTGTTTTTCGCGCCATTATTCAGTCACATGATGTCAACAAAACCTGTTCGACCATGTGGACCTTCAATTAACACGGAAAAAACGAAAAGAAAACCACACTGTTTCGACTTTTAGATATGTAAAATCACTTTCTAAACTAAGACCAAGGGTTTGTAAACACTTCCTGTTGCTTAAAACTGAAGGAAAAAGTTTGAAGTGGGTGTTGCTGTCGTCGGTGTAGAATTCCAAGAAGTGAATTAGTAATAAGAATTGACGATCGTTTGTATATTTGCCTCAGAAAACGTTTCTTACCATTCATTACTCCTTGAATAATGGAATAAAGTCACAGCAATTCTCTCTGTCAATAGCGAGACAAACATGAATCCAAAAGAGAGCGATTAGAATCAAGTCATGATAATTCTTGCGGCTGCTTCGCGAGCAATAAAACCCTGCATCTTATCGTGTGCTCGTTTTTGAACACGTCGTCTTCATTACAACATCAATGATTTATGTCAAGAAATACAGTGCTCAGTTTACTATTCTTCAGCTTATTGAAAAATACATGGTTGACGATATGCATCAAGCCATTTATTGAACGACCATAGTCTATAGAACATACCCAATAAAGTCACTGATTCGTGTCGACTAATTCTAACAAAGTACAAATACATACTGTAAACAAAGTGATTTCTGCCATCAACATGAATACAAACGAATATTAGTAACATGCTCTATACCACGTGTCCGTGTGTATAAATAATTATGCACATACACACAGACATACACATATCGACTACTATATACCTCACACACACACACACAGACATATATATATATATATAATATATATATAATCGACTACTATATACCTCACATACACAACACGTCAATAGTTATCTCAAAGACTTATTTCAAGGGAAATAACTCGATCAAAGGAGGTTGTGACAGTGCCCGTCGACAATGGGAGCAAAACCGATGAGTCATATTGATCACATGGTTTTCTCTATACTATCTGAAAATAGCGAACATTTCTACAATCATGAATTCAGATTCAGATGCTTATTAAAAAATGAAATGAAATTGAATTGATCTATATGTGCTGTATTTGAAAGCAGATAAGCAATGAAGAACAACAACGTCGTACTAATACTCCTACGACGTGTTGGCAAGGTGTTTCGATCAAAACATTACGTTGTTGATAATACGACAGAGACCTGCCGCTTGAAAACTAATCGCACTTACCTCCACCATTCTTCTGACATAAATATGGGAAACGCCATACATTGCCAAGCCCTACAGCAAAACCGACAGTGGCCAAAATAAACTCGATTTTATTTCCCCATTTCGGACGATCATCTTCTTGTTCATAGAGTTCAATTTCCAACCCGTTGGCGTCGTCATATTCATCGTTATTTGGATTTAACGCTTGGGCTGCTTCGTCGAATGTTATTCGCTTTTCTTCCTCATAACTTGCCATTGTTAGTGAATTTGCTTCCAGTCACACCAATTCAACGTAATTTACGTTTCTTTTAGGAAATTCTAGGAATTAATGTGCGCAAGTCAGTTTGACCATATAAAAATGCTAATCATTGCCTATTAATAAGCTTTACGCAATGGTTTTCAGCTACAAGCAAAATTTTTAAAGTGCCATGCCAAAAATTATATTAAAAAACTTTTGTTTTTGCTGGTGTTTGGACGCTTGCTTAATTTTTGTTAATAGTTATGTCCATCGATAACAAAAACAAAAGAAAGGGCTACTGAAAATCGAGTGACCAATTGGCGCACGTGTCTAGACTTATATTGCGAAATAGTTTTAGTATTCGCCAAAACGAGACAAAATGTATACAATTGACTCAATATTTCTATAATCTTGAATAGTATTTCTTGGATTTTTTTATTTTCACTTTTTGTCAAACTTTAAATGAGCAACTTTGTAAGACGCTACGCCTGGAAGAATCGTAACAGGTATTCTAGCAGGAAATGAATGAAAACTACATAAATTAATCATGATATAAACATTGTGGAGTAAAGACAGGAAGTTGCTACAAATGATATTACTACTACTATACATGATATTACTACTATAAACAGCAATTAAATTGACAAGAAAAAAAAGAAACAACTATACAAGACATAGATATATTATTTCTTCATGTTCTTACTTTCCAAGGAAAAAATAATGTAAAATTTATTTGATGATTATCAATATCTCAATTCATTTCAGTTATTGAGAGTTTTATTATATTTTTAAAAGAAATTATCCTCATTTCGAGGGAAAATTAATATATCTACTACATAATGATGGAACTTTTTCAAGCATTCTATATATGCAATGCATGTAAACAATTCACCACAAAATTGGTGTACGTCCTCTATGTTGTAGAAAAGCCATTGCCTTTAATATATTTTATCTTGCAATCATAAGCTGTTTCGTTTGATAGGTTTATTCTTCAGCAAAAATTAAAATGAAGTCGTTGAAATTGATGGGTTTTCTTAAACAGATCGTGAGAAAATGTTAATTTCATTCCAATGGTCAGTCAGTGACCTTTATAAGGATATCAACAAATGTAGACAAGGCAAACTTGTATTACTGAAGTCATTAGAACGATACGTTAAATTTTACACATTTTTTTGTACAATAGCAAAAAATCTCAAAGCAAACGCAGAGATTGAAGTATTGTAAATAAACCAAAGCAGCATGTCATGCAATCGACAAAATCGATCGTGAATTCATTTAATTTACTATTGCTTTCTCTTTTTTATCGAGGTACTCATCAAAATAAAAACTACGTTAAGTTAACGTGTTAATCTGTTCAAAACTGAGTAATGTTTGGTGAATTTTTAACTTCAAACTGAGCAACAGACCAAAAACCATTTACGGTGGCGATTAAACCAAGACTAGTGATGTAAAAATAACAGTCAAAGGCATTTTATTCGAGTGTTTTCGATTTAGTTAATTCAAAATACAATTCTCATTATCCATAACAAGATTGGACTTGAGTCTCATTCATAATTATCACATAATACCATTACAACTCAAGTTTCGAAGAATTTAGATTTCTCTTCAAATTCCCGCCGTTCGCCATTGCTAAACCACCAGACACGTGGCCAACAGAAGAAACAACACTAACAAAAAGTCACTTGAATTACTGGGGTATTTTCTCAGTATTCTCATAATCCTAATAATCGAATCCATCCATAAACCGGCAGTTAAAGACTATCGAAGAGAAGACAGACAAAACGGCACTGATTAATGAGAATATTTTACGATTACAAGACGCCACGTCTCTTTCACTGAAAACGACAACCTTTAACTTAATACGTCGTGTTTTTCCTGTTTTGTCGATAGCCAAATCCGACAGTTTAACTTCACAATATTTAGGATCGTTTATCGAGCAAAAACTGATACGTTTCAGATTTCTTGAGTATTATTTCGGAAAATGCAAATTTAAGCTTACAGTGAAAGATCACTTTTGTTGTGCTTTTGAAGAAGCCTCGTTTTCACTTGTTAATGAAACACATTTGTACAAGAATTAATAAATTTGACAAAACTAGAAAGATAAGGTCTTATATTTTCTAGTTTTTGTACAGTTTTCTTACCTTAGTTTGAAGAAAAAACGAAAAACTCTGATACTCTAAACACGTGCCACAGCCAAGTAAAAGACATTGATCATTAATATTCATGACCTGAGCCATTGTTTATATTTTACAAGATTGACCAATCGCACAATCGCGTTGTTGCATTGTTTACAAACTTGTAGTAATAATTTACATATTCGAATATTATTCAGTCCTCAAATTACGCAATAGACATGTACGGTTTTACAAGATTATGATATACTAAAAACCTTAACTAAGGACCAAGAAACTCGTAGTGAAAAGGCTTTGGTACATAAATACAAAAAAAATTGCGCGCGAAGCTGAATACGGAGCAGCAAAATATTACCTGATGCGAATATGTATGGTAACTCAGCGGCTTTTATGTAGCTATTATGTAGTCTTGCTTGTGGCTTAAAGAGATTCTACAAGCAAAGTTGATTTGATAATTTTTGGCGGCGTTCAGTTGTTCGGTACCATTAAAGAAAGGTGTGAAAAAGCGATTAAAACTGATGTACTGTTGTTCACTTTCAAGTATTCTTTAGGTTTTGTTTTTAAGAATAATACATTTTTACGTCAATAACGTTCTTTCTGGACTCTTTCAGAATTGTAGAAACGGGAAGCCATTGATCTAACGCCGGGGAATGCCCTCTGAATCAATGAGAGGGAACTCTTTCCTATTGAATAAACGAATTGCATTTTTAATTTTCTTATTACCATTAAACACAAAGTCACACAAACAACGGTTAGTGTAGTTATTATTCTTGATTGTTTTAGTACAAGCCAAGCCATTTTTTCAAAACTGTGTAAAGTTAAGTGTTCGGCAAACTTCCTTGGAACGAAAGCAGCGAACCCAGGCAGCTACTGTAATGAAACTTTGTCTTCTCTCCTGTCCAGAAAAAGAAAATATGCTATTTGGCTAATGAAATTATATTGATTTTGTTAAAGTGGCCCGCGTTTTTAGCTGAGCGAGAGTATAGGACGAAAGGCCAATTTGGCAACTTCAGTTATGATACATAGTAATATCATTAAATTTTAAAACATGTTTCTTGATCTATAAGCTACAACCTAACACATTTTAAAGTATACATTTATGAAACATTTTCAATGATGTGTTTAAGATACTCTATATAAGCTATATGTTTTAGTATGCTCTTTGTGCCGCCACTTATACTGAGAATGAATGAACAGAGCATGTTTGCCCTGTGCGTTTATATTTTCAGCATTTTTAATTTCACTGACAAATGTATGACAAGCATTCATATGCGCACAGTTTATGAGTCCTGAATTTTGGCTGTGATTACGCTTGTACTAGTAGCGTCACCAAGCGTTGTCCTTCTCATTTGAACTCTTCAGCTGACCTGGCGTCAGGTTATAACAAGAACAGAAAAAAGTTATTTTTCAAGTTCATTTTACTATATATACATGAGTTAGATTTGTCTAAAACCTGCATCGAACTATACTAAGCCAAATTGGCCTTTTTTCTTGCTTGTGTTTTGGTATTTTGGACAGGTTCGTAATGACTTGTGCTTGAAGGACTCATTGGCATCAGATGTTGTATTTAGTACTTATTGTGCTAGCAAATATTTTGGCGAGATTTTCGAGCTCAATTGAGTCTGAATAAATCATAGATTTTGCAAGCCGTCAGCATGTGTGCTGTTGTATCTTTCTAGAGATACTTCATATTTCATGTACAAAATATAATGGAAATGGTTCACAAATACTACGGGACTACGCCCTAAGGGCATCGAACCCGCCTCTTCAAATACTGCCGAGCAGCCAGGATTTGGCCAAATTTGCACGTGTAAAAAACGTGCTTGAAATAGTTGATTAGCGAAGTTGGGCTATACACCTAAGTATTTAACTGACCATTTAGTTGATGTAGTTCCTTCCCCGGTCCCCACAAATACCACTTTACGCTTTAACACTTGCCTTTATTTTTTTGCAGTGCACGTTGGTTACCAAGCAACCCTGGGAATTGATCACAATGTTTGTGGGCGCGAGGATTTCACTGTTTGCTTTTCATATTCCATCTTTCTTGATATGATTGATGTGTGGGAAAATGAATTCCCACTAGTCGGTCTTGTGATCTCTGACGCGTCAACGCCAAGTCACACAAGCACTTTTGATTTGTTAAGCACTCTAAAAGTCTAAAAACGTAATTACTTGATCAATACATACATACGTGGGTTGTTTATCGTTGATTACGTCTGTGACGATAGCTGGCTGTCTTCTATTCAGTTGATTCGTCTGCCTTCCAATGTAATTTATATCGTTCAGTTCGCCTTGTGGTGACAATTTTTAGCGTCTATTGTAAATTTAGCAATTTCTTTAGGGGAAGATTACTTTAGCTAACGATTTTTGAGGGAAAGTGGCGATTTTTACTACGACTGACCAAGAATACCCCATAATACTAATTTTAGCGAGTACGGCAAAATTTAGCGATTTTGATGAACTCGCCGTAAAATTTGCTAAATTACGTTGTTACTAAAAACCTTAAGGTATACCACTTAATTCATTGATTCAATAAATGTTTTGGTCATGTGATATTGTATGTATTGTGACACTACCCTGTTGTTCTTGTCTGTTTTTATGAAGTCCCCACCGTATGGTAATTAAGAAACAACTCGATCATGATCAGACAACAAGGAAGTGATTCACGAATAAACAAGCAACAGGATTAACGAAAGTGAAAAAGATTTATCTCTCCCCCTCTCCGTGAGGGCAGAAATCCCTTTAACACGTTTCAGGAAAATTCATTCAAAATTAAAGAAAGAACAAAGTTGGCAACGTAAATAACAACAAGGAAGTAGAGGCAGCTATTACTGGTGACTTGTACAAAGCCTCGTGCTCTGATCTACCAGCACGTTATGTCGTAATCAACCACGTGTCAATCCAGCTGCGTGTCGTCGATGATGGAAACAGTAAACACAGACGTAGATCCAGAAGAAAATTAGTTTTTAGCTGTTTTTTAGAGTTTTAAGGGCATCTCCCTTATCGAATATATTGCTAGAAGTATAAATTTTGAAGCTTTCAAAATAAACAATCTAAAGATACTAAGAAAAAATTGTTTTTACGATAATAAATTATTTTGCAAGGGCTATTCTATAGTTTCTTGTCGTAAATCGTGACAAGCGCCTGAATTTTGCCGCCAAAATAAAATAATCAACGGAAACCCGTTATCTCGCAACATCAATTATTTAGCAATGCAACAGAATTTTACAAAAAAGTTGTTGATTGCATTTATAATAAAAGTCAAAAAAGATAAAGACTGAACGTATATAATAGAACCTCTTTAGAGAACAAAGCAAATGAAAGTAGCGTGTAATTGTGCGGTAAAAAGCAAATATATTTATAAAATGTTTTTTTATCTTTATCTTTATCTATATCATTTTGAAAACTAAATGAAAGTTGACCGCAAACCAAAAGCATCGTACACCAAACCTAGTGAAAACCGGAGTATATTTTTCCTAACTCACTTTGAATTAACTGACGCACTTTGAAATAAGTTCATTGGTAGAGTGCATGCACTTAATCCGTGAAACAAACACTACTAATTAGTAGTAAATAGTGTTGATTAGACAATAGGAAACAACGGAATTACCATAATTTAGCACTATTTTGTACTATTTATGTTTCACGGATTAAGTGCGTGCACTCTAAGAGCAGTGTTAAATTTATACCTATTTCATGATCAATAAACGTTATCGCATTAAGTCCATAGTGCACACTCCAAGACTGCAAAGGATCTTGGCAGTTTTCTAGTAATTAATGTAATCATAGCATGTTTTGTTTGCATAAAACATGAATACAAAAGGTTTAATTGCTCATAACGCCTGCTGGAATGCTTAAAATGCTCACCAAAGAAACATCACACAAGGAAAGACAATAGTGAAGAGATTAGTTAAAAGAAAAACTACCAAAATCCTTTGCGGTCTTGGACTGTACACTGTGGACTTGTTGCGACAACGAGCATGTATACAATTTGTCTGCGCATGTCTGTGTTTTGGGCTTGAAATTCATTTGCATATCGAATGCAAGAAATTTTATGTTGACACGGAATGTTTGGTTGGCTATTTATGTTCAACTACCGAAATACTGAGACAACTAAAACATGAGCAGTCTACCTACCGCTAGTGCGCTGTGGATAACTATCCAGATCGAACGCACTCCAGATGGGAAAATTCAGTAGAAAGTTGTGAGAAGGACCAGAACTCCGCACTTTCGAGTTATAATGTTGGCGTTGAATTCATGTATAAGGTAAATTTAGTAATGGATGTCATTACCAACATGGTACTGTGTGAATTGGATCTCTGGACTTCATTGATTGTTGAATAATTAGCCATGTTTACTGGAGTCTTGCACTTTTTCGCGCAAAATTCTTGCAATTCATTCTGAAAATTTTACATCTTTGACAGCGCCCCCCAGCAAAATTATTTAATAATACGCTTTTTCCATGCTTCGTTCTTGTAAAACAGAGCTTTCTTGGTGGAACTCCTGGTCCCTCCATGTGATTTCAAGCAATGTTTACAGCCGGGTTCAAGCCTTGTTAAAATTGACTAAATTCGGTAGCCTATATTTTATAATCTGCAACATTTATCTAGAAGTTAATGACCTATTTTTATACATGGTGAGGCATACAGTTTGTGCCGTATGAAGCAGCGTTTTATACTTTATACTAGACGCACAATGGTGCGTTTACTCGTGCCCAGCCCAAGGAATTGAGCCAGCTTGGGATACCTGTGGTCTTACATAAGCTAGATGCCAGCCATCAGTTTATTTGCTTGGTTGCCCATCCAATTTGTAATATTTTCAAATAATAAAATTTAAGTGTCTAATGTATTCTAGAGTTACTTTGCAGATGAAAGAAAAAGGACTATTTGGTTTGTATTAGTAATGTTGTTACTGAAAACAAAAGAAAACAAAAAGATTTACAGTCTCCTATTAGTTAGCCAATTCTTTTACTAGCAAAGTAATGTGCTCGATTGCCTAAGCATCAATTTGGGGAACAATAAATCAAAATTTCTATGCACACACATTCCAGCTGACTAATTTTTTCTGGGGACGGGAGAATAGGATAATCCAGAGAAAAGGGGTAATCCTGCACTACCATTAGAATGAAGCTTGTGATTTGTTCAAACATTTCAGTAAAAAAAAAATATGTGGATTATGATGAACAATGCCTTTTGTTCTACATTTAATCTCTCTCCTTTGTTTTGTTTTACAATTCTTTGTTACTTGAACAAATCACAAGCACTGTTCTGACCGCAGTGTATTACTGGAGAAAAGCACCAGAAACAAGGCAGAAAACAAATCCTTCAGCATTTAAGTTTCTCATCAAGTGATTTATTGCACCAATCTTCCTTTCGTATATCTTCCTCATGAAAGACAGAGGTTATCATACAAACTTAGCTAATAAATGAGATACACCTCCCTGAAAACTTATTGTGTGAGTAATTTCTATACAGTTTCAAATAGATGTACGCAACAAAGACTTAACACAAAAATGTACTATAATAGCTTAGAGGTAGAATATCAAAATGAAATAAAAGGCATAAATTCTTGATAAGTACAACCAAACTCTTGGTTTGGGCTCCCTGTGTTTGCCTATTTTCAAAATCAGCAAACTGGAAATATGAACGCTCTTGACTGCACAAGGAATATAATTCCAGAACTGATAACGCTTTGAATCCTTCAAATTATTCTCTAAGTACCAAAGAGATTATTAGCACCAAACACAAATATCTTGACGAGTGAAAGACACTTTAGCCGGCTCAGTTTAGTAAATCAAATCGAACATGGAAATATAATTCAACTGCCTCGAATCAAGAAAGTTTTGTCAGTAACATGAAAATGCCAGTCATCTAAAAATTCCAAAAGTCTAAACAACAGAGGGATATAAATATATGTCTCAAACCAGCTTAGTCATGTTTTAGAAAGCGAGATTTGCAAGCTAACATTTGAATATAAGTTATCGTCGATTTGTAAGTCAATTTTGAATGAAGAAGCTTGAAATTACCTTGATTGAGACTCACGAGAGACTCCTATAACGCAATGGCTCGATCCGACTGCATTTATAGTGAAGTTTAAGTTACTAAACATTCCTGACTCGTGAAAATAACTCTGTTTTGCTCAGAAAGTTTACTGCTTGATGCAAGTCAAACTGAGCTGAGTCATGTTGTCGCGATGGAACGTGCGTGGCCTCGTTTCCATGCCTGCCTAATTTGCATACACGTTTGCGACTACGAACATAGATAGGACTCCATAGATAGATAGATTGATAGAACCGGTAAACCTAGACTCGTGCCTACCGTGGCCCATAAGGGACATGCAAGATGTAAGATGCAAGATGTAAGATGGTGTAAGATGCGTGAAGGTGTAAGATGCAAGATGTAAGATGTAAGATGTAAGATGCAAGGTGTAACACGTGATTGGTCAGCGGTTTTAACAACGCATTTAGTAATCCTCGGGTAATATAGGGAAGCCAGACCATTTTCACTATATTACCCTAGGCCACCGAGGCCACCCTCAAGAGTAACTGATTCTCCTCGGTCCAGGCTGTCTCGAGGATTTAACGTCTTTCGCTGGGCAAAAAATCTGAGTCAGGGATGAAATTGCGGATTTGAGAACTCGGAATTCGTTTGGGGATTGTGTCTTCAGAACAGGGGCTTTGTTAATTCTGTCACTGAGCTGAGAGCATGGCTTAGTTATCCCTTCAAACTCCTGCGAGAGAAAATTTGTAAACACGTCTTCAATTTCCAGATCGCTAAATACGTTGTTAAAACCGCTGACCAATCACGTGATTGAATCTTACATCTTACATCTTGCATGTTACACCTTGCATCTTGCATCTTACATCTTACATCTTACATCTTACATCTTGCATCTTACATCTTACATCTTGCATCTTACACCTTGCATCTTACACCATCTTACATCTTGCATCTTACATCTTGCACCATCTTACATCTTACATCTTGCACCATCTTACATCTTGCATCTTACACCTTGCATGTCCCTTATGGGCCACGGTACGTGCCGGCCTACGGCCTGGGCACGAGTAAAAAGAGCAATAAATTCATCGCTGAAATTTGCATGCAAACAACGTGCTCGGAAACACGTTCACAAAAATGCTTTAGATCACATGTAGGGACCACGAGTTTGGACTAAAAAAGCTCAGTTTTGCAAGAAAGAAACGTGGAAAAAGCGAATTACTAAATAAATTTGCTGGGGGGCGCAGTCTAAGATGTAAACTTTTGAAAGTGAATTGCAAGAATTTTGAGCGAAAAAGTACGACATTCCAGTAAACATGGCTAATTATTAAACGATCGATGGAGTCTAAAATACCCTTATTGGGTCTAATGTACACAGTAACTTGTTGTTAATGGCTTCCACTGCTTAACGTACCTTGCATATAAATTTTACTCGAAAGTGCGGAGTTCTGGTCCTTCTCACAACTTTCTACTGACTTTGACGCGCGATATTTTCCCATCTGGAGTGCCTTCAGTTTGGATAATTATCCACAGCGCACTAGCGGTAGGTAGACTGCTCATGTTTCAGTTGTCTTAGTATTTCGGTAGTTGAACATAATTTTGAAGAACGAGATAGCCAGCCAAACATTCCGTGTCAACATAAAATTTCTTGCATTCGATATGCAAATGATTTCAAGTCCCAAAACACAGACATGCGCAGACAAATTGTATACATGCTGCGACAACGTTTTTTGGATTAGGTGTAAATCAATAACGTAACTGATACCTCTGGACAGCCAATATCAGCAGGTCACGTGGCTTAATGAACAGACAGACAGATAGACAGACAAGTTGAAAATAAACAAAAAGGAATTCAGACCTAATCAAATAAAATCAATGCTGCAATAAACACATGCTCCATTTTGTGACCTTTTGTGGTACAAGCAGTATGCAAGAATATTTTTGATGGAACTGTGTCAGAAAGTAATATTAATGTCATTTGAAATTTAGAGTGATTATACATAAGAACCTATATAGGGGAGTATAATTATCAGTTTGTCGCTCGTTTCACTCTCAGGAAAAATACCCCTGGAAACTGAGTGCGCCGCAGCCAAAACACTGCACAAGCGCACTTCGTACTTTATATGAATATAAGTACCTTGCACTTTACATTGATTTAAACAAAATTAACAGTCTGACGTGATATATTCGATTGCTTGTGGAGAGTGCCACGTTAAATACATAGGAGAGACCAGCAGAGCGTTAGAGACGAGGAAGTTACGGGATGAAGAAACACCAGGCAGCTGTCAGTAAGACTGGCGAAGACAGGGAAGTCGGCCGAACACCACAGCACATGCTATCCAGTTGGGAGAAACAACTATTTTGGGCAAGGAACACAGATGGCATCAAAGGAAGTGGGAGGAGGCATGTCACATTACAAAGAGATCGAATATTTTGTTTAATAGAGACAGTGGTAGAAATCTACCATCGAACTTTTAAATACATGAAAATACAAGTTATTTCTTGATCTTGGTTACAAATAAGTATGTTTTATGTTTGGAGTGCTGGGGGGTTGGAGAGAAAACTTGTCAAAATCTTTCACCCTGAAGGACTTGTGGCAAAAAAGTTATTAAAAGGTAAAAGATATAATTCTACACTTATGAATTTACTACTTATCTTATTTACAAAGTTTTTTTTGTCTCATTTTTTAACACTACGGCTTTCCTCTTCACATAATATTATGACAATTACTTATTTCGCTTCAGTGAAATCTGTTTTTCTTGACTTTTGAAGGCCGGGCCAAAAACGAAAGCAAAACTAGACGCACACGTGCGTTCACTCGTGCCCCGGAAGCCCCCTTTTAGGAGAGGCTTCAATGACCAGCCCCGTTCGTACTCTTCCCCGAGCCGTTTCACGCATTCTTCACTTAACCGTAACATAATAAAGACCTTTTTTGACCTTTTTAAAGAATATCTGATTTTAGTCAATTTGTCTGTCAGCAGCTATTAGTCGACATGCAAAATATTACCAGCGAATATACCAGTTTACTCAACTTTTTATTTCACTATGTGTCTCAATTGTTTGCTGTAAAGACTTCTACAACGGCGTTTTTAACACAATAACAAATCGTGAATTTTTTCGTTCATGTTTCGGATGTTTTAAACAATAAAAGACGTTACGTGACCAACAAGGTCAATGGAACCTATCCGTTCCATGCAATGGTCTGCTTTAGAATTCCGTATTAAAATTCAGTACAAAAACCTCTCAAGATCTCTTGAATGCTTGAATGAGGAATACAATTGACTTGCTTCTACGTATGTTCGTTTAGCAACATGTAGGATGAGAAATTCGTAGATTCACAGCTCATAGGAAATACTCAGTTTATCCATGTTTATCGCGAGGGTTCTCTTTCAAGTACTCCATTTAGAGTTCGATATTTGGTCAAAGTATTGGAGATGAAGCTCAAACTAACAGCCCATTCTGAAGCTCTTATAAGTATAAAGGTATACCTGGAGTTAAAAGCTCCAAATTACATTGTGCTACTGCAGGAAAAGCCCGTCTCTGAAAGCTATTTTCTTTGTAGTCGGCCATCTTGCATTCCTAAAGTTCCTCGCTGGCGTTCACTACGGAGGTGATGAATGAAGGGCATTGTTTCTTACGTTCGTAACCAATCAGGAGTGCACACGTCACCGATTGCGCAAGAATGCTGCATTCTCGAGACGAAAAGAGGAAAAAAAAAAAAAAAAAAAAAAAAAAAAAAACATTTGCAGTTTATAACTCGTTCCCGGCCTAAAGGCCTGGGCACGAGTAATTACTGATTGCTGAACCTTGACGAGCAGCAACACTAATCTTGGTCTTGCGTTCCAGGTGAACGGTGAGCGCGGCGCGCAAAGCAGGATTGGATAAAATGACCGGCCCTGGTTCCCAGGTCCTTTTTTCCCTCGATGAACACGCAAAATTTCAGAAAAAATATTTCTGAAAGCTTTTAATCACATAATTTAGCAAAAGAGTTTGAAAGAAGTATCCCTTGAATTTTTGACTGTTCCTGTCTCTTTGCCATCGTTTTATCAGCGATCAAAACTATGTCACGCAATACCGTCACGATATTTTGAAGGAGCTAAGAACTTATCATTCTGCGAAAATATTCCACTCCTAAAGCGAGTATGTAAGCACATTTCATCGCTATTATCTTTGTTACGAAACTTATTTTGACTCGAAATCTTGCCTTTTGTTTTATTTGGTGACAATACTTGAATTTTACATTAGGCTAAAATGCAATAAAAAATACGTGATTTTGAGAGTTGACCGAGGCGAGCGTGTTGATAGTGCGAGCCTCCCAAAGGAAATCGGTTTACAAACAGAATATCGTGCTTTACAGCACTCTAAATAAGGGCTATGATTTTAAAAATGTGGGTTTTTTTTCAACATGGATGTTGGCGAGTCTACACCTACATAATTTTGCTAATAAGTTAACTTATATTTGTCAACTGAACGGAATACGAATTAAGTACAGTACACATTGCCGCATCAAAAGTTTATTAAATAACTTACAAACATTTGTACAACAATAACTTACACGTTAGACGCAGGAAGAAGAATAAATGTACAGTTGTTCACCACATATCTTGATGAAAAACAATTTAACTATAAACTCCAGTTGCAAAATGGCAGATTCACATACTCGTCGACCGTGAAGTAAGTAGCCTGGGGATGAGGGCCGGTCGCAAAAAAGCTGAACGCGCTCTGATTGGTTGAAATTAAAATCTCCGTTCACCTGGTTGGGCTTCCTGATTCCAAAATTAGCGGCTCAGATTTGATTTTCGGAGCCTGTGCTACATGCGTTCTGCGGATTGTTGGCTATCACGTGCCATTTGCATGACGTTCAGCACGTTCTAGATTGTCCAGTAGCGGATCCAGGGGCCGGGTCGAAGAGGTCCATGCCACCCCCTCCCCCTTGAAGGTTTGATATTTTTTAGGTAATAGAATCGAAGTATGTTTTATAAAAAAATGTTTTGCGTTGTGTCGTGTTGTTATAGCTTGGTTTAATTAAGAAATGGAACTCCCCTTTGAAAAATCCTGGATCCGCTACTGTTGCCGATCTCGCACCTTAACAGAAACGTGTGTCGCGAACAAGTTTGAGGACAAAATTTCAGCGTGTAACACACCTTATGAAACTCTTCTCGCATCGGCGATCGAGACAAGTTTCAGATACAAATTTCAGCTTGTGACAGCGCCTTTATTTCACGGATATATGGCGTGCACTCTAGAGTCTGATTTGGTGGAATCGGAACGACATTTTTCAGCACTTATGTAAGTGATAACGAGAACAATAGGAATGACAAGAGTTGATTTCTCTTAAGTTATAAGATCGTGTACTTGTAAAAATATACGATAGGGTTGACCGGTTTAGCGAGCTTTTGGTAAAATTAGGGATCCCAACGTG
The DNA here is from genome assembly GCA_029948255.1 of Telmatactis stephensoni. Lineage (NCBI taxonomy): Eukaryota > Metazoa > Cnidaria > Anthozoa > Actiniaria > Isophelliidae > Telmatactis > Telmatactis stephensoni. The sequence continues at coordinate 483,761 of JALIZF010001798.1, read as the reverse complement.
GCTGGTGTGTGCCAAGAGAACTGTAAGTGATAGTATAATTCTTTTAAACCTTATCAAAATCCGTTTCGTTCAGCTATGTTGAGGTCATGCAGTTCCTAAACCATTATTGACGTCGCCTCAATCAAGAAGATCACTGTTAAAATTACAACGTTTTAGTTTTGCAACATGACACTTGATATATACACTTACTACACTTATTTCAAAAAACGTTGTCGCATTTCAAAGCACGCAACGAGCGTCAAGCCAAGACAAGGTGCTGGTAATATATTTCATGATCAATGACTCGTTATCAACAAAATTGAGTGCACTCTATATACTAACTAGACGCACACGTGCGTTCACTCGTGCCCCTGGAGCCCTTTTAGGAGAGGCTTCAATGACCGGCCCCGTTCGTACTCTTCCCCGAGCCGTTTAGTCACGCATTCTTCACCATTCCGGGAAATAGCTAACCGTAACATAATGACCTTTTTTGAATCGGCTAACTTAAACTAAAAAATATCTTGATTAGTCAGTTTGTCTGTCAACAGCTATATTAGTGTTTAATTCCCTTTGTCTTTCTATTATCATGCATGATATCTCAAACATGCAAAAATATACCAGTTTATTCAACTTCTTACTTCACTATATATCTCAATTGTTTGCTGTAAAGACTTCTACAACGGCATATTTGACACAATAACAAATCGTGTATTTTTCGTTCATGTTTCAGATGATTTGTGTATGAATAAAAGACGTTACGTGACCAAACGCGAAATACAAGGTCAATGGAATCTAGTTTCATGCCATTCCGATATTAAATTCAAATTCAGTACAAAAACGTTAACCTCTCAAGATCTCTTGAATGCTTGAATGAGGAATATAATTGACTTGCTTCTATGTATGTTTGTTTAGCAAAATGCAGGATGACAAATTCGTAGATTCCCAGCCCATAGGAAATAGTCTTTATCGCGAGCCGCTTCCTTTCAAGTACTCCATTTAGAGTTCGATATTTGGTCAAAGTATTGGAGATGAAGCTCAAAATAACAGCCCATTCTGAAGCTCTTATAAGTATATAGGTATCTCTCGAGTTAAAAGCTCCAAATTACATTGTTCTACTGCAGGAAAAGCCTGTCTCTGAAAGCTATTTTCTTTGTAGTCGGCCATCTTGCATTCCTAAAGTTCCTGGCTTGCGTTCGCAGTCGCTCAAAGGTGATGAATGAAGGGCATTGTTTTTACGTTCTTAACCAATCAGAAGTTCCTCAGGACGAACACAGAAGAAAAAAAAAAAAAAACAGTTGCAGTTTATAACTCGTTTTTTGAAATAAGTGTATATATGCACAGAATTGAAGGGACGTCAACCAGATTATTCAGAATGCTAAAGTGACACAACTACTAAGTTAGCAGTTTCACGATCAGTTCCTTTTGGTGCCTTTTCAAAATCCAGTTGTTTTGTCTTATGATATTAAAAATCTCCTTGTCTTATATTACCAAAGCAGAACTGCAAGCCGTGTGGGATCTGCAGCAAACCTTGTACACATGCGCATTAATGGCTTCGAATTGCAATTTACTAAAATGGCAGTGCTTTTGGGGATTTTTTCGAGGATCAGTAATTATATCAGATAATCACTTCAGCACTTAGCATTATTAATATATGGTAATTAAATACTTCGCGACCATAACTAACTGTGCTTGATTTAACGAGTTTGCGTATGACCACACGCACACCAAAGCTTAGTCTGAATTTGATGAATGAATATTTTTTTCTACAAATGAATTTCTAATTGACTGTTCAAATACCTGAACACTGATCTTGGCAGCTGTACGTTCCTGCATATATTAGACCACCCGCACTGTTGCATAATACTTTCATATAAAAGTCGTCAGGACCGCTTTTTGATTTATTTGTGCCTTGAAAAATTGCAAAAAAAAATTGCACTTTACTTCATAAAAGAATATGAGTGGTCAAGTCTATAGGATACTGAAAACTATTCAAGGGTGTAGAAAACCTAAGGTAATGAATGTGACAAACGCTTTCGTTTCTTTCCTCGTGCTGAAGGCGTTCGCTGTGGTAAAATGGAGACTGAAAATGGCTTCCCAGCTATCCAAAGCATCGAAAGTGAGTAGACTCTTTGTTGAGAGAGGTCAGCCGAGGATAGTTTTTGGTAAGAAAAGACGTCTATTTGTTTTTCTTCGTAAAAAGACGGACTTATTCAAGATTTTGTATAATTTTCAACGTGACTTGGACCCAGGGCCCCAGATTTCCTTGTCCTTTCACTTACCACTACTCCATCAGTTAGGTTCGTAGAATTTATAATAATTTACGTACTTAAAAATATCTTATAAAGCTAAAATTCTTTCAACTATTAATGATAATAATAATAATAATAATAATAATAATAATAATTTAAATATATAACTTCTTTATTATGCATAAATAATTCTAAATAATTCACAAATATTAAAATTCTATTTATCCAAATAGTTGAAACTTCAAATGAATACGTTTATCAAGATTTATACTCCTTAACAAATATTAAAAATTCTCAAATTTAAAAAAAAAATAATTAAAAATAATAATAATAATAATAATAATAATAATAATAATAATAATAATAATAATAATAATACTAAAATAATAATAATAATAATAATTATTATATTATTATTATTATTATTATTATTATTATTATAAGTGGACTTCAAAGAAATGCAACGTCTTTCATGTTAGAAGAGGTAAACAAGATCGAAATGCTAAAGATCTCAGGCTTGACGAATCAACAGTGGTAAAGAACCTTGAGTCAGGATTCAATTACAAGTTCCTGGGAATTAGAGTCAGTGATGCAAGACGGCGAGAACCAAACACTTACAGAGGCAACTAAGGTGTACTTGAAAAGATTGCAAGTAATCTGGACAAGCCCATTGTCGGATTGTAATCCCGTTATCGCAACTAATCGTTGCTTTACCCGTGCTCACATACCCTATGTGGACACAGCACTGGTCAATAGCAGAACTAAGGAACATAGACAGACAGTCCAGGAAGATCATCAGTGAAAACGGAGGAAGACATCCATTAAGCTCCACGGCAGTGTTATATCTCCCTAGAGAGAAAGGAAGACGAGGTCTACGGTCTGTTGAACAAGAGTATAAGCTGATCAAGGTAAAAGCGGCTGTCAAGTTACATGAGAATCCAGACCACATGGTAAGAACTGTCCAACAATTTGAAGAAAGATATGCAGACAAGGGGTTCTCCTCTCTCATTAAAGACGCAAACAAGTTTGTTGAGCTGGGGATAACGAACTTGAATAACTCCGAACCATCATGTAGTCCACTGGAAGCACCAGAGATGAAGATTAAGGGACAGCAGATTAAGAAACATCTTAAGAAGGCCGTAAATGAAAAGCTCGTGAAGAAGATCGAAGATCAACCTTGGCAAGGAAATCTACTGAGAACAAGATGGCACGATGATCAACTTAAGTCATGAAGGCTGTTTTTCATGGCTGAGTAAATGGATGTGTGCTCCTACCCACTGCATTGCAGGTATAATGGAATTGTAGGAACAGCTACTCCAACTAAAGTCTACTTGGCCTTTAAGACTGGAACTACAGATAAGAACAATATCATATGCAGAATGTGTGGTAAAGCCACTAAAAGTCTGGCCCATGTACTTGCTGGCTGCTCATCTCTAGCACAGTCAAAATACTTAGAAAGGCACAATGCTGCACTAAAGGTGCTTTTCTTTGAGATGCTTAGATATCTCAAACTTGCTGATAAAGTACCGCCATGGTTCTCACAAGTGAAGCCTTAAGTAATCTACAAGTCACCTGACGCAGAAGCATATTGGGACGTACCGGTATACGCTGATCACACTTTTGTACGATCTAACCGTGTGGATGCGCGCTTCGTTGATCACAAGAGTAAGAAGATACTAGTGTTTGAGATTAGCTGTCTGTGATTAGATAATCGCAACAAGAAAGACACGGAAAAAACAGAAGTATGGACCACTACGACTGGAGCTGACAAGACAACACTCAGGATACAAGATCATACAATTGAATGTTATCATAGATGTACTTGGAGGCTGGTCCAATGAACTAGAAACTGAGATGAGAAACATCTTTGGAACAAGACATAGAGAAATTCTGATGAGAATGTAGAAAGCTGTTTTGAGCTGTACACTCAATGTTGCCAAGACATTCAAAATAATCACATTTTAATATTATTACAAATTTTTAGTAACGAAGACGACCTTTTTAATAGTAAATTTACAGGCATACTAAATACCACCATAGACCCTTTTTCTTTTAATATCAATTTTTAAGGAACAATATAATTACCATATAGACCTTTTCTTTTAAATAATTTTTATAAGTATGGTATAAGGTAGAATTTGTAATTTTTTTTCCCTGTTATGTGCAGAAGGTCACGTGATTACGCCCTACTTGCTTATTTACTAGCATCCAAAACGTTTGTACTGCTATAATAATAATAGAACAAGGGATAGACACCCTAACAGGCAATCGAAAAGAAACAACTTACATCATAAGGAAGTGTCAAAAATGGCTCTTATCACAAAACGCTGAAATTGTCAAGAAATTCTATGAGTTTATCTAAAGATATGTGAGTGACTAGGAACACTTGAACTGCAACAATTGCTTAGGTAGATCCCGTAATGTTGTATGTAACAAAAAAGATCAGAATTCAATAAAGATGCCATAATAACACAGAACTGTGAAATTGTTAAGAGATTTTCGTGCGTGTCGATTATGTAAACGCATGATTATACCGATATAATAGTTGAAAGAATTTTAGCTTTATAAGATATTTTTAAGTACGTGAATAATGAAAAATTTAGCATATTTTTTTTTTAAGAATATAATTTACGTGTACATATAGATATCCTACATTGCCTAGGCTGTGGCCGCAATGATGTCGACATATATATTGAACTATTTTAACAATAAAGTCTACCATAATAATATTTGTTTAGCGCCCTTTCACTTGAAAACATTTATATTTCAAAACGTATATTCAGACGGTAAATATAATAATCACGCAAAAAGACATGCTACAATCATCACAATATTGAAAACGTCGTACTTCGCACAGTTTGTCACTTTTCTTGTTTTCAAATTTTATGAGGCGTAGGCGAAATATAGAATATCACGAGCACTATTTATGCCAAATATCACTTAATATAAATTCACGCTTTTCTGTTGTTGAAAATGATGACAGGATGTCATCGAAACGTCAAACAATTATTGCGTTTATTTTTCTTGTGAAATATCACGTAATACATGCTATTATTTGTTAATATTATAACCTAAGACATTTTTGCAACTTTCGATCAAAAACAGTTCCACTCCACTGTTAGGGTTTTCCAATTTAGCTGAATTTTCGCTTACATGGAAGACTAAAGTGGGACGACGATGAAATTTGAAAATGACTTGAAACTCGGTTGAACTTATCTTATATGGCTCCTATAATCAAACAGCGACATATTTTATTCAGTTATATTCAAAAGAGAGAGATCAAAATTATCAAGTATATTAGCATCTGAATCGTATGCAAAGGGCGTGATTTACTCAAACCTATTGTTCTCTTAAATCTTTTAAATCCAAATTTCTCGGTGATAATGAGCTTAAAATGCAGAATTTTTGGGAAAGTAATTCTTCATATGCATTTATTGTCATCACTGATTTACTTCAACTAGGAATAATCCATTTCCAATTTTAACCGATTTTGATCGTCGTCCCCCTTTAAAGCCTGGTTCTCACTAAGGCGACATAGCATACGCATAAGCAACTACGCAAGACTCAGTACTGCATTTATCACCGAGGTGTGAGAAAAAGACAAGCACCGCTAATGAGCAGTACCCGACTGAGTCCTGCGTATGTTGCTTCCGCTTCTGCTTCCGTCGAAGTGAAAACTGAATGGGGACCAGTTTTGTCTTCGATAAGATTTTCCCTTTTCAAATCCTAAACACATGCATCGAAAAATGTCAGCTAGTTATATAAGAATTTTATGTAGTTGTATAACTTGCTTGTAATAAATTTTGAGAAACAAAAAGTGTGATGTGTATTTACTTTTGTACAAACTTTTAGATTCAAAAAACTTCAATCGTGAAATTTTTCGAGTTCATAAAGCAAGTGCACAAATTGCCTGGGAGATAGTACATTAACACTAATTCAACTTAATTATTGTTTACTGTATTTAAACATTACTAGAGAGTTCTTGTTTGTTCCAAAGTGCTTAGCAGCACTAAGCATAGTTCTTTAAGCAGTAGCCCAGATTACCTTGGAGACTGATCACGTGACTCTAGACCTTATTGGTCATAGTCACAGTCACTCAACGAAATTCTCACGGGACGAGTTCCTCAAGTGAACTGCTGAAACACTTCTTCTATTAAGGTAAAGTGTAGATTTAAAAGGCCAGTTGGTTGAGTCCCCAAAGTTGTAATGGTCCAAGACCATTGGTAAGGAGAGCTTTAACAGTAGTAGTTGTATATTATGTTGGGGTATTTAGAACCACTACAAGCGCTAGCTATGGTCAGTTGTCCATAAAAGATTGTTTCGGCCAACAGCCCTTTATCTCGTGACGGGAAATTGACGAGCTACAACAAAGTATTGTTGGCATGGTTAGCCTACTCAAGTATGTTAAGGCCATGCAGGAATTTTGCTTAAACAGATAAATTGCCTTAACCAAGGTTACTGAGGAGACAAATCAACGATTTTTTGCCGTGTAATATATTTTGATGAATTGAACATTTTGTGATACTTTTTGTGATACTTGAGGCGTCACGTGATCTATGACGTCATAAATTACCTTTTTCAAAATGGGCCAATGGAGAAAAAAGGAAACGAAACAATATCTGCTGTTTTAGTATTCTACTAATGTGTTCTCTACAAAACTGTCTTCATCGCTGGTCCACCTCTCTTGTTTTAGGAGATAAAAGCTAAAATATAAGGTCACGTGACCTGTTTTCCATATTCTCCCCTTATACATGAGAGGTTTACACGGCCAATGTTTCATGGTATGACATCCCTAAATTTTGGCAGGCGGACCGATTACATCTCCACCAGGGACAACAAACGTCCACACGATCATAATTACGCGCCCAAAATGATGGGTCTTCTTGCCCAGATGCACCATAAAAAGGCCGTGTAAATCGAGCTTCAGCATCTGTGTAGAAGCTATACCATCAGACAATTTTCAAACCACTTGGACTTTAGTTTCCATTATATTGTCTGATGTAATAATAATAAATCAAATAATCTTGGACAATAGAATATAAACATCAAACTGGTTTGAACATCTTTATTTTTCTTGTGAAATATCACGTAATACATGCTATTATTTGTTAATATTATAACCTAAGACATTTTTGCAACTTTCGATCAAAAACAGTTCCACTCCACTGTTAGGGTTTTCCAATTTAGCTGAATTTTCGCTTACATGGAAGACTAAAGTGGGACGACGATGAAATTTGAAAATGACTTGAAACTCGGTTGAACTTATCTTATATGGCTCCTATAATCAAACAGCGACATATTTTATTCAGTTATATTCAAAAGAGAGAGATCAAAATTATCAAGTATATTAGCATCTGAATCGTATGCAAAGGGCGTGATTTACTCAAACCTATTGTTCTCTTAAATCTTTTAAATCCAAATTTCTCGGTGATAATGAGCTTAAAATGCAGAATTTTTGGGAAAGTAATTCTTCATATGCATTTATTGTCATCACTGATTTACTTCAACTAGGAATAATCCATTTCCAATTTTAACCGATTTTGATCGTCGTCCCCCTTTAAAGCCTGGTTTTCACTTTGACGGAAGCAGAAGCGGATGCAACATACGCAGACTCATTTTCGCGTTTATCACCTAGGTGTGAGAAAAGACAATCTCTGCTAATAAGCAGTACACTACTGAGTCTGCGTATGTTGCTTCCGCTTCTGCTTCCGTCGAAGTGAAAACTGAATGGGGACCAGTTTTGTCTTCGATAAGATTTTCCCTTTTCAAATCCTAAACACATGCATCGAAAAATGTCAGCTAGTTATATAAGAATTTTATGTAGTTGTATAACTTGCTTGTAATAAATTTTGAGAAACAAAAAGTGTGATGTGTATTTACTTTTGTACAAACTTTTAGATTCAAAAAACTTCAATCGTGAAATTTTTCGAGTTCATAAAGCAAGTGCACAAATTGCCTGGGAGATAGTACATTAACACTAATTCAACTTAATTATTGTTTACTGTATTTAAACATTACTAGAGAGTTCTTGTTTGTTCCAAAGTGCTTAGCAGCACTAAGCATAGTTCTTTAAGCAGTAGCCCAGATTACCTTGGAGACTGATCACGTGACTCTAGACCTTATTGGTCATAGTCACAGTCACTCAACGAAATTCTCACGGGACGAGTTCCTCAAGTGAACTGCTGAAACACTTCTTCTATTAAGGTAAAGTGTAGATTTAAAAGGCCAGTTGGTTGAGTCCCCAAAGTTGTAATGGTCCAAGACCATTGGTAAGGAGAGCTTTAACAGTAGTAGTTGTATATTATGTTGGGGTATTTAGAACCACTACAAGCGCTAGCTATGGTCAGTTGTCCATAAAAGATTGTTTCGGCCAACAGCCCTTTATCTCGTGACGGGAAATTGACGAGCTACAACAAAGTATTGTTGGCATGGTTAGCCTACTCAAGTATGTTAAGGCCATGCAGGAATTTTGCTTAAACAGATAAATTGCCTTAACCAAGGTTACTGAGGAGACAAATCAACGATTTTTTGCCGTGTAATATATTTTGATGAATTGAACATTTTGTGATACTTTTTGTGATACTTGAGGCGTCACGTGATCTATGACGTCATAAATTACCTTTTTCAAAATGGGCCAATGGAGAAAAAAGGAAACGAAACAATATCTGCTGTTTTAGTATTCTACTAATGTGTTCTCTACAAAACTGTCTTCATCGCTGGTCCACCTCTCTTGTTTTAGGAGATAAAAGCTAAAATATAAGGTCACGTGACCTGTTTTCCATATTCTCCCCTTATACATGAGAGGTGGACCAGCGATGAGGGCAGTTTTGTAGAGAACACATTAGTAGAATGCTAAAACAGCAAATATTGTTTCGTTTCCTTTTCTCTCCATTGGTCCATTTTGAAAAAGGTAATTTATGACGTCATAGCTCACGTGACACCTCGATAGTCACAAAAAAATACCTTAAAATGTTAAGTTAAATGAAATATCCTATAATGCAAAAAATATTTATGTTTGCTCGTCAGTAAAACTATTTAAGGCTATTTAACGTTTACAGGCTATTCTGGCAAGAATTCCTGGCCTTAACATACTTGAGTAGTGGTGAGAGCCATGATGGGTGGCAGGCAAGGTTGGTGGTGAGAGCACTGGCCATTCACCTCTATGGTCCGGGTTCGAGTCACAGCTCATCCAATCAAAATGCACACATTTTCTACCTTGTAACATAAGCATACAAGCTTGAATAGTTCGAATCCCAAAAACTGAAAAATTAATTTTCCGGTTTGGAAAATACTAGCCATGAATGTATAACAACGAAAACAAACTTTTGGGGATCACATGTAGTTCAGTAAGATAGATCAGTGCTAAATTAAACAAACTTTTAATTCAAAAATCTATCAAAGTTAATGAGGCGAAATAGTTAGGAAACACGGCAAACTTCAAAGGGACTAACAAAGCAGCAAACAACAACGGACAATTAGATTTTTGAGGGGGGGAGGTTGGGGGGTTGGACAATAACCAAAAAATTTCGAGCACAGCCTTTAAGGAAGGAAAAACTCATGCACAACAAAAGTACCAGAAAAAGAACCCATGCATGTTGAAAAAAAAACCCTGCACCACCACGAAGGACAAAAAAAAATCCTGCACAAAAAAAACTGCCCAACCTCCCTTCCCCTCTCAAAAATCTAATAGTCCGTACCGTACACTTGATTGATCTGACCCAAACGTTTTCATTGGACAATTGTGTGATATATGTAGGAATGATTTTGTTGTTTGCACGGTCACGGTTGGAAAAGGGAACAAAAAGATAGAACAATGGGTTTCTATTAACTTTGAATTCTAGTCAATGACAAAAGGAAATAATCAGTCTCAGTAGAACTGCATGTGCGTACGATGTTTAATTACCTGGTTGTAGACCTTTGAGTTGTCCTGGAAGTTTTCTTAGTCTCCTTTTGGTATTTTGTGGTTTCAAGATCAAGGTAGAATTTACATTATATTATGATTAAGCTGTTATAGATCAGCTATATGGAGATCATTGAATATCTATTCCAAACTGAACCATAGGCGACTGGAGATAGATTAGTACAAGAACTACAAAATAACTCTTCATCGACTTTCTTTGTGAGAATGTTATTATCAATCGGTTCGTCTTAAGCTTTGCCCAGTTTACACGGCCAATGTTTCATGGTATGACATCCCTAAATTTTGGCAGGCGGACCGATTACATCTCCACCAGGGACAACAAACGTCCACACGATCATAATTACGCGCCCAAAATGATGGGTCTTCTTGCCCAGATGCACCATAAAAAGGCCGTGTAAATCGAGCTTCAGCATCTGTGTAGAAGCTATACCATCAGACAATTTTCAAACCACTTGGACTTTAGTTTCCATTATATTGTCTGATGTAATAATAATAAATCAAATAATCTTGGACAATAGAATATAAACATCAAACTGGTTTGAACATCTTCAAACCCCAAAATAATTTGAAATTACAACAGAGATATTTTCGTCCTTCTGCGGCTGTGAAATGACTTGTCGCCACCTCGCTATTCAACGTGACTACAAAACTATTTTGTGTTTGCAAATCTTCGCAGTTCTCCATGGAGGGTTCAGACTTACCGAATCGCCAGCGGTCGCCTTTGGAAAAATGTTTTGGATTCATGAAGAAATATTTTTGTGAAGGTTAGTTAAAGTGTGACTTAATTGTTTTTTTCCTGGTCAAAATTTGATTCAGTCTTCTTAAGGTGGCTCGACTGGGTTTTGTTTGAGGCGCAACCTCCGCTGTTTGATCGCAAAATGCGTCGCGGCAAAAAACTTTATTTCGAAAAAATTCATAGCAAGTCAAGGGTAGTTTCAAGTTCAGTTCTTTTGACGTTTAAATCATCATGATCGGAGCTAGCAATAATTTGTAGTGACGACATTGCTATTTTCACAAACATGAATTTCTTAGACAAAATAGAGTTTTGTACAAAACCGCGTTTATTGGTTCATAGAATCCAGATGAAGTTCTCCACTGTTACTATGTTTAAAAGATTTCTATGAAAGCGTATTCGAATAAAACGCGCTTGAACTTTTACGCACCAAAAATGTAAATAATTCCAAGCATTTAGTTCACTTGGCCAAAACTCTTACTTAAAGGACTCAGAAACAGCTTCTTTTGAGCTCATATTGTCGACTAGTCTCCTTCGCAGACGTTTTTAGTCTCGTCACGCCACGCGAATCCTCTTTGCGCAATTTTGAGAAATACACATTTAGATCAAGTTGATAGAGCTGTGCCTTTTCATCTTTTGTTTATCATTTCACTCATCTTTATAAAATGCTAGAAAACGTAAGATTCCCTCGATGAATTATTTTCTAACTCCAGTATCAGCGTTTTCGCCAAATTGTTTTTTAATCCTACACCTTTCATGCCCATTGAAGCTTTGCAAGATATCCAAAATAAATTATAACAAGTCTTGACGCAGGAAAATAGCGTCAAGTATAATGGGCACATTGCGTGTAATTCGAATCGGATTGTACCAAATATTTTTGCTATCTAAAAAAAATGTAAACAGAATTTCAAGTGTAAGTTTTCGATTTCACGAAGAGTCAGCAACTTTGCCGTTAATATAGCGGGATCTGCAATTAGCTATACTAGTCGTACTACCGGGATGTCCGTAATAGCGGGGTACGTGTCCGCAAGAGTTCATCAGTTCATCAGGAAATATTGGGTAGACATCTATTTTCAAAGTATTTGAATATCACTCCAAAACGAAAAAAAAGTGATTATCAGGTGTTTTTCTAGCTATAATTAAAGAATATACAATTTCATTCCGACACAAGATTACGGCATATACAGTTGCTCACCGACTTCAAAGCGGTGACCGACAGTGAGGGAAAATGCTATTCTTTCAATTTTAAGATATCCTAATATGAGCTAGGTCCGGAACATCAGAACGTTAAAACTAAAACCAGTAATAAAACATTTATACTTTTACCTAATTTGTCTATGTTAAGACTCATTTCTACCTGCTTTTAGTCCCAATTATCCCTTTGTTTACAACTCGACTTGTAACAGAGTAACACATCAATGTTAATTAATGCCGCCTACTATGTTTTCCGAGGTACTAAAAACTAATCGGCTATTAAAGCAAATTACAATTAAAACTGTAGCGAATAATAATACTTTTTGTATGGCGATATTGGCGACAATAGAACTGAGATCGATATCAGTCTTGAAATAATCAACGTGCTCATACCAATTTGAATAAAATGTTCTAAAATGCAATTCAAATCTTTTCATATCAATCACTTATATTTCCTCTAGTCCAATTTTCCATGAAAAGGCTTGCAATCACCTTACTTTCGTATCCAAAGACAATTCCGTTGATTTTTACGCCTGAATGGGTGCTCAATCTAATTGCAATTTAGCAATTCACCCTATCCCAAAAAATTCCGATCATGCCTAAGTCCCTCAAAACAGATATAATAGGTCCTTAGGCCCATTATAAAAACCTAAATATTTAGGCTGCTTACTTTGGATTGACGGGCCGTTCTGGTCATCAAGCATTTCCATTGTCATTTTGTTTCTGAACTTGTGAATTCTGATTCCGCTCGTTGCACTCATCCTTTGTTATTTTAATATATGCCATTGAAATTGCTATTCACAATACCCAAGAACAGAGTACGCAATGGAGTTATTCCGTGTTAGACGCTTTTGATACCGTTGAGATGCAAATATGCAAATGTTATCCTTGGGCATGCAAATTACGAATACTGGCATGTCCTGTGAAATCTTTTGTTGAAAAGAATCATTCAAGCAAAGATTAACAGTTTGAAACCGATGGAATTTTGCTCCTTTTTAAACAATGGATAGAGTTGCGAATAATGGAAACATTTCGAAATGAGAATGAGAAAGTGCGACAGAGACGAGAAATTTGGTAACACATAAGAAAGTGACAGTGTACCACTAAAGAACAGTTAATCACGTGTCGTGAGGTTTTCAGTGTTTTCATTTATTTCATTTATTACAATTTACCTAACGTTTTCTTACTCTGTCCAGAATAACACTCTTTCGCAGGCTTTCCTTTCAAGAAACTACAACACCTTTTCATCTTTTGTTTATTATTTCACTCATCTTTATAAAAAGCTAGAAAGCTTACGATTCCTTCGATTACTTTTTTTTTAACTTCAGTATCAGCGTTTTCACCAAGTTGTTTCTTAATCCTACATATTTCATGGCCATTGAAGCATTGTAAGAGATCCAAAATAAATTATAAAAACGTAAATTTTTAGGCCGCTTAAGCATCTCCCATTGCCCACTGATTTTTTTTATGAATAATGAATTGGAAATTACAAGTTTAGGAAAAAACTGGACAACGGAGATGCTTGACGACCAAAACAACGTTAACCCGAAGTAAGCGGGTTTTTAATTTCTATGGAAGCGTTTTCGAATAAAACGCGCTTAAACTTTTACGCATCAAAAAAGTAAACAATTCCAAGCATTCAGTTTACTTGGCCGAAAACCTTACTTTTAGGACTCAGAAAAAGCTTTTTTTTCTTTTTGAGCTCATACTGTCGACACATTCAATGACTGTTCTTTTGGAAAAGTAGAACAAAATTGCGTCGCACGATTTTGAGAAATGTGAATTTAGGTCAAGTTGATAGAGGTGCGCCTTTTTATCTTTTGTTTATCATTTCACTTCTCTTTATAAAAAGCTAGAAAACTTAAGATTCCCTCGATTAATTTTTTTCTAACTTCAATAGCAGCGTTTTGACCAAGTTGCTTCTTAATCCTGCACATTTCATGGCTATTGAAGCATTGTAAGATATCCAAAATAAATTATAAAATTGTAAATTTTTAGGCCGCTTACTTCGGGTTAACGTTGTTTTGGTCGTCAAGCATCTCCGTTGTCCAGTTTTTTCCTAAACTTGTAATTTCCAATTCATTATTCATAAAAAAAATCCGTGGGCAATGGAGATGCTTGAGCGGCCTAAAAATTTACGTTTTTATAATTTATTTTGGATCTCTTACAATGCTTCAATGGCCATGAAATATGTAGGATTAAGAAACAACTTGGTGAAAACGCTGATACTGAAGTTAAAAAAAAGTAATCGAAGGAATCGTAAGCTTTCTAGCTTTTTATAAAGATGAGTGAAATAATAAACAAAAGATGAAAAAGTGTTGTAGTTTCTTGAAAGGAAAGCCTGCGAAAGAGTGTTATTCTGGACAGAGTAAGAAAACGTTAGGTAAATTGTAATAAATGAAATAAATGAAAACACTGAAAACCTCACGACACGTGATTAACTTAATTTATGTGTTACCAAATTTCTCGTCTCTGTCGCACTTTCTCATTCTCATTTCGAAATGTTTCCGTTATTCGCAACTCTATCCATTCTTTAAATATAGGAGCAAAATTCCATCGGTTTCAAACTGTTAATCTTTGCTTGAATGATTCTTTTCAACAAAAGATTTCACAGGACATGCCAGTATTCGTAATTTGCATGCCCAAGGATAACATTTGCACATTTGCATCTCAACGGTATCAAAAGCGTCTAACACGGAATAACTCCAATGTTACTCCAATGGAGTTATTCCGTGTTAGACGCTTTTGATACCGTTGAGATGCAAATGTGCAAATGTTATCCTTGGGCATGCAAATTACGAATGCTGGCATGTCCTGTGAAATCGTTTGTTGAAAAGAATCATTCAATCAAAGATTAGCTTTTGAAACCGATGGAATTTTGCTCCTTTTTAAACAATGGATAGAGTTGCGAATAACGGAAACATTTCGAAATGAGAATGAGAAAGTGCGACAGAGACGAGAAATTTGGTAACACATAAATTAAGTTAATCACGTGTCGTGAGGTTTTCAGTGTTTTCATTTATTTCATTTATTACAATTTACCTAACGTTTGCTTACTCTGTCCAGAATAACACTCTTTCGCAGGCTTTCCTTTCAAGAAACTACAACGCCTTTTCATCTTTTGTTTATTATTTCTCTCATCTTTATAAAAAGCTAGAAAGCTTACGATTCCTTCGATTACCTTTTTTTTAACTTCAGTATCAGCGTTTTCTCCAAGTTGTTTCTTAATCCTACATATTTCATGGCCATTGAAGCATTGTAAGAGATCCAAAATAAATTATAAAAACGTAAATTTTTAGGCCGCTCAAGCATCTCCATTGCCCACGGATTTTTTTTATGAATAATGAATTGGAATTTACAAGTTTAGGAAAAAACTGGACAACGGAGATGCTTGACGACCAAAACAACGTACGTTAACCCGAAGTAAGCGGCCTAAAAATTTAGGTTTTTATAATTTATTTTGGATATCTTACAATGCTTCAATAGCCCGCATGAAATGTGCAGGATTAATAGACAACTTGGTCAAAACGCTGCTATTGAAGTTAGAAAAAAATTAATCGAGGGAATCTTAAGTTTTCTAGCTTTTTATAAAGAGAAGTGAAATGATAAACAAAAGATAAAAAGGCGCACCTCTATCAACTTGACCTAAATTCACATTTCTCAAAATCGTGCGACACAATTTAATTTGTTCTACTTTTCCAAAAGAACAGTCATTGAATGTGTCGACAGTATGAGCTCAAAAAGAAAAAAAAGCTTTTTCTGAGTCCTAAAAGTAAGGTTTTCGGCCAAGTAAACTGAATGCTTGGAATTGTTTACTTTTTTGATGCGTAAAAGTTCAAGTGCGTTTTATTCGAAAACGTCTCCATAGAAATTAAAAACCCGCTTACTTCGGGTTAACGTTGTTTTGGTCGTCAAGCATCTCCGTTGTCCAGTTTTTTCCTAAACTTGTAATTTCCAATTCATTATTCATAAAAAAATCAGTGGGCAATGGAGATGCTTGAGCGGCCTAAAAATTTGCGTTTTTATAATTTATTTTGGATCTCTTACAATATGCTTCAATGCCCATGGAATATGTAGGATTAAGAAACAACTTGGAGAAAACGCTGATACTGAAGTTAAAAAAAAGGTAATCAAAGGAATCGTAAGCTTTCTAGCATTTTATAAAGATGAGAGAAATAATAAACAAAAGATGAAAAGGCGTTGTAGTTTCTTGAAAGGAAAGCCTGCGAAAGAGTGTTATTCTGGACAGAGTAAGAAAACGTTAGGTAAAATGTAATAAATGAAATAAATGAAAACACTGAAAACCTCACGACACGTGATTAACTTAATTTATGTGTTACCAAATTTCTCGTCTCTGTCGCACTTTCTCATTCTCATTTCGAAATGTTTCCGTTATTCGCAACTCTATCCATTCTTTAAATATAGGAGCAAAATTCCATCGGTTTCAAATTAAAGTTAATCTTTGATTGAATGATTCTTTTCAACAAACGATTTCACAGGACATGCCAGCATTCGTAATTTGCATGCCCAAGCATAACATTTGCACATTTGCATCTCAACGGTATCAAAAGCATCTAACACGGTATAACTCTAATAAAGATTTCCGATTTAGCGGCCTTTCGAAAGTTATTGCTAGACACTTATCCCTTTGACAAAAGCTTTTGTTTTTTTACGCAACAGAGCTTTGCTCAAAACGCTAACAACACTTAAAATCATTATAGACCTTTTTGCCATAAAGGCGCTGTTACACTGTGCAATTTTCCCCAGCAACTTGCAATATTTTTGGCCGAGGCAAGCTGGGAGCGAGATTCAGAGCGAAATGAGAAATTGCGCATGTGCTTGTAGAAAACGTGCCTCAAAAATTGCGAGGAAATTAAGTTGCTGAAGGGGTGATACACTGTGCAATGGCATTGCAAGTTGCTACAATGCGTTGCGGAAAGTAGACCTGCGTTCTACTTCATGCAACGCTACGCGCAACAAAAAAAATTGCGAGACAACCCCTGTTACACTGTGCAATCCTCCAGCAACTTGTTTCGCAACGCCGTTGCGAGACAAGTTGCTGAGAAAATTGCACAGTGTAACAGCGCCTTAAAGTGGCTTGATCGAGTTTTTCAGTAGAGCTACCAGTCGTCTTTGAGTGAAAACTGTTTGTTCATGAGCAGTCTGATAGTAAATTACATATTACACCCTTATCAAACAAAGATCAAAGTTTATGATGACGTATGTTATATGGAGATCGGCGCTATTATGGCGACGCCTTAAAAGAATTCCCCTTTTTACATATTCTCGATTTTAATGAGTTCTAGGCTTATTCTTGAAAAATGCTCTTGTGATGTTGTAGTTAGCATCATTGCCTTTAGCTCTAGCGAATTGAATCAATTTCTTAGAGAGCGTTTTCGAGATATCATCGATGAGAGACTTTAACTGCAAAAATCAAGCGTAATACAATACAATACAATACAATACAATACAATACAATACAATACAATACTAACAATACAATACAATACAATACAATACAATACAATACAATACAATACAATACAATACAATACAATACAATACAATACAATACAATACAATACAATACAATACAATACAATACAATACAATACAATACAATACAATACAATACAATACAATACAATACAATACAATACAATACAATACAATACAATGTCTTTATTTAGTACCACATATTTACATTTTATATGTTTAAAAGAAATATTAGATTAAAACAGGATTTTTGGGTACAGGCCACCTATAATAACCATGTAAGGCTAACCAAGATAGGTGGCTTGCATTTTTGTGGTTACTGGCTTGTATACAAGCCAGTACCATTATGTCATCGTGTGTGTAAGTAAGTGTGTAAGTAAGTGTGTAAGTGTGTAAGTGTGTAAGTAATTCGGATTTGCCGAAGTTGTTCACGAAGAGAGAACGAAATACATACGGAATTGGCTCGAAGATTACTTGACTCATTTTAATCATTTTTCACGACGAAAATATGAAATATTCTAAGAAATATCTACCTTTTTTAAACAGCGGTTGTTATAATTTCATCAGATATTTCCTGTCGATGAAAAAATCTTAGAAGTTTTCAATAAATATGGAGTCTACGAACACACTCGGCATTGGCCATCGATACCGCTAACCAAAAGGTCAAGCAGACTCGTTTTTCCATGTGGCTTGTGTTTGTTTGGATCAGTATTGGCATAAAACATTGTCTACTTAAAGTAGACAATGTTTTATTTTACCTGTCACTAGACTACTGGGAGAAATATGTAAAAAAGATGTGAAATACATGTGAAAATTATTTTCGAATTTAATTAGTCATTTAACAAAGAGCCAATGAGTCCCGATGTGACTACAAAGACTGTTCTGTTTGTTCAGTAACCTCAAAACGTTGAGGAATAGAAAGTTGTGGTTTGCCTAGTTTGTCATTTTCTTCTTTGTAATATACAATTTGGAGGACTTTTTGGAGCACTTTCATCATTCTCGTAGACTCCATATCGACAGAAAAATTATAATTATTTTTTTCTCGAAAGCATTCTTTCTTTCTTTTCTATTTATTTTTGTTGGTTTCTAGCACATCATTGCTAAGCATTTCTTTAAATTTGGATTTCGATAGTTTTTTTGTTGATTCACTAATTGAGTTCCATATTTTTGTGCCGCAGAATTTAATATTGAATTTACCATAATTAGTTTTAATTTTTGGTAAAGAAAAGCTGTTTTTTGAAGCTAATCTAGTGTTGTAGCCATGTTTTTGGCTAACTTGCAAGAAGTACGAATCGAATGAACTTGGCAAATTTTTGGAGTCGTAATCATGATAAAGAGAGCTGTATATACAAAAACAAGATCTGAAAACTTAAGGATTTTTAATTTAAAAAAAATGGGATTAGTGTGAGCATCGAAGTTACTAAATGTCATTACACGAAGTGTCTTCTTTTGAAGTATAAAGAGGGGATTGATAGTTGATTCATAAGTGTGACCCCATGCAACAATACCGTAAATTAGATAAGGATAAATAAGACAGTAATACAAATTCACAAGGATTTCCAAATTTACATAATGTCTAGCTTTACATATAATACCAATATTACGTTTTATTTTACTCGACACAAACAATACATGAGACTTCCAATTAAGATGACTATCTAACATAATACCGAGATATTTTATTTCAGTTGCACGATCAATACATTTGTTATCAATTTGTAAACGTACGTTGTGAAGAATTTTTTTTTGAACTGGATGGAAAATGACGAACTTTGTCTTTTCGATATTCAGTAAAAGTTTGTTAGCACAAAGCCAGCTGTTTACTCGCTGTAGTTGATTGTTAACAATTGTTTCAAGATTCTGTAAGTTTTTGTTCTTATAGAAAAGATTTGAGTCATCGGCAAAAAGATGAAAGTCAAGTATATCGAATGAATTTTGAAAGTCATTTATGTAGAGTAAAAACAAAATCGGTCCAAGAACTGAGCCTTGGGGAACACCACACAAAATACAACTTTCCTCTGATTTTATATTACCAAGAGATACGAACTGTCTTCTGTTATTGAAATAAGAAGAGAACCAAGATTGAGCAATTCCTCGTATGCCATAATGATTAAGTTTATTTAATAGAATTTCATGGTTTACTGTGTCAAACGCTTTGCTTAAGTCGAGGAAGATACCACATGAGTACGCACCCTCCTCGACTGCACACTGAATTTTGTCAGTTATGGAAAGAATAGCTTGAAGAGTGGAGTGCTTTGGCCGAAAACCAAACTGTTTATTAAAAAGAATACTGTCTTTATTCACAAAGTCTAATAACCTGTTGAAGACTAATTTTTCAAGTATCCTATCAAAAATTGACAGTAGCGAAACAAAAATTGACAGTAAACAAAACAACTTTTTGAATCTCCTACAATCAAAAAGAAAGTAGAACACCTAAGTTAATTTTTCATCTTAAATTGTGGTTAAGATATCAAATTTGGCTAATGAAAGAGACGAGAGAAATCACATTGATTGATATCGAGAAAAGTGAGCCGAACTCATGTATATGGACATGCTGATTTTGCGTCTGTTGCCCAAATTTCGCTCTATTGTTACATAAACTGCAATATTTAAAGATCCCTTCAATAAATATTGTTTAAAAATTAGTATGGTTGAGTTTAGGTAATAGTTGATATATATAGCGTTTTCAAATTCATTGAATCATTTTATGGCTGTAAAATATTAGCTTCAAATCAGTATATTTTCCAGCCGGATACAGTGGTCGACAACTCATTGATGCATGATGCAACTCTTTTGTTTTAGTTTGTCATGTTTTCGTGCATTCTAGAACCTGATGCAAATTGTGGAACGTTTCAATACCTTCCGATCACTCTTCCGAGATATGGTAATCGCTAGAAAGAAATCTTTAACTGAGCAGCAAGTGATAACATCTGCGCATGTCTCCAATTTCTATTGTCTTGGACAAATGCATAATTTTGAAAGGATAATTTCTAGCTGTTCGTACTTCTGCACTCGAGTGTAATGCTCCGAAAAACTTTAGGGAGACTATATACGACTCTATTTATGAGAGAGGTAGCCCTAAGCCAGCTTAAAACCGTAATTGAGGCCACTTCCGTCCAGCGGTTCGCGCATACTCGTCTTGTTATCACTTGCTGTTCTTTAACTGTACATTTCTTTGCAGCATGTCAGCAAATCGTTCTATTTTTACTTTGTCTCCCCATGATTCTGCTATTGACGAGTTTCCATCTGCGGTTGTGTGACAAAACGTTTCTTTCCTTTTTGGCATTCTTATGAAAATTTCATTCTAACAATTACCATATTTCGGAAGAGTGCTCGGAAGGTAATGAAGCGTTCCGTAATTTGCATCAAGTGTTGGAATGAATGAAAACATGACAAACTAAAACAAAAGAGCTGCATCAACATGCATGAACGAGTTGTCGACCACTGTATCCGGCTGAAAAATATACTGATTTGAGGCTTATATTTGACAGCCTTAAAATAATTCAGTAAATCTGAAAACGCTACATTATATCACCTTTTACCAAAACTAAACCATACTAATTTTTAAACAATATTTATTGAAGGGATCTTTAAACATTGCAGTTTATGTAACAATAGAGCGAAATTTGGGCAACAGAAGCAAAGTCAGCATGTCCATATACATGAGTTCGGCTCACTTTTCTCAATATCAATTAATGTGATTTCTCTCGTCTCTTTCATTAGCCAAATTTGATATCTTAACCACAATTTAAGACGAAAAATTAACTTAGATGTGCTACTTTCTTTTTGATTGTAAGAGATTCAAAAAGTTGTTTTGTTTACGCTTGATTTTTGTAGTTAAAATCTCTCATCGATGATATCTCGAAAACGCTCTCTAAGAAATTGATTTAATCCGCTAGAGCTAAAGGCAATGATGTTAACTACAAGATCACAAGAGCATTCTTTAAGAATAAGCCTAGAACTCATTAAAATCGAGAATATGTAAAAAGGGGAATTCTTTTAAGGCGTCGCCATAAATGCGCCGATCTCCATATAACATGCGTCATCATAAACTTTGATCCTTGTGTGATAAGGGTGTAATACTTAATTTACTATCAGAATGCTCATAAACAAATAGTTTTCACTCAAAGACGACTGGTAGCTCTACTAGAAAACCCGATCGAGCCACCTTAACACTATTTTCCAAATTCGTGCATCTTGAAACAAAGAAACAAGAAAACATTAATATATGGCTCCTAGCAAAAGAGCCTCGACAATACACATATATGTCATGTATATGTATTTGGCTTGAATCTCCGGTCATTTTGTATTCTTCTAATTGCTGAGATCTTTTATAACCGCCAAAAGAAAGGTACAATTTGAGTCTTCAGTAATCACATGCGCATGACAATTAGGAAAACCTGGTGAATTCTGGGTAATAATCGAAGACTAATACTGGTCTAATACCTTTTTGCATTACATTTAGCACATGTGAAATGCGACGTCTAAATCAGCTGTCGAACCAAAGTCGTATCTTCGACAGCTTCAGTCTCAGATTCGACGGAAGTCGTATTTAATTGAAACTGTCGAATTTAATTGATTCAAATGTCGTATTTCACATGCATGTAATTCTTGAATTGAATTCGGCGCATGTGGGATGCGACGTTTGAACTAGGCCTAAGATTTCTAAGACTCAGAAACTCTGCTCATTCACAAGGTCAGTGCCGATGAAAGAGGTTGACTTTTTGGTTATTCCCGGCGGTCCACGAATTTGCCAGCGATATCCATGGCGAATGTTTGAAATGGGCCAATTCAACAAAGATCTATTAGAGTTTTTTCGTATCCTTTGTATTTCACATGTGAAATTCATAGGGTGAAACTTTACATGCAAATTAGAACACAGGAGCCCCGGACAATACCGATTACAGAAAGTCCAGGTTTGAATCCTCGTCGAATACAAACGTTTTTTTTTTGTGTGCTTCATACTATATTTGATGGTATTTTTTGATATTTTTGTGTGCTCTTTGCTATGTTTTAGGCACGGTTTTAGCTCATTTTAATTATATTTCTTCTTCCTATGTAGTATGTATGATAAGGAGAAAAAATTACACTCAACCCGAGAATTGTACCTCATACAATCAGTCATGTGTCCTTGCGCAAGTTGCGACCAGCTAGTTTGTGAATTCCAAGGACGTCAACTATTGCGCAGCCAACGCAAGTACTACTTGAGAACCAGTTAGAATAAACAGTAATCTTAAAGAGAAATACCCCCGCATCGTGGGTCATTACCCGCACGAGGATGTCCAGCCGTATACAGGGTTCAGTTAAATCAGTTTTCGTTTAGACTAATTTTAGGGGAGTAGGAGCCTAGCTGTAAAACTACTGTTCAGTGTCTGGAACAATAATTTATGCATGACAGAAAACTGATGAGGCAGTTACAGTACATGCTACAGTCTCTCCGGGAAAATTTGTTTAAGTTAATTAGGTGACACGTTGGTAGGATGTAATATAATAATGTGAGGATGCGATGCATAGTTGGCGCTTGTAAGGTAATATGTTGGCCAACTCGGGACAGAGCAATAGCGGAGTGGACATATTTTGATAAAAGCGCAAAATTTTGAACCGCGTGCTCTTCGCGCATTTGATCATATTCACATGGAAAGTGCGCGTTATAAGTAATAAATATTATTATTATTATTATTATTGGATACTATTTAACATTCGGAATAGGATCGTGGTAAAAAGACTAGAACATGACAGATTTCTAGACAAAAAATTAAAGTGGTCGTGGTCGCTTACTTGATCAGTAGTCCTTTTGCGAGAAAACCTTTTCACAGTAAATAGCTATAGCCAGTAGCTTGTCTGACAAGGTCTGAGTAGAATAGAAAATATATATGAATGACTACTATATATATATCAGTAGTGGAAGTAAGTTTGAATAGAAGAAAAAAGAAAGTCGGCATGACTTACCGATAGGGCAAGTCAAAAGAGAATTCAGTTGAAAATTTAAAAAAATTGAATGAACAGTAGAAGAACTTATACCGAAAGGTTTGAGGAAATGACAAAAGAAAGTCTCAATCGTGACCGACACAAAAATGAAAGTCTGAATGAATGACCGACAAAGCTCGGAAAGTCTAAAATGAGTCAGTGCCCGATAGAAAAATAGCTAGGAAAAAAAACCATCAAAGAAAGACTAAATGAATCACCGATAGCTATAGAAAGAAAGTTTGAGAGAAAGCCGCTCGAATAAATTAATGATAGCTATGGAAAGAACCTTTGGACGATCAAAGCCGGAAAGTCTGAATGGATGGATAGATCATTGGAGCCGCCGGCCGCAGGGCCAAAATCTTTACAACGACGACAACTCTAGTACCCGACTAACAAAAAGAAATTCTGAATAAACGCTCATAATTAATGAAAATCAGAATGAATGACCGACAAAAACAAGGTCTGATCAACTTTCTTTGATAATTAATTCAAACTTTCCTTGCATCGCGTCATTCATTCGGACTTTCTTGAATATGACTGTCAAAATTCTCAATTTGAAATTCGAAATTCGAGTATTCCGATCCATGCATAGCTACACAGGCACTACACAAATTAAATTCGATATTCTTAACGATTTCGAGCTACACATTACAAAAATCCGAGATTTCGAACCGCGAAAAATGCAAAATCTGGAACGCTGATTTTAAAAAGCCGAGACTTCAAAACTTTATTGAATTTTGCCGAGACCATTCTATACCCCCACTGTTGTGTGTGAATTTTGAATTGTGTGTACCCCAGGCAATACTCTTGAGCAGCGTCTACTGAGTTCAAATTATCCTCTATTTTTTCACATAAATAGAAGAAATATTTCTTCACTTCTTCCAAGCTATATGTTAAATTTCGTGGAAAATGCAATTTGAATTTTGTGTTCTAATTTGCATGAAAATTTTCACGTTATGTATTTCACATGTGAAATACAAAGGATACGAAAAAACCCTATTAGTTCAATGACGGTTCTGCTTTGGTGCAACGATGCACTTAAAGTCAATGTATGCTCATTTGTCTAATTAGGGGGCGTGTAAGTTGGGTATTTGTTTTCTGTTGTTGAGTATCAATACGCTTCCATGCCGGGAATCCTGCCGTGTTATTTCAAAGCCTTGAATTTCTCAACAATCTAGTTTCAACATTGTTTTGTTTGTGGAGGAAAAGAACGTTGTTTTCTTTTGCCCGGGCACTGAAACGTCAATATGAGGAAATTAAAAAGACGGTTGACTTGCTGTCATCTTCGAGTGTGGATAATCTTCTCACGAATATCCGTAATCTGACAGCACGCCCTCGACCAGAGTTCAACAAGTATGAGGCCTTGGACTTTTCTTTTTTCTTGTTTTTTGAAATTAAGTTTTGGGCCACGACGCATTTTGCGATCAAACAACGGCGGTGCGCCTCAAACAAAACCCAGTCGAGCCACCTTAACAATGTTGGGTATCTTTCCCATGAACTGGACACAGTTGACGTAATTCAATTGACAAACAAATGCCTGCAATTAAGAACAATAGAATGAAGCTAACAAAGGACATGTGTCTGTTGCGGTACACGGAGAAAGATCCAAATGCTGTACTGTCGTTTAATAATAATAATATAATAATAATAATAATAATAATAATAATAATAATAATAACCTTTATTTATTTATTTATTTATTTATTTATTTATTTATTTATTTATTTATTTATTTTCTTTCATTGAAGTTTCTTTGTATCTCTAAGACACATAGGTTACGCTTCGCGTCCTATGTGTCCTTGTAATTAGTGCATATAAACGTTAATAAACTGCATAATAATAATAATAATAATAATAATAATAATAATAATAATAATAATGGTTTATTCCAGCTTTTCTACATGGTAGCTATACATCTGGAACTAATATAAAAATCTAAATTACATGACCCAATAGATAATTACCCCTCCCAGAAAGAACTGAAGTATTAAAAACATATTCAACTATTTACAGATAAATTAACAATTGAACATCGTTCCCCCTCCCCCGAAGTCAAACAAAATAAATAGTAATAATTATAAATTATAAGTCTTCCCTCCCCTGAAATTCAGCCTAGAAGATATTATAAACAAAAATTAATGATAGTAATTTTAAACCTGCTCTTCCCTATACGGTAATATATTTACTAATTTAATCTACTAGAAATTAACCGTTGTTTTGCCCTTTCCCACAAAATATTTTTAACCTTGCGGTTAAAAATTAATGATAGTAATTTTAAACCTGCTCTTCCCTATGCGGTAATATATTTACTAATTTAATCTATTTAGAAATTAACCGTTGTTTTGCCCTTTCCCACAAAATATTTTTAACCTTGCGGTTAAACGTTGTTGATTCTGAACACAATCGTAACTGTGTAGGAAGTTCATTAAATAATTTAGATGCTGAATCTTGAAAAGTTCCTGTCGTTAAGGGTATAGTAAGTTGTGGGGCTATGCTTGAGCGTAGCTGTCTTTTTGGTGCATGCCTCTCTAATGGAAGATATTCAGGCCACGATGAGTTAAACATGGCTTGGTGAGCAGATCGAAGTAAATGAAATTGAGTTCTCTCTTTAGTTGGAAGCCATCCTAACTTCATGACATCTTCTTCTGTAGCAAAGTGATTGGTGACAAAGCTTGCTGCAGAGTTTTGTACTTTCTGGATCTTTTTCTGTAAGTATGCAGGAAGTGGATAGCATACTATATCATTGAAGTGTAGCCTTGAAAGAACCAGGCTTTCAGCTAGTTGCTTCTTTATATGAAATGGTGCCAGATTTCGTATTTTCCGTAGTGTTGACAAGACACCATAACACGATGATTGCACATACTTTACGTGATCTGACCATTTGAGATTTTCGTCAAACCAAGTACCCAGGAGCTTGAATGTCTTTACTCTCTCTACTGTTTGACCTTTTATTTTAAGAGATGGTGTAAACTCTTCGAGACCATGCGTCCGTGACATCTGCTGCGTTGACACTAACATTTGCTTGGTCTT
This sequence comes from Telmatactis stephensoni, assembly GCA_029948255.1. NCBI lineage: Eukaryota > Metazoa > Cnidaria > Anthozoa > Actiniaria > Isophelliidae > Telmatactis > Telmatactis stephensoni. The sequence goes on along the minus strand of JALIZF010001798.1, from coordinate 457,192 downwards.
CTTTTCAATTAGTAATAAATTAGTCTCAATCGCCCAATTTTCAAGTGCCGAGAAAGTTGTTTCCATCTTGTGTGTACAGGTCATAAGATCTGTGGGTGCACTATGACTGTAGAACGTAGTGTCATCTGCATACTGGAAACAAGTGCAATTCGCGTCGTCCTGGAGGTCGTTGACATATAGGTTAAACAGGACGGGTCCCAATATTGAGCCCTGAGGCACTCCAAACTCGATGTCCACTAGGTCTGACTGTCTATCATTAACTTGCACAAACTGCTTTCTTCCTGTTAGGTAGCTAAGTACCCAGTTCAGAGATTTGCGCGAGAATCCAATTGAGTGAAGCTTCTTCAACACGGTTGAAAAGTCCACCGTATCGAACGCCTTGGAGAAGTCAGCGAAAGCGATGAGTGTTACTTCTCCTTTCTTCATAGCCCGAACTATATCGTCTCGTATTCGTAATAGAACGGTTGTTGTTGAATGTCCTTTGCGATAACCAGAGATGTTGTTGTTCAGTACTTTCTGCTGACTGATGTATTCCAACAGCTGATGAAGAACAAGGCGTTCGTACACTTTAGACAGCGCAGGTAAGATGGCAATAGGTCTAAAGTCGTCAGCCTTAGATGGAACATCTGTTTTCGGTATCGGAGAAACACGCGCACATTTCCAAGGATCAGGAAATCTTTGATATGAGATAAAGCCATTGATGATGTGTGTCAGTGGTGAAGCTATCTGCTCGGCAACGAGTTTCAGGTATTTCACAGCTATTTGATCAGGTCCCGTTGAACAGTCATTCCTCATTGTAGTTAACTGCTTCAATACCTCTCCATGGGTGACAGGACGCAAAGTGAAAGAACTGGAAGAGCAGTTGTCAGGAAGAGAGTCGATTAGGGTCTGTAAGTTTTCTTTACTGGTTGGCGTGGATCCCAGTAGGCGTTGTGAGGTGGAGCTGAAGTGCATGTTTAATTTATTTGGATCTGCCTGAATCGGCTGAGAACTTGGATGGAGAATTCGATGAATCGTCTGCCATAATTCCTTGGGTTTGCTTGAAGACAAGGCTTTTTGATAAAAGGACCGCTTAACGTTCTTGATTTTGTTTTTTAGGGCGTTTCTCACTTTGCGAAACCTTTCCCACACACACTCAAGATTTGTCTTGTGAGCAAGATGTCGAAGCTCATTTCTTTGATTTTGGAGTTCGCGAATATCTTCGGCGTTTAACCATGGTGCAGGAGGGCGTGTGATTTTCATTCTTTGAAGAGGAGCATGGTTGTCCAGACAGGTTTTAAACAAAGCGTTAAAGATCTCCAACTTGTCGTCTATGTCGTCTGTACTATATACTAGGTTAAGCGGGAGCGATGAGAAGTCTTCAATAAAAGCCTTTTCGTCAAACCTCTTCTCATTACGTATAAGCTTGAAACGTGATTGAAATCTTTTGACTCTAACATTAATGCAAGCGTACGGTGCATCGTGATCACTGATTGTAGGACATGGTAATACGTTGCAATAGCTTACACAGTTCGACCGGTTGCTAATGATATGATCGATTAGGGTCTTTGACGTTGGCGTGATTCGAGTTGGATACCGCACGTGCTGGTGTAAGTTAAAAGACTCTAGCACGTCGGTGTACTGTTTCACTTGAGGTGACTCAGGCTTCAGAAGGTCGATATTGAAATCGCCAGTTACTATTAGAAGTCCATCCCAAAGCGTGTTTGGTTGGCTGAATAAATTTTCCGCTTTGTCTATCCAAGTCTGGAAATTTTGTATGCGTTCGGAACGATACATTACGCCAAGAAGCAATTTGCTGTGACTGTTGCGTCCAGGTATCTCCAACCAGATGTGCTCAAGGTCCGGTTCGATATTTTCAATGTCAATCCGCCTTTTAAAGTTGATCGAGTCTCTCAGGTAGACCCAACACCTCCGCCACGGATGTTGTCACGGTTGCGGAAGATGTTTGAAAATCCGGGGATGGTCACATAATCCAGCAAATGTGGATTGTTCTTTAACCATGTTTCGCTCATGGCTATGACGTCATAAGGGTATTCCTTTATTGTAACGAGGAGCTCATCGAATGAAGAGACCATGCTCTGGGTGTTGAGATGGATTAGTTTAAGATGATTTGGTCGATTGATCAATGCATCCAGGTGTTCATCAGTTGTTAGTGAGTCATTTTGGCTAGGAGCATCACTTTGTTGCTGGTGTATCATATCTTTGGATCTCACTGAGTTGAAGGGGAGCTCCGACAAGAGACAGCGAGAGCATGTCCAGTCTTTGGTGACGTAGAGTCCCTTTCCTTGTAACAACTTTTTTACTTCCATTTGCAGATTTTCACATTTTGCATGAAGCTGATCATAACATACATTACATACCACACTATACTGGTTTTTCCGAACTGTTTTTTCACATTTAAGACACTTTGAAGGTTTTGCTAAGCTTGAGGTTGAAGGACCAGGGTTTGTCGCAACATCTCCTCCACATAATAAGATTTGGCGTGCTGCACTCGAATTAGAATAGTAAAGGCACGGCCGAGCAGACTTTATTAATTTGCGATGTAAATATTGTTTTCCCTTGGTAATTATGACATTCCAGTTGAGTTCTTGAATCGCAAAGTTTGTTGAGTTGGAGGACAATAATTCTAATGATGCATGAAGGTTGGCAATATTTGTTATGCAAATGCATTCTTCTTCTTTGGGTAAAGATGAAAGCCAGTCCAGCCCTTGAAAGACCGGTTTCTCCAAGTAGCAATGAACTTTTGACCAGAAAACGTCTGTGTGGTTAGGTCTTGGTTTTAGAATGCCAAATCTGTAGTTGTTTAACTGGTTATTTATCAAGGACAGCCATAAACAAGCGTAAATTGCGGAGCCCAGGCAAGAGCGTGTATGCTTCATGCTTGAATACCCCGAATTTTTAAATCAATAATAATAATAATAATAAATTTCTATAATTAGACAACCTGAGAGGAGTTTGAATTCACACTACAGGTGTAAAATACCACTTAGCCTCGACCCCAAGACCTGGGGTTTAGAGACTAAGCACACTCGTTAGAATGAGGGTGGTCCCTATGACCGCAGACGTCTGCATACCACCCAGCACATCTGGAATACCCCTCAAGATTACTTGAAACGACCCCTAAACAACCAACGGAACTACCTTTCGTATCTCCTTTGCAAGATCGAGGAGAATATCAGGGCAATCTTCTCCTCTTCTTTCACCACCACACTACGATCCCAAGGCACCGAGGAATCAACAAAGGTCCACTCACAAGCCGCCCGATTCAACACAGTAACGTCTGGACAATTATGTTCCATCCTCTGTGTTGTCTCGACGCTCCTGTCCCACCAAATCTCTACCTCCCCATCCTCTGAAAACCAAAGACAATATCAATCAATTGCTCCCTCTCTAGCACTTGCACAAACGAGTTTCTGTAACATTCTACTTGCTAATTTCATGTATCTTTTGAGTACCGATTGTAATAGGCGCGTTAGGCGCTATTACAAAAAATGTAAAAGGACATCTATGTGGCTAGGAATTCCGCTATGAATGTTGCAAAAATCAGCTCTGTTAGGAACATCTCACATATTAAAGAAAATTCTTAGAGTAGGTTAAGAACTTTGAACAACTAAGGAGAGGTTACTTAAGTTTAAGTTTGGAAAGCTGTAAGAAGTCTTGGGTTTCAGGGTGAAACAGAACTCGACTAAAAAAGAAAAAAGAAAAAAAGACTCTTTGTTTTAACGAGGATATAACAGGTAAAGCAAGGCTTTTTTCCAACCTGGTCCTCAAATCCTGAAATAAATACCCACTGATAATCGGTAAAGAAACATAAAGTGTTTAAGGAGGGTCTCAAAGGGGGGTGGGGGGGTGGGGGGGGGGGTGGGGGTCCGTTTGACGGTTGACGGCTAAAAAAAGGGCATTTTGACGGTTGACGGTTAATTTTTCAATTTAACGCTTAATATACCAATTAATTATTAAAAACCAAAAGTTAATAATTAACTTCGGAAAATATACACCGTTACTTATCAATCCGTACAATATTGCATGGTCTCGCCATTTCTGGCCCATTTCTGGCCCGTGTGGCCAGCCCTTGAAAATTGCACTTAACAGTTTTCAAAAGTAGAACTGGGCAAAACGATTTAACTTATACATATTGCATTGTTTAATCCCCGATTAACGTGTTTAAGTCTCCCCGATTCAGTAGGACACCTGTGCCCGGCTAGAAGATAGAGACTTTAATAAAGTTATTATTATTATAACTGGTAAGGAGGCAAACCAGTTGGCTATATTACAAGCATGGTCGAGAAACTGAATTTGAACTAGGGGTTGCCCGGATATGCGCAAATTCAGCCTCAGCTAATGGCCAGAACGGGGACTCGAACTCGGGAGCACCGGATTGCGAGCCCGACGCTCTGACCACTGTCACCACTGGACCATGCATGACAGTTACCAGGAATAGCCGTTTATAACAAAATATTATATCCTGTGAACAATAAAATGATAATGAAACATTCCATAAAATATTTAGGGCCCATATTATGGAGCAAATTAAGTAAAGATATTAAGTCCAAGCCTAGTATTAGTGCCTTTAGAAAGGCAGTAAGATTTGTTGATGTGTCTGGTTTGCTGGACGGTTCGTGCAAGTGTGTAGCTTGCTCATCCTAGAGGGCTGGGATGAAAGTGCTGCATGTTTGCTTGATTCTTTTCTAGGACCGAGGGTGGGACAGAAACATCAATCGACATATAGAATCTTTTATCTTTTTTTGTTATAGGTTAAGATATACATATACTTTAAAATTTCATATTGTTTAAAAATATTAGTGTACAATTTTAATAATTTTATTATTATAATATCAAGTAGATTTTTTATATACATATTTATATTTGAAAGTTTTATCTTTTTGTTAATTGTTATTTTATAGTGTCCCCAATTAGCTAGTAAGCTAAACACCTTGACACTTAAATAAAGTTCATCTATCTATCTATCTATCATAATGAGAATAATATAATAATAATAAGTTGCACGAGGAAAGCAAATGTAGGATGTGTGGGAAAGCTAATGAAACTGTTAATCGTCTTTTAAGTGAGAGCAGCAAAAAGGCTCAGCGGGAATATGAGAATATATAATATTCATCTGTAGCAAGCTGGCTCAGATAGAGTACAAGCGTCGTCACGATAACGTTGCCAGGATAATACATTGGGAATTATCAAAGCTGCATGGACTACCACACACTAATAAATGGTACGAGCATGCTCCCGACAAACTGAGTTACAGAGTCGAATGGGGTAAAACTTCTTTGGGACTTTAACATCCAAACTGATAAAGTCATAGAACATCGTAGACATGACATTGTGTTCGTGGACTACAAAGACAGTGTAACATAATAGACATTGCTGTTCCAGGTGACGCTAGAACAAAGGAAAAGGAAAAGGAGAAGACGGAAAAGTATCAAGAAATAAAGAGAGAAATATGCCGGTTGTGAAATGTTAAAGTGAATGTCACTCCTATCGTAATAGGAGCGCTAGGAATCGTAACAACCAACTTAAAGAAATACCTCAAGCAAGTTGGACTTAAAGTGACAGTCGAACTGTTACAGAAAGCAGCTTTGTTAGGAATTGCAAGGATTTTAAGAAAAGTACTGGACATGTAAGGGACAATGAACTTCAACAATGAAAAAAACAAAACAAAAAAAATACAAACAAAAATCATCATCATCATCATCATCATCGCCATTTCCCTAAATCAATGATAGTCGTTTTTTCGCGCTTCGCAACATGCTTTACTTTAAAACTGAATCGACGGCTTGTTTTGAGTTTTAGAGTCATGCTTCTGGTGTTATAAAGTTTTTCTGTTTAGTTTCAGAAGTGTGATAATCATTTTAGCATTTAAGGAACGTTCCGCGAGTTTTTGTTTTAGTTCCTTTAAGGTAAATCGGAACGTCAAATTTGGTCCTACAAAAACCTAAAAGAGGAACTTAAAAATCGGTTATCGGAACGCTTTTGTTCCTGTTTGGTCAAAATCGGACCTATTGTTCCTAATTGCTACGTAAACAGTTCCCATTTGCGTAAAATGGAACTATTGTTCCTTTTTCATGTAGATAGGAACGTTTGTTCCTTCTTAGATGATAGGAACGTTTGTTCCTGTTCTGATTAGGAACGTTTGTTCCCGTATTGAATAGGAACACTTGTTCCTTTATAACGAATGTTCCTTTTTCATGATAGGAACGTGATAGGAATGAGTGAAAGGGAACGATCGTTCCTTTTGAATGTTTTAGGCTTAAACAAACTCAAACTTGTTTCAACAGGATTATACAAGTGTAAACATGTCTGGACATGCATGGACACGTTTAAATTTGCCCATTGTTGTTCAAACTTGCCCGTTCTTGTTCAAACTTGCCCATTGTTGTTCAAACTTGCCCGTTCTTGTTCAAACTTGCCCGTTCTTGTTCAAACTTGCCCATTCATGTTTAAACTTGCCCATTCATATTTAAACATGTCCATTCTTGTTTAAACATGTCCATTCTTGTTTGAACATGCCCACGTTCACTTTGAAACGTGCCTATACATTTCTGAACGTGCTCTTTCAGCAAAAAAGTCAGACATGTTTGAACATGCCTTAGTTTGCGCAGTTGTGATTGGCTCCTCTAGATTATCTAGTCCCTAGAGACTAAGTACATAAAATTATATCTCGTGCACTTGCTGTTCAGTATGAGTAAACGGGCCAGGGGTAACATTGACTGGTCCGAGCAGGATGGCGCCTCGCCAAAACCAAAGAGATTACACTTAGAAGCAGACGAAAAGGACGGTTTATTTCACTGTCCAGTTGAAAAATGTTCACACGAAGAAGGATTTTCATCTCAAAGAGGATGCAGAAAGCACGTCAAAAACAAGCATGCCTGGTTTTATTACTTTGATTCTAAGCCCTGTACAAGCAAACAAACTAGTGACCCAAACCAACACGAATCGGAAAAAAGAGAACAGTGTTTGACAAGATACGTTGCTTCATTTGATATTAATTCTACGATTGGTACGCAATTTGAAAAATGGTTAACTGGCAGTGGGGGTGGATGTAAAAGTCAGAGACAAACGCAACAAATTGTACGAAGAAGTTTTAAGTATCTCAAGTTCTGCTGTGATGGCGATGAAGAAGAAGATTTGACTTGGGATCTAGTTGATTTCAGTTTAAGTTCGCCAAATTTTCTCTTTAAGTTTGTTGACGCCATGCAGACCGATTGGGGACTTGGACATTCTGGTCGAATTGCCTACTTGGACTCAATTAGTGACTTGATCGATTTTCGAAAAGTTATTGGTATTACTTCCGAAAGTGTTTTACGAAATCTAACGTCTACTGAAGTTTATTTGAAACGCGCACGCAAAACAGTTTCTAAAATGATGAGATTGCAGTGGACTAGCGATCTAGATATTGATACGTTAGAATCTAAGGGACACTGGGCGACACTAGATGAACTTTTGCACGTGGTGACGTATCACCTTCCGCGTTACGACACAGTGTCCAAATTGTGCAAAGAAAAACCCAACAAAGCCACTCCTTCAGACTTGTCGTTTGCTACCAGATTTGTCGCCGTTTATTTATTCATCAAAGTCAAAGGATCGCGTCCAATGACCTATCAGTATCTGACCGTTGACATGGTTAAGACAGCAAAGGACAATGATGGTTTTATCGACCAGAAAAAGTTTAAAACGACAGCACGATTTGGATTTGACTCCCTATATCTGTCGCAAGCTAGCATGCAGGTTTTGGATTCTTACATTGCGCATGTTCGTCCTCTTTTGAAGCCCACCTGCGAGTATGTTCTCGTCACGCTAAAAGGACAACAACACACCAAGATTGGCCAGCTCATGAGCAGAATGGTGTTTGAAGCTACTGGCAAATTTATTCATCCACGAGGTATCGTCAAATCGTCGAGACTGCAAGTCATCAACAACTTATCAGTAGCGAACAAGAATCGATCACCGAGGATCAAAAACACAGTTCCGTGGTGGCCAAAGTACATTATCAGAAACGACGATCTCGCGATGTAGCCACGAAAGCTCACGAGTGTTTGAAGAAATTGCATGGTGAAAAGGGATCCCAATTGGAAGGGGAAGTTTCATCTCGACTTTCAGATAGTCCAAACACTTCTCCGGAAAAAGATTCACCGAGCGACACCCAGGACGATAGCGTCAATAAACCGGATCAACCCACTACAAATGATAGAACTGCCCAAAAAAGAAAAATATTGTTGTTTACCCCAGAAGAAGATGCATACTTAAAAGCCGGTATAAAAAGACATGGGTATGGACAGTGGTCTGCTATTTTGAAGGATTCAAGATACAAGTTTCAAAAAGGAAGAACGGGAAATTCTTTACTAAACCGTGCAATGAGGAAATTTAAATAAAGAGAGAAAAATATAGAACCTGTTTCACTTGTTTTATTAACTTCAATTCATGATAACATAATATTCCACACATAATTGAACGTCATCCTTTCATCTCAATCAACACTACTCTTCATCATCTGAGATGTCTTGAGAAATGGCCTTTCTCTTCATGGAAGTGGATGGTAGGACTGACTGACTGCTTGAGTCTTCTTCCGGCGTGATGAAACCTTCGTCGTCGGTACTCTCGGTGTCTCTCTCAGGATCTTTGTCTGCAATGGCCAGAGGTTCAGCAGAGGACTGTGCTTGACTTGTGGAAGGTTCAGAATCTTGGGCAAGGGGTAGTGGCTCGTGTAAAGACTTAATCAACTTCGCCTGTGCACGTTCAACAAGTCCCCACTCAATACATTTCTTGCGTCTCTCCATTATCGCTTCTTCGCAGCCATTTAATTTGAAATGTTCATAAAACATTTTCAACTTTTGGGACAGGAGGTCCCTGTAACTCTTTAGGGAAGATCTTTTCTCTTGAGGCATGGAGGTGCTTAAGATGGCGTCACAAAGCTGAGAGTGGCAGTTGTGCATATCTTTTTCAATATTTTGGAGCCATTTCTTGTCAAACACAATCGTCAACTTTTCTTTCATTTTCGCTTTGTTTTGTTCCAGTAATTGCAAGTGGAATCTGTCCAAATCTTGGACAATGGGCAGGGGTAAAGGAACATGCTCATCTCTTGGGAGTAGTTGCGCGTGTTCTGGACTGACTCCTTTGGAGAGAAGTAACTGTTGTCGCTTTTTGTAATGATGTTCTGCTTGTTCTTTTTCTTCTTGTTTTCTCTGTATCTGGACCTTGAGTGAAACAAACAGACAAACAAAAAACATTTTGAATGATCGAAATAATTAGCGATAACGATATAAATGCGATTACCTGCAAAAGACTTTCAATCTGCCGATGCTTTAGTGAACCAGGAGTACATTTCTTCATTGCTTTTCTCAGAGCACTTATGCGTTCTTCTGTTTCTTGTTGTTCCTTTGGTTGGTCATTTTCTGGCTGAAGTTCTTGGTTTTCGGTATCACCACCGTCATCTTCTGTGTTGCTGTCCATGTCTTGTTCGGTGTGTTCTGCTGGTATTTGGCTAGCAAGCAATTCTGTAAGCTGTAACGATCGCAATTCGTCTTTTTCCAGCTGTTGAAGTACCCCATCTTCTGGCTCACTTTCTGTGTCTTCGTGGTTTTCTGCATCACTCGATTCCTCTGCTCTGCGGGCTTTTGAAGCTGCCCAAACAATACAATCCATGGGATTTTTTTTCAACCACACCGCTGCACCCTTTTGGGGATTAGGCAGGCTTTTGAAGACATAGGTTCTGAGTCGGCGATCCATGGCGTCTTGATCTTCGGACTCAAATTTTAGCTTGGCTTGAGATGTTATCAGCATTGGACATTTGTTGATGAAGGACTTGGCCGTTTGGTATTTTACATCATAGGCTGCGTATCCACCTTGTGTGAGAATTTTCCAGTCATCGATGTCCAAGGTGGTGGGAGTGGCTTCGTCAATGAAGATGACTTCTGTGGATTTATTGATCATGGCTTTGTTGAATACGCGTTGTTTGGTAACTGTTGCTACATTGCTGTGATGCACAATGCCCAGAATAGGAAGGAAAAGGCTGGTTTTTCCACTATTGGTATCGCCTACCAAACAGGGCACTTGGTCTTTGTGTTCTTTTTTGTGATGCTTTAGAAGCTTGAGGAAATCGTCACAGAAGGTTTCAAGCTCTTCGTTACTGAGACTATTTTCAAGAATTTCACGGAAGTATTTGGGCTCAGGTGTCTTCATTGGATCGTACTCACAATACGCCCGGGGTGTTAATAAACCGACATCTTCATCCTTGATTGGGCATGGCACAAAACGCCGCTCTTTGATTGACCAACATTGGCCTCTTTGGACTTCTATCAAATCGTAATCGATCACAATCGGGCGAATAACCTCACAGTATGGGTCGGAAAGAATGTCTATCACTTTCTTCATATCTTTCAACAACCGACCTTTGAAAAACACATTTGCCGCCAGACTATTCACAAATGCTCTGGGTTCACACTTGAAGGTGTAAGTAAATTTGGCTTTGGGATGTCTTTTGTATACTTTTCCCCTGTGTATGGCGTACTCCAGTTTTTTCATGGCTATTCCTACGTCATTAATTAAGACAGTCAAATTGTCTGACAGTCGTTGACATTCCTCTTGCTTTTTAGTGGTAATTTCTCTTTGTGCTTCAACGTCAGTGCTTTGATCTGCGTCAATCAACTCAAATCCAAATCTGTCGATGTTCAATTTGGCGTCTTCAAGTTTTGAGATGGCTGCCAAGAGAGCAGGTTGAAAGGACTTATTTACAACTTTTACTCGAACTACATTTTCCGTGGCACTTTCATCGATATCGTCCCAGTAACTGTCGGTGATCAGTTGCGAGGCCTCGTCTTTCAAACTCTGCTGATAAGAACTGTTCACCAGGTTTTGCATGAAACCGTTCTTGTGGTCTTTGAGATTTTTGTACAGTTCTTTCATGGCAGGGCATTCCTTGCTCTCTTGAAACTTGACCTGTCAAAAAGAGGAGGAAAAACAAAAATCGTTTAATGACGATTCATTCATCTAACTCCAAACACAAGTTAATACCTGATTAGCAATGGTAGTAACACCACATTCCAGTAGAGCTTGATAGATTGGCAGGGGGTTCGCCGGGGCACCATTTGGCGTTGTTAAGGCAATCCAATATCCAATGGCTGGCAGTAAGCCTTTTTTAACAATAGTCTCGTTTTTCTCCACCCACCCTTGACTCGTCATATCACTGTCGTCGCTGTCTAACAAAGGCTCTTCTTCGTCGCACTCTTCATCTTCGCTGTTATTAGTGGCCGTTTTTTTGCTTTTCGGTTTTCCATGTGTACTTATTGCACTAAAATAAAAAGCCACGTTCCGGATACCTAGAACATTGAATGAAATTGAGCGTCATCCGAGAAAAAAATATAAATTTACTTGCAATTGAATAGCAATTTACCTGTCAATGTTTCATCACACTGGTCCCGCTTTTTACAAATTTCTATCCAGGATTTTCCAAGTCTCTTCGTGTCACAGACACACTTGGCACTAATTATGCTACATTTTCCCGATATAATTGGACTGAGATAGCAAAATGCAGCACTCTTGATGGCTTCGCTGTTCAGCTGCCTGCAAGGGTTCTTTGCTCTTGAACGGTTCATCTTGAATGAAGAGAATGAACTGTACTACAGTTCTCTTTTATGGCCTAACTGGGCTGAATGTGAGATGAATAAATCTGACGGAAAACGGAACAACAAGGCCTTATAAGGGCACAAAGGCCCGCCTCTGTGTTGAAACTTGTGGAAAACTCTTCCCGTAGGAATCATTCGAGAACATTCTAATCAAGCACAATAGAAAATTGACTAAAGGAAGCTAATTGCAAGAGAATGAACTGTACAGTTCCCTTTTTATGGCCTAACTGGGCCGAATGTGAGATGAATAAATCTGACAGAAAACGGAACAACAAGGCCTTATAATGTTGTAAAGGCCCGCCTCTGTGTTAAAACTCATGGAATCATTAGAGAACATTTCAATCAGGCACAATGAAAATTTGACTTTAGGAACCTTAGCCAATTGCAAGTTTTTTGGCCATTGTCATACAACAATACGACTCAAAATTTCTCACAAGCTAAGACGGATGCGTAAACAGTCCGTCTTTTCGGGAGTATCCATGTAATCCATTAGTACAAAAACAAACATTTATAGACTCATTAACATAAGAGATGAGTAAGCATAAATAGAAATTATTTTTTCTTATCATATATAGCAGATACTGGGGATTTGACGGACAATATGGAATTATGTCGATCATGTCCACGGTATCCAACAAATCCATTAGCAAAGACAGACAGACATACTTACTGACAGACGGACAGACAGACATACCGGCTTCCTGACAGTCGGACGGACAGACATGCTTCCTGACAGTCGGACGGACAGACAGACATACTGCGTTATAAAACCTTAAATGTCAAAGCGTAACCGTATCAAGCGAGATTATTTTCATATCATAGAGGATATAAGGGATTATATGAAGTCTACATATACGCCTCTTCCAATATATCCATATGATCCATTAGTATAAAGAAGACTTTTATAGGTTTATTGACATATACTCTAACATATCTATCTGTTTATAGTAGTAAGTATCAAGAGAGAAGATTCGTTTTTTATCATAGAGGATATAAGGGATATGACGGATAACATGGAATCTATATATCCATCTTTTCCAGTGCATCCAGATATTCCATTAGTATATAGAAGACTTTTATAGGTTTATTGACATATACTCTAACATATCTATCTGTTTATAACAGTAAGTATCAAGAGAGAAGATTCGTTTTTTATCATAGAGGATATAAGGGATATGACGGATAACATGGAATCTATATATCCATCTTTTCCAGTGCATCCAGATATTCCATTAGTATATAGAAGACTTTTATTGACATATACTCTAAAATATCTATCTGTTTATAACAGTAAGTATCAAGAGAGAAGATTCGTTTTTGTAGCTACAGCCTCGTTTCGAGGCGTAGCTACTATGTCATCGAGTTCATGTCCGTAAGTAACACCACAGGAAACCCATAAGTCCTAAACTGACCAATCAGAAGCAAGTACGAGTGTTAGTGTTCGACAAACGATCTGACAAACGATAAAAAAACAAAGCAAAGTAGAATCTAATCTGAAATTTCCAAGCTATCAGAAAGAATTTCCGTGAATGGATGTTTACCCTGTGTAAACTACATTATAATTTGCTCCTTGGTTAGCTCGTTACTGTAGCCTCAAGCCACTGGATTGAAAATTTCCAGCAGTTTTATCGAAATGTGATTTTGTGTCGGCTGTTGCTTGATCGACTGTCTCGCTGATCATCAGGAATGCCAGCGGTGAACTGTACTGTGAAGTTGTGTGAAGGAAAAAACGATGCCGAGAAAAAAAGGTTCATATAGTCGGTGATCCTCGTATCTACCAAATTAACTGAAGACGCCAAGTAATCAAAAGAAATAGTAAGTTTCAGTTAAACGGGTCCTCATGCAATTTACGAACACTTCACAGTCACAACTGACAACTGTAAGCGAAGCTTGCTTACGATTTTCTACAGACGAATTTTCGCTACAAATACTGTCTGTTTGTACACGAATATCATCGTGTTAAGCTATTTCATATCTTATTTGATGTGGATTCTACTTCAGTGGAATGTATATTGACTTCTCATCTCTTGATTCCCAACTTTTTTCTTTTAAATTTTACTTTAGGACCGATTGAGACGGCTTTTTTATAATAGGTACTTCAAAATTGATTGAATAAGTCAGAGTTAACTCTGAATAAACTAACATTTTCAATACAGTTTGTAGCTCACTTTTATTACACGTGCAATCAAACACGTTCCTTGAGGAGTCCCATTTCAATCCAAACGATTGTTTATTGTAAAAAATGTAATAACTGTTCCGAACAATTCCTCTCTAGATAACAGCGATTTTCGAAATAATGTGAACTCTGACCTCCAAACTGAGTCCGTTCAGTGGAATTTGTTTTTTTCGGCCACTTCAAACAAACGACCCAAAAAATACTTATAAAGATCCCTAAAAGCATACCAAAATAATGACGAATAATGACCTTTAAACGAACGACCTGTAAAAGCTAAATATGATTTTGGTATAAGTTAAATCTTCGTATTTTTAAAATTGACTGACAGAGGTGAACTGAACCAAATTCCAATTCACGGACTTTTCGCATAATTCTGAAAATCGCTGTAAGCTAAGGCTGTAGCTACATGCGCATTTTGTGCGCCTATTTTTTATCATAGAGGATATAAGGGATATGACGGATAACATGGAATCTATATATCCATCTTTTCCAGTGCATCCAGATATTCCATTAGTATATAGAAGACTTTTATAGGTTTATTGACATATACTCTAAAATATCTATCTGTTTATAACAGTAAGTATCAAGAGAGAAGATTCGTTATTTATCATAGAGGATATAAGGGATATGACGGATAACATGGAATCTATATATCCATCTTTTCCAGTGCATCCAGATATTCCATTAGTATATAGAAGACTTTTATTGACATATACTCTAAAATATCTATCTGTTTATAACAGTAAGTATCAAGAGAGAAGATTCGTTTTTTATCATAGAGGATATAAGGGATATGACGGATAACATGGAATCTATATATCCATCTTTTCCAGTGCATCCAGATATTCCATTAGTATATAGAAGACTTTTATAGGTTTATTGACATATACTCTAAAATATCTATCTGTCTATAACAGTAAGTATCAAGAGAGAAGATTCGTTTTTTATCATAGAGGATATAAAGGATATTACGGATAACATGGAATCTATATATCCATCTTTTCCAGTGCATCCAGATATTCCATTAGTATAAATAAGACTTTTATAGGTTTATTGACATCCTAACATATATCTATCTATCTATCATATCTTATCATATTTATTATAGAGGATATAAAGGATATTATGGATAACATGGAATGTATATATCCACCTTTTCCAATGTATCCAATTATTCCATTAGTATAAATAAGACTTTTAAAGGTTTACTAATATCCTAACATATATCTATCTATCTATCATATCTTATCATATTTATTATAGAGGATATAAAGGATATTACGGATAACATGGAATGTATATATCCACCTTTTCCAATGTATCCAGATATTCCATTAGTATAAATAAGACTTTTAAAGGTTTACTAACATCCTAACATATATCTATCTATCTATCATATCTTATCATATTTATTATAGAGGATATAAAGGATATTACGGATAACATGGAATGTATATATCCACCTTTTCCAATGTATCCAATTATTCCATTAGTATAAATAAGACTTTTAAAGGTTTACTAATATCCTAACATATATCTATCTATCTATCATATCTTATCATATTTATTATAGAGGATATAAAGGATATTACGGATAACATGGAATGTATATATCCACCTTTTCCAATGTATCCAGATATTCCATTAGTATAAATAAGACTTTTATAGGTTTACTAACATCCTAACATATATCTATCTATCTATCATATCTTATCATATTCATTATAGAGGATATAAAGGATATTACGGATAACATGGAATGTATATATCCACCTTTTCCAATGTATCCAATTATTCCATTAGTATAAATAAGACTTTTAAAGGTTTACTAACATCCTAACATATATCTATCTATCTATCATATCTTATCATATTTATTATAGAGGATATAAAGGATATTACGGATAACATGGAATGTATATATCCACCTTTTCCAATGTATCCAGATATTCCATTAGTATAAATAAGACTTTTAAAGGTTTACTAATATCCTAACATATATCTATCTATCTATCATATCTTATCATATATTTATTATAGAGGATATAAAGGATATTACGCGGATAACATGGAATGTATATATCCACCTTTTCCAATGTATCCAGATATTCCATTAGTATAAATAAGACTTTTAAAGGTTTACTAACTTATATCCTCTGATATCTATCTATCATATCTTATCATATTTGTTATAGAGGATATAAGGGATATTACGGATAACATGGAATGTATATATCCACCTTTTCCAATGTATCCAGATATTCCATTATGATAGAAGAGAGTTTTTAGTGAAGGCTCATTGTCATACTATTTGGAAGGTTCTTATATAGATCTGTTATTTCTCTGATCTTACAAACTACAATGTATTAAGATGGATAACATGACTGTAGTAGATATGCTGGCGTCTATCCACTTGTGCCGATGTATCCATATATTCCATTACGATAACAAAGAGTCTTTAGTGAAGACCCATTAACATTCTACTTGGAAATTCCTCGATATAGATCTGTAAGGTCTCTGGTCTTATAAACTACTGTGAATTAGAACGGATAACATGGCTGTGGTGGATATGCTGGAGTCTATCCACTTTTGCCGATGTATCCCTTTATTCCATTACGATAACAAAGAGTCTTTAGTGAAGACCCATTAACATTCTACTTGGAAATTCCTCGATATAGATCTGTAAGTTCTCTGGTCTTATAAACTAGTGTACATTAGAACGGATAACATGGCTGCGGTGGATATGCTGGAGTCTATCCACTTTTGTCAATGTGTTCCCATATTTCATTATGACAGAAGAAAGTTTGAAGAGTAATTGTCATCGTACGTAGTTCGGTACTTCTAAATGATGGTCCTATATGTATATGTAGTCCTATTTACTACTGTTCCTTTAAAAGGGAACAGTAATTAGTAAAAACGACAGGTAAATTGAATGAATCAAATTTTAGAATCTAGCTTTTTGGATAAATGAATGGATATTTTTGGTCTTTTGATTACGTGACTAAAATGAGCAAGAAACTTTGATTCCTTGTCAGGCAAAAACGCGTGCAAAAAAAAGGAACAATGACCTTAGGGAAATGGTCAACATCATCATCATCATCATCATCAACATCAACATCATCATCATAACATTTCATGAGGAGGCCCATTTTACCAGAATAGTGGTTTCGAAGGTTAGCTCTTCTTCGAAGCGGAAGGTGATTTGAATTAGCCACTTTCATACCGTGAAGACTGGGTACGAGTCCCTCAAATTTTGACGATGGTACCGCAAAACTCATATTGTCAGAAAGAGCACATCGAGCTATATAAAATCCCGAAGTTTGGTGTTAATCGGTTTAATATTGAATGACTAACAGCCGTGCAAAAATGCTAGAATTTACAAAGAAATGTATGGTTGTAGGGACGTTTGTGGACATTTGTCCCTACAACCATACACTGATTTCTTTGTAAAATCTAGCATGTTTGAACTGCTGTATCTCTTTCAATGTATATCCGATTAACATCAAACCTCGGGATTATACACAGCTCGATTTGCTCTTTCTGACTACATAAGTTTTGTGTTGCCATCATCAAAGTTTAAGGGACTCGTACCCAGTCTTCACGGTATGAAAGTGGCTAATACTGAGATTAATGCCATCCAATTTGTTACCAGGTCAGTCTTTGAGAAGATCCCATCAGGAAGCCCAACAGAAGCTTGAATTGCAAGCCAACGCCCCTTGGTATAGAGTTGTCCTGGTGAAATACCGTCGTGTAGTTGCGTTTGTTATACCTGTGACCATTCTACACTTGCTGTGGTGGGGTATTTTCATAAGCCATGACCTGTGGCACTTGTTTAAAGAGAAATGGTACATGACTGTTACTATGATATTTGGCTCACTGATAGCAGGTATGTTGTACCAATAGACAAAAACGGCTAACGCTTTGTCGTACGTACCCAATTCAAACCTTCTGGCAGGCTCGTAACATGGTATATGGGATCAGGGATCAAGCCCCAAATTATGGCCAGGATCAGGGATCAGAGGCCAGGGCTCAGGGATCAAATGGGTGGGATCGAGGATCAGGGACGTTGGGTCAGGATCAGGGATCAGCTCAGTCTTTTGCACCAAGGATCAGGGATCAAACATTTCTAAAAATGTGGGCTCAGGGATCAAAATTTCCGTAAAAACCCGGGATAAGTGAGACGAAAATATACCATGTTACGAGCCTGTTCTGGGATTAGAACTTTTTGCTCCCTACATTTCCATATGAATCTTAAAGAAAGAACGACACTTTTAATTTTTTTTGCTAATATGTTTCGGCAGTACGACTGCCATCTTCAGAGTGATACAACACTAAGTGGAAATAAATATATAGTGAAGGGTAATTTACATAAAACAAAGACTAATGACAAAGTTTCAGGTTGGTATGTTTAACCTGCTGATTTAGAGAAGGCTTAACCAATTAATATGCAGTGCCTCCTTTATCTTAAGGCTAAATTTAGTGTTGGCACAATCAATTTTAGAGAAGCATTCACTAAAACATGCACCACGGCTTGCCTTGACTCACCTAGATGTTTAAAAATGTTGGAATTTTTGTCTGAACAAAGGTGTTCACGAACGCGTGTCGAAAAGTGATGAAAAGCTTCGCCTACGTAGCAAGCGTTACAGCCCGCACAAACAAACTTATATACGACACAAGATCTTGATCCTTTGGGAATTGATTCTTTAGTGCTAAAGAAGCGGCCGATCTTAAAGGTGGTAAAAACTAATTGAATATTAATATTCTTACAATATATTTTAGTTAAAGATGCAGTCGTTTTTGGGCCAGACTGATTGGCGATATATTTTGAAATTACTACAGGTGTCATGCGCAGTTAAGCTCAGTCCGTGAATAGCGGGAATTTGTAACAATTTGTATACGCCAGAGTCTTTCGTTTCTCGCGACTTTATTTACTGCAAGAAGTATCCATCAAGGTGACAAACAATTTAATGATATTTCAAAGGGAAGACAATGCTATTTTACTGAGTCTTTCGTGTGCTCAAACATCGTACGTGGACCACTGAAATCAAATCCTAGCACGTGGAGATTGATTGTACTTGATTGTCTTTCGGTGTAATCGCCTCATTCCAGATAATGATACGTTGCCCTTGAATTTTTGCCTCATAGAGCTTGTTTTACGAGTTTTTCATCGCTGTAACCTGTGTGCTGTATCGAGCGAGGCTCGCAGTGTAGGTCGAAGAAATCTCACAGACAGCCACATGAGGAGTGGCGAATGGTAAAATTCGAGACTCCCCGAGACGCCGAGACCCCTGTTTGAAAATCCCAGACCGAGACTAACGCTTTTCGAAAATCCGAGAACGAGACTACTGAGTACTGAGAAAACCGAGCCCGAGACTTAGAAATACTGAAGCATCCCAATCTGAGACGCATTATTAACTAGAAATTCAGTTCTCAAATCACCCAGAAAGCAGCCATTGTCAACTACTTTACCGCAAGATTTTTGCCGTCCGGCTTGCGCTTCGCGCTCGTATAGGAACAAGGAGTAAATGATTGCTATAACGATCTTCGGTCCATTAAACTTAATAAATCACCTGGTCCGGATATGTTCCCAAATAGAATATTAAAGGAGTTTGCCTACGAACTAGCTCCTGTGATATGCAACATATACAACTCATCCATGCTTGATGGTGTTTTTCCATCAACACTGAAACGATGTATTATCTCACCCATGCCTATTTAGTAAGTGTTCTTCACCCTCCTGAATTGAAAGTGACGTCCAATTGCCTTAACGGCACAGATTTCCAAAACCATGGAAGGATTCACGCTAAAACATATCCTACGACAGCTAGATGGATCACTTGACAGATTTCAGTTTGCTACTAAAGGTCGTTCTACAACTCAGGCCTTGGTGTACTTCCTCCACAACATCTTGGATGCGCTTGACAAGGGGAATTGCTCCGTGTGAGCATTCTTTGCAGACTTCAAGAAAGGATTCGACGATCATAACGTCTTGTGTTTGGAAATGTCTCGCCTGGACATCCATCCCGCACTAGTCAGATGGGTTAGGTCTTTCCTGACGAATCGCACGCAATGTGTCCGTATCAATAACGTTATGTCTCAATTCAAGATGGTTAACGGCGGCATCCCACAAGGTACCAAACTTGGTCCTTTATTGCTTGCGGTACTTGTCAACTCCTTAGTGGATAACTGGAACTTCAGAATTAAATATGTTGATGATTTGTCTGTAGCTGAAGTAATCCCTAGATGTTCTCCCAGTATTATGTCTGTAATCGTGAACGAAATACAGGAGTTCGCATCTGTGAGAGGAATGCGCCTCAACCCTTAAAGAAATGCAAGGAGATATTCTTCAACCCACTGCAGTATCGCCTTCCTATACAGTCACCGTTGTTTGTCGAGGGATGCCCTATAGAGTCTGTCCAGTCATTCAAACTTCTGGGCGTCTATCTTAGTAGTGATGTTAAGTGGTCAGCACACTGTGAATACATCACTAAGAGAGCATCTAAACGATTATATATTCTGCGACAGCTACGCAAAGCTGGTTATAGTACCACAGATCTAATTGAAGTGTATTGCAGCCTTATCAGACCCGTCATGGAGTATGCTGTCCCCGTTTGGGCCTCCCTGCCATCGTACCTCAGCGATGAGATCGAATCCGTGCAACAAAGAGCATTAAAGATAATATTTAGATCTGAGTACTCTTGTTACACCAGCTGTCTTGAAGAAGCCAGCCTCCTTCCTTTATATCAGAGAAGAGTAAATATTTGCACTGACTTTGTTAAGAAAAATAAGAATGTCAGCCCAATTAAGGCTATTTTGGATCAACCTCGAAACATTAACCACCACGGATATAATCTAAGATCTGGAAATACTAACTGTAATCCAGTTAACACTAAGACACAGAGACTGAGCCAGTTTGTGACTTTGAAGTACCTAGATGATGCTTTCTAAACAAATCTATTAATATTATCTTACCGTTGTACATATATTTTAATATTGTTGTATTTTATCTTGTATTTTCCCGCAATTCAGTTTCATTTCTGCCATGGGATTTAATAAAGTTATTATAGTTATTATAGTAAATGGAAAATGCAATACCCATTTGTTGTGTGAAACTTCACTCATTGAAATAACCGGGTTATAGACACATCGATGTACAGGTGTATGCCAAAGACGACGATCGTACGTCACTACGAGCTTGTACGGCAAAACTTACTTTTAAAACTACTGTACGCCAAATTACTCGGAAATGTTAACAAATTACTGCATTCTTTGACATAATCCGCTTACAATACATGACGTCGTAAAAACGTTTATATTAGCATTTATACAATGTGGCTTCTCAGCGAAAACATGCATGATCAAATGAGCATGTGCACTATATTTGTGACGAAAAAGGTACTGTTCTGTCCTGGGCTTTATTCTATGCACGAAAAGCCGAGAAAATAGAATCTAACAAACAGGAACTGTGTGATACTGCCGAAAAACCGTAACTAAAGTCGTCAAAAGCTCTAAAACCGCTTATAGATGCCTGAATTGGAAAGGACTAAATGGGCTGTTGCACGGCCGTGCAATGTTTTCTGTAACTTTCGATAGAAACCATGAACCAATGCAGGGGTGTTACACGGCACAACGACAAAAACTGTTGCTGCAATCGTTTTCTCGCAATGATTGTGAGCGATATGTTACACTCTGCAATGGTTAGTGACTTGCTTCGCAACGCCATTGCAACACAAAGTACAGTCAAAATTGCACCGTGTTACGGTGGTAATTATGCGGCATTATGAACGGTGAGCCACATCATTGCAAGTCCTAATGCCCCTCTCCAAAGAAAACAAATCCTAGAAATCGAGACTTTGCGTTTTGAGAAACCGATACTTCGAAACGGGAAGAAACACACAAAAACGAGGATTCGTGACCCATCACAAAGTTTTCCAAGATTCCGAGATCTAATCAAAAGTTGCCGAGACCATTCGCCACCCCTCACATGGCATCGCTAAAATTTCTGGTGAATCGAAATTTTGCTATATTACACAGACTACTCTAACTATATTAAATCCAGAGATATTTATGCACATTAACCAAAACAACAATTCTTTGTCGAACTCTCTGAAATACATCACAATGTAATGTATCAGATATTTATCAAGTATTCTTTAGCCACTACACGGTGCGATTCACATTTTTTCTAAACAGATTTGAATCATTTAGTTTTTGATATAATCAATGCTATTAAAGACTGTTTATGATTGTTTGAAAAAGTAATAAATTTGAATAAAATGTACTTATACATTTCTTAAAACTTGTGTTGTTTTGTATACAGTATACATTACTTAAACAGCTCGCAGCACTTCACTTTCTGTTAGAAACGGCAGTTATATGGTATATAGAACTGATCAGTGGAGTGCAGTTTGGGCTCCAGCTACGCGGTCGTGCAATTTTGTAATTACTCTTGTGATTTCAGCCCAAAATTGCACGACACGAAGTTTTATTACCTATTAATTATCCATCAGAAATCGTTTTGGTAAATGAATGAATTTTAAAGTATAACAAATCGTGCAAGTTATGTAGTCCGGCATGCACGCGCGAATGTAAAACGAACAGTTCATTACAACATTCTTTGTTAAAACATTAAAACATACTGATCATCCTCTTTGAAAAATGAATAAAAGAACGTGAAAGAAAAAAAGGTCTAAAATGCTAAAATAAAAAATGATCTTTGAATCCAGAAGGCACTTGAATGGGTTTTGACAGAGTTTGTTTTTCTTTCAAAGATGAAGCAGAAAATTTATCGGACAGGATCGGATGGTTATGAAATAAAAAAACCTTCTGGCTCACTGTACTGGTAAAAATATCACATATATCATCAAAACTTCGCTTCTCAGCCAAATCTTCATTTTTCGGACCTTCTCTAATCCTCGAATATTTTCCTTCGATACACCAGTCGCCAGAGGGGGTTTATTTACTAATTAGTTACGTATATATTTAAGGAATATAAAACGCGCGCGCATGTCTCTGTTCTGTGATATAAACACGATGGAAGATGTAGAGCAAGAGAAAAGCAAGATTAGGAACACGAGGCGTAGCCGAGTGTTTCTCTTGCTTTTCGAGTGCTCTACATCTTCCACAGTGTTTATATCACAGTACAGAGACATAAGCGATCGTTTTATATTGCTTTTATAAAATATTTTGGACGTTTTTTTAACGAGCCATGTCTCGGTCCTCTGATATAACATGGTAGCCAGCCAATCAGCGCGCGCGTTATATCTCAAATATTTTATAATGCTCATTATAAAACTTCAAAAACTTCCGCTCTACAGGTCAACGAATTCACTTGTTAGACTAAATTAGAGGTTCTGGGTTCGAGTCTCGGTGGGTTCATAAAAAATTGATCATAAACGTTTTTTAATACATTAAAAGCTAAAGTTAGATAAATTATTAGATTTTTAAGGGCTAATATTTCTAAGTGTGACAAAAGTGAGCATTACATAGAAAAATAGGCAAAGTCAACTAGTAGTATTGGTAATTAAAGTATTCCAGTTTCGTCCATGGAAATGAAATTTGTTCAAGTCCGCCGAACACTGGAACACATTTCCAGTTCTTGCGCATGCTTGGGAGGACTTTCCCGGGTTTTGCGTATCGTCATGAAGTCAAAATCGGACTATCTAATTGGCTGGCCACCTTGTGAATAATTAATGAGGATTGAAGGGTATGTCTTTTACTTTATCAATGATTTATCAAGACGGTTCCAGACTAGTACCCCTGGAGGGTATAGTGGGGATATGATAACTACTTGTATTTAATTAACTATGTCCATACTGCATTGTTTGTAGGAATGACAAGTGAAGGTGGTGGGTCTGTTGCATATCCCGTACTGACCTTAGGCTTTAACAGACCACCAAGTATCGCTCGTGATGTTTCCTTCATGGTACAAGCCTGCGGTATGTCAGCGGCTTCCTTTACCATACTGTTTATGGTAAGTAAAAGATTGTTTGTTGGTAAGGGCGGCTAATGTACCCCAAACACCTGTACTGCACCAGCTCTTCGTTCCATTGGTATTTATTTAAAGCTACAAGTTTCATTGAGACTTTTTTAGACTTTTAGACTTTAGACTTTTTTTATCCACACATCAGCTATACACAGAATATTTACATAAAAAGATCAAATTTACATAATAACATATACAATGAGCCATATGTATTAGAATGAAGTGCAACTAGATCACAAGGACAAGTTGCATTTTTTCACTACAAAAATGGAAAAAACCCCTCAGTCTTGCCCTATATATACATACACACACACATCCAGCAGTAAAATAGTCAAATGATCAGTTGGCCCTTACCAAAAACACATACCATTAACCGGCCATAATCAACTGGTCTTTTTTACAAATGTCATACAAATACAGCTACTACCTTTCGATGAACTCAAGTTCCCCATATTTTTCCTACCGTTGTAAATAAATGTTATCATGAGGAGAGAAAGAATGATATCGCATTACCAAACCAGCAAACTGTATGTGTCGTTTGTTTTTGATAGCGCGTTCACATCGACTGGTTTTCTCTCATCTTCTGCTCTCTGGGAGGCGTGGTTGGGCTTACTTTTGGTCTACAAGTCATAGATCCCGCTCTTCCTCCAGCTTACAAGAAGATGGCTTTTGTTTGTATCTGGTTCACCTTCGCCTTTGCTTTGTACCTCCTGAATCGATACAGAAAGCGAACAACGTATAAGCGCATCCCCGACTTCAAACCCTGGAAAGCGATCGTCTTGATTGTCACTGGTATTGTGGGCGGTATCTTTACATCATTCTCGGGGAGTGGACTTGATATTTGCAGCTTCAGCGTGCTGACTTTGTTGTTCCGGGTGTCAGAGAAAGTAGCGACTCCAACTTCAGTGATTCTAATGGCTGCCAACTCTCAGCTTGGAATTTACTGGAGGTACGTGATCCAGGGTACAATCACCACTGAAGCCTGGGAATTCATCGGAGTTTGCGCTCCTATAGTGTTCCTTGGTGCTCCATTTGGCTCTCTCATGGGAACCCACTTCCACCGCCTGGTACTTGCATCCTTTGTCTACATCACCGATACCTGTGCTTTGATCATCGGCTTTATTGTCGTACCGCAGACCCCAGCACTCATCGGTATGTCCGTAGGGATCATTGTATTTGGCTTTACCTTCTTCATCGTCCTAACTAAGATTGGTGAACGGCTCATGAGGAATATAGAAAGCAGGGCAAGCTGTGATGTTGAACACGAGGAGGAGGAGGAACCCGATAACAATGCCACCGTTTGCCAGGAAGAAGTCCTTGTTTGCGTGACGTCACTTGATGACTCTGGTGAAGGGAGAGGTCTACTCAACAAAGAAACAAAGCTGTAACTATACTTTTGCTCCAAATAAATGCAAGGCATGACTGGTAAAACATCACGCTATGGGTTATGGAATCACATAATTGATGAATTAGAATTAATGATATAAACTAAATTGTATTGATTTGTAACAAAGTTATAAAACTAAATGTTTCTCTTCCGTTTAATCTTGGCTATAGCTTCACTCTTCTTAAACCGTGAAAGAACTAAATATGTGTAATAGTTTTGTGTTATTGTATTATACAGTATGTTTTGTTTGTTTTCCTGTCACAGAACACTCTAGTGGGCTACTAGCTGTATTAGTAGTACGAGGTCTTATTTACCAGTAGCCCTTTTACAGATGATTATCCCATGCAAGCCGACCTCAATGCTAGGTCAGACCATACCACCAGCAACTTTATGGCCTACTCTCCCCGAATAGTGGTGTGGGTTCTTTAACGTCCCTCCAATGCAAGTCGTGAAGTGTGGAGAGACGGGGCCTACGGTTTAACGTCCTTATCCGAGAAGACTTGAAGTCTAACCATTTGCCGATGTAGTTACAAAGGCAGCACCTTCTCACTGCGTTATTTTAAGACCCTGAGTGTTGGTTCCACCGGGAATCGAACCCCGGTCTCCCGCACACTAGTCCGGCGCCCTACCAACTGAGCCAACCAACCGGGCGGCGACAGTAGTTTTGAACACACGGTAATGCAAACCAGTGTCACTACGCTGGCATTTCTTTGTGTTTGTTTGTCCCTGAGGATATGATTTTAATACAACAGTTTTGATGCCTTTATACTGTAGTTGATGAATGACTTTTCGTTGACTGTGATTGATTCGATCATTTTTGTTCATTGGCGCATAGTTAATAGAGGGGAATGGTTAGGAAGCCTTTTGTTACATTTCTTTGTTCTAGTCTGGATGTTGAACTGGTCTTGACCGTGCACAAAGTTTGTTTAAATTCATTAGAAAATGGCTATATGAATGAACCGAAATGTTGTCTATTGGATTATTTATTGAAATATTCTAATATAATTAATTTTGAACTAGAATACATCGAACAAGCAGCGGAAAAGAAACATTTGGGTTCAGTTGCTCAACCATGGCAATTAAGGCGAAACAATGAAAAAATAAAAGATTTGTGCACGGTCACGGTTGAAAAAAATGAACAAAGACATATAACAAAAGGCTTCCTAACCAGTCCCCTCTATTAACTATGATTGGCGTAAGTGTTTCCCAGTTCTTCAAATCTCTCCTTATATTAGTATGTAAAACCAAAGTCTGTTTATAAAATATATTCTCAAGACTACAGGCGGGAGCTCTTATTATTATTTTTGAGCGTACTGAATTCCTGCTAACTTTCCGTCAGTAAGGGTAGGATACGTCCGTGGCCTGGCATGAGTTGGTTAGGTTTGTGTTAAACGTGCCAAATATGGCGCGCTTCAAATCGGTCAGTGAAAATGTCGCAGGCTCAACTAGTGGTCTATAAAATATGTTTGGGTTTTTGTCGAAATCTAAAAATTCCGACAAAAATTCAAAAATGTTGAGGAAAAAGCATGTTCAGTGGTGTTGATTATATAGTATTACCTTTGACTTGATCTTCTAGCACTGACTTTATTTTAGGTCTCGATGAGTGATCACGCTGTTTCTCTCCAATAAGTCAGGATAGCATCAATCTTACGGGATGCAGCATATATGTCTAGGCCAAATCCTTCATTTTTGGTTTAATAGCTAACGGCATTAGAGTGATTTTTATCGGACTGGGAAATAGTTGCTAAGCTAATACACACTAGTAGATCCCAATTCCATTATTTTCTTTTGTTGAATTTTGACTGCTATTTAGAGGTTAACGCACGCAGCGAGTGAATTATCGGGATTTATCTTCACGAGTTTGCTAATAATGAACGAGAAATTTTATTAAATACTGCACGAGGCGTTAGCCGAGTGCAGTATGAGAAAATTTCGAGTTCATTGTTAGTAAACGAGTGAAGATAAATCCCGATAATTCACGAGCAAAGAGTGCGTTAACCTTTTTATTATTCAATTTGAATACACTGCAGAAGCAGGCTAAAACTGTCAGTCGACTTCACTAGAAATAACTCAAGTCACTCAAAATAGTAAGACTTAATTCAAAATTAGTTTAATAGCATTTGGTAATTTTAACAATACAAAATAAATCTTTCAGAAGAAAACTAGGAGAAAAGTAGCGTGATAGATAATAAACGAGTTCTCAGAATCCATGTTTACAACTTGCTCGGTAAAATTGAAATCGTCCATATAAACAAAGAACTTAGACTTTTTTTGGATCGTTAAAAGTGATTCAGCACTGAGTCCTAGAACTCTGTAAGTGAAAGGTCTAGAAAATTATCGCTGGAGTTATGGATATAGGTTTAAACTGGCGACTTACGGTTGAAACGCTGCTAAACTTTGGTGCCGCCGGCAAGAAGCCGGGAAGAAGTAGTTTTCGACGAGCCGAAGGCTGAAGTACTCGTTTGGCGTTTTCTTCGATTCTTGATAAAATTTATTTACCCCATCTGAGAGAACTTGTGGCGACAGACTTTCTAAACTTTCTATGAGATAGGTTTTGGATAACCAGTCTAAAAAACAGTAAAAATTAAGATGAATTTGGAAAGCCGGCGAACTCTGTTTTTAAGCCGTTGAAATATGTTGATCTCAGTAAGCTCCAAAAACTTCAATGAAATTGAGTTTACCTTCAAAACAGGCACGCTAAGCAGTTTTAAGTATGCTCGTTGATCTTCTCTTTTTCGAAAAATCCTCAAATTTACCACCAGGAACATTTTTTCTTTCCAACTATGCTTTAATGCCGTAGATTGTCTATATTTATTGCATAAAGTTATTGCTTGATGACGTGTTGCACGTCATAACAACGCGTCACGTGGTACAAACTGACCAATCAGAAAATCAGAATTTGTACAGTGTATGAAAATTGAATAATAAACACTAATAGCTAGTTAGTATTTCACAGTCCGATGAAAATCGTTCTAGTAATGCAAAATCAAGTGCATCACTGATCAGTAACGTAATGAGGAAGACAATTCATCAAAGGATTTGAAAATATGGACCTTTTTTGTAAAATTGAAGTTTTGAAAATGCGTTCATAGCTCCAAGAATTTTACACCGATGAAAACAAAAATAACATTTCCTTAAAATTCGACGTTTTTTGTTTAATATCTAGAACATTACAGAAATCGATAAAATTTTAGTCGACGAAAAGCGCGCATCAAAAATATTTCTCAAACTTATTAATTATTCATGAAGTAATCAACCAACCAGGTGTCTCAAATTAGGTCACATGATGAACTTTGAAACCCCGGAAAGTCCGCTCTAAAGTACTTTGAAATGATTTCAAAGTACTTGGACTTGGAAATAATTTCCAGACAATCCGGGGGTGTTTTATTCTATCTATATTATATCATAAATGTACTTTGGTAACCGCTTTCTATAGGGACTCTTAGAAATATTAGCTCAGAAAAACATAGTACCTTATCTACATTATCATTTTAAAGCATTAAAGACTACTGAAATATTTTCATTATAACCAGTACCGAGACTCGAACTCCTAACCACTAACTTACTAATCTCTATTGCTTACCACTGAGCCACTAGCTAACTCATTGACCAGAAAGGAATCGTTTGAAATGTTATAGAAACTATCCGTTCATGCAGTCAATATTTTCATTATAATAAAATGGGTAAATATCTGACCAAAGATACCTCCTGAATAATTAATGAGTTTCAGAAGTCGTTCAAAGGCCGACAATGAGGACTTGACAGTATTTAACTAATTGCGCGGACTTTGAAATACCGTCAAGTCCTCATTGTTGGCCTTTAAACATTACTTCAAGTCCTCATTGTTGGCCTTTAAACATTACTTCAAGTCCTCATTGTTGGCCTTTAAACATTACTTCAAGTCCTCATTGTTGGCCTTTAAACATTACTTCAAGTCCTCATTGTTGGCCTTTAAACATTACTTCAAGTCCTCATTGTTGGCCTTTAAACATTACTTCAAGTCCTCATTGTTGGCCTTTAAACATTACTTCAAGTCCTCATTGTTGGCCTTTAAACATTACTTCAAGTCCTCATTGTTGGCCTTTAAACATTACTTCAAGTCCTCATTGTTGGCCTTTAAACATTACTTCAAGTCCTCATTGTTGGCCTTCAAACATTACTTCAAGTCCTCATAGTTGGCCTTTAAACATTACTCCAAGTCCTCATTGTTGGCCTTTAAACATTACTTCAAGTCCTCATTGTTGGCCTTTAAACATTACTTCAAGTCCAATGCTCCAAAAATAATAACGGGCCACTTTATGACAAGAATTAACTATAAATCGCCAAATTTGTTTTTGGTTACGTAAGCATGCGTTTTTCAGCCGTGTTGGCAGAGGGGCCGTTTTTTTTAACATCTGCAATGAGCTGAGCAATCTACACCTTTATCTGCTTACTGATGTTCAAGCATGTATTATAGCTACCAATCAAAGATTCCCTTGCATATTTTGGGCGCGCACTCGTGGCCGTTTTCAGCTCGTGCTGGTAGTAAGTGAACACAACGTCCAAGCAGTTCGTATGTTTAATCACTTTAGCGCGCGCACTAAAAGGCGGACGAACAGCGAACAGCGAGGCAGTGACCAAAGAGAGTGACCGGGGAAGTGGCCGGGTGGAGTGACCGGGAAAGTGACTGGGGTGAGGGGGCACGCGGTGACAAATTATTGATGCGTGTGGTTTTCTCTCCTTGTTTTTGCCTGTATAGAGCTCGGCTTACCCTGGGCTTCAGGGGTTTCTCTTCGCTTTCTTTAGTGAGTCCGATCAGGCGCCGCAGGTGCGAGATGCGTTGACACTCCTATCAAACAAACAAACGTCGGAACGAGACGATAAACCTCTGGCAGTGAAGCCAGGGTAAGCTAATTGAAACATAGTCCAGTCCCAGACTCTCTTTCTTGCCGCTCCAGGACTCGCGGAGAAAGAGAGTCCAGTATAACTTGCATGCGCATGTGCAAAATGAGCCAATCAATTAATTAATTAGTATTTTGCGAGCTTGCAATATGCAAATGTCAGTGTTTGGTAGCAGTGGTAGTGATGCGTATCGAAAAATTCACAAATACGTCTTTCACAACTGTCCATCCGTAAATGGCCTGTAACTGCTCAAACTTTGGTAAAAGATTATAGTTGGTTTTTCCAAGTGCATAGCTCACTGAATCAACAAATGGTTTTCCGAAATGAGACTGATATCGTGTATACAAAACACTTTCTTCTTCAGCCATCTTGAATCATTAGATGACTTTAGGATTTGTAACCACGCGATCACCACATGAATGTGGTGATCGCGTGGTCACTAAACTGACATGCGCATGCAAGTTATACTGGACTCTCTTTCTCCGCGAGTCCTGGAGCGGCAAGAAAGAGAGTCTGGGACTGGACTAATTGAAACATTACTAAAACTGAATATATAATATCAATTTCTATTTAAAGTTTGTTTTTAAACGAACTTCGTACGAATGCCGGATGTGTTTGTACATGGAAGCGAAAGACCCTGAGAGATATCTATAAAGATTCATGTAAGGTTTTGGCCTTTGATAAAATTGAAAGCGTTTGGAAAACCTTTATTCTGTTCTTGTCGTCGTCTGCACAGAACTCGTATCAAGGCGACTCTGAACTCTCGCAGTCGATAGCAATACAAAATTGGATTCAGTGCTGAGTTGATGTAAATCACTGTTGTTGTGATATTCAGAGCAAGTTTGTATTCTTTTGTTAGTCCAACTACCAAGCGAGAACACAGGGTGACCATGTATGGTAGATAACACAAAACCATCAATAGATAAACGTAACCCATTGTCAGAACAGATTTAACATATTTGGCTAGATTGAGTCCACGGAATTTGATAGAGCTGGAATCGTTCTGAATATTGTATTTGACAGTATCCTGGATCTGTCTTTTATGCTTGCGAACGATTCGGTGGATTTGGAAGAAGGAAAACGATGAAATGACAAGACAAACAAAAAGTGCGAGAGCACAGCCGCCAAGAGCAATGGAAACTTTCCATGGGTAGAAGGTTACAAGGGAGACATTAAATAACCACAGTCCAATCAAAACCAATAGGATTCTTCGAGGTGTTACTACAGCTGCATACCTCAAGTGTAAAAACAATGCTAAATATCTGTCAACACTTATACATGTCATTGCCAGAAACGACATCCCCGAAAAAAGGTTGGCAAACATGTTGACTGCAAAACCGCTATAGCACGAGACGTTTGGTAGGCCAGATATCTCTGCCACCTTGTACAACACGTACAACGGTTGTACCAGAAGACCGACTGCTATATCAGTTAATGCTAAGTTACAAAGAAGAAACGTAGAAGGTTTGTGTAAGGCTGGGGTCTTTAGGATTGTATAGAGTAAGGCAGAGTTGCCAAGTACGGCAGGGATGGCAAATACCACATTGAACACGCAGTTAATGATGTAAACGTTTTTGAGGTCATCTATGTACCACATGTTGCTTTGGACGTAAGGACACAGCATGAATTCTCTAGATGAGTTATTCATGGTCAGCCGCTGTTGTGATATTTATTTGTAAACGAAGCAGAAATTCTTGGATGTTCGTCGGCTGCTTTTGAGCTTTAACAAATATCTGAGGAAGTAATTTAAAAGAGTTAATAATTAATAACAATATTTTAGTGCTGTTGAGAGAACCCAATTTACAATAGAGAGAAAACAAAACAATAAACTGTACGGGAAGACGAAGGAAAGCAGTGAAAAATTCATAGGAGAGTTCATCTCGCTGTTTGTGCGCAATGGTTTTGTTTTTCGTTCTCAATATTTTAGCTAGTTAATTAAATAGCTGGATTTAGAGCGTATACTTTTAGTTCAAATCTATAAATCTTAAAGTTAAATGAAAAACATCTGAGAAGTAGTTATTTTTTGTTTTGTACATTTGACTTTTGACAACGAAGCCTGCTATTTTTCTGACTTGACTGGTTGACATTTTTGTCGAATTATGAAATCTTGCATTGAGTTTTTAGCTGGATTACTGCATTACTGGCTTACTGTATAATATTTGTACTTTGATTTTCACATTTCAATTTACTTTCAGTATACTTTGTTGGTGCTGTTATAGAAGCATGCTACAAGATAAAACACTCCTCTGTTGTCGTGATGTAGCAAACTCATAGAAAAGCATTTATCATTTTCCTTCTTGCTTTGGGCTGACGAATAGTCACAAGAGTAAGTCGAAAACATCCTTAATTTATTGGTTTGCAAGCAGCGTGACGTCATTGTAAAAAAAGTTGTTAAAAGCCTTCCGCCCATCCTCGGGGACCCAGGGCGAAAGGAACTGTCCTCCCCCTCCCTCCCTCCCCCTCCCCCTTCGCCCTGGGTCCCCGAGGATGCCTTCCGCCAGATGAACTCCAGACCACCAGACCCTTTAAATAATTTGGGCCGATCCGGTTTCTAAAGCTTTATGTTTCGTGGTATAACTCCACATGAAGTACATGATGAAATCAAGGCAGTAAAACTAAATAAAACAACAATATGAGTTCTGCAAATATGCATTTCTCTTACATGTGACCATATAAGCCAGCCCTTGCCCAAGGTGTTAACCCTGACATTCTAAAGGTATCTAAAGTCACCCCTATTGACAAGGGAGGACACTCTACTGACAGACATTTGAAAATTTTGTTTACAAGCCACTCATTAGCTGTATCGAAAAGCATAAGATCCTTTACGAGTTCCAATTTGGCTTTCGTAAAGGACGCTCAACAGCTCTAGCCATCGCAGAAATCACAGACAATCTTAAAAACGCTATAGACAACAACCTGTATACTTGCGGCGTGTTTCCATCCTCGGGGACCCAGGGCGATGGGTGGATGGCGTGTTTCTAGATTTGTCGAAGTCGAAGGCCTTCGACACAGTTAATCATCAAATATTGCTTTAAAAAATGCAGGCATATGGAATCCGAGGGCTACCATTAGAATGGTTTGAAAACTATCTTTCAAACAGAAAACAATATGTTGCAGTTGGAGATATGGAATCCGAGCTTCAAACAGTAAAATGAGGAATTCCCCAACGGAGTACACTCGGTCCGCTTTTGTTTTTCATATACGTAAACAACTTCCCTAATTGCTTAATTGCTGCGAGCGAAGCGAGTAGCCTCCTATTCGGAACACAGTGTAATCTGTGGATGTCACTAGACGAACATGCGATACATACGATCAGCGGTTCAAGTCCATACCGTATCGAGAGTCGATTCAAGGATGTCACTAGACAAACACGCGATACATACGATCAGCGATTCACATCTTTTCCTAAATAAACTAGCTTTTTAAAATCAGTTAGTTTTATAATCATTGCCAACGCTAGCCGTTTGAGATTGTTTGAAAAATTGCTTTACTCAAAGTGCTAAATATTTTTGAGCTGTGTGTGTCCGACACTGATCCTTGTAGGCAATATTGAAGGTCAACTAGCAGTGTTCGTCACACAACGCACAGGAGATAGACAAGAAACATTTGATATATCAGAGAAAGCGGTGTACTTTCGTAAGTTTTAGGGGAACAGTTCTGCTAACGTGGATACACCAGCTGTTTTCTGCTCGCAGCACTTCACTTTCTATTAGAAATAGCTAGTTTATCTATACATATTGTACGCTATTATAGCGTGGGGCAGTACATACAAAAGCCACCTTCAAAACATTCAGGTAAAGCAAAACCACATTATTAGATTAATATTCTTTGCCACGCTTTATGGAGAAGAAACGGCAAGTATCAGACCTTTATTGAACCTACTAAGTATACTTTCAGTTTATAATGTATATCGCTT
Organism: Telmatactis stephensoni; assembly: GCA_029948255.1. Classification (NCBI taxonomy): domain Eukaryota; kingdom Metazoa; phylum Cnidaria; class Anthozoa; order Actiniaria; family Isophelliidae; genus Telmatactis; species Telmatactis stephensoni. Next base: position 423,217 of record JALIZF010001798.1, on the reverse strand, counting down.
GCATGTCGTACAATTTATGCACTCTTTGCATTGTGGGATACTACCAAGCATCTTTGACAGTATGTTCAAATATGCCAACAATGTCCACAGATGTGCAAGTAAACAAAATCTTTATAAATCAAAAGTTAGAACAAATACAGGCAAACAAGCTATGTCGTTTATGGAAATTGATCTCTGGAAAGACCTCCCAGTCTACCTCAAATCCTTTAATACTTAGTCTCCCTCGCAGCCGCTCCTAGTGTCGTCACGCAAGGATTCCTCCCCTAAGAAGCTTCGGGGAGGAATCCTTGCGTGACGACACTAGGTCTTTCAGAAAACAATTGAAAGAGCATCTTCTTTCCGAACATAACGAGCCGCAGCCGACTTGATTTTTAAAACAGCAGGGGTACTGGTTGCTACGGAGCGACGTCATAATCTGATTAATTGCGGTTACGTTCTGACTTTGCCGAGGGATTATTCTGTCAACAGCATACATACGCAGTTACGTTTTCCGTGTTATTTTTGGGAGCTACGTCAGGATTTTGGCGCAAAATTGAAATATAAGTCCATTCATCTTCGGTCATGTTTGAGCAGTGTTCGTGTTTTAGATCGGTCCCTAACTATGAATAGAGTGGTTGAGCAAAAGAACCCTCAAACGTTTTGGTACATGTTGAATAGTATTTTATGTGGTAAAAAGTTTCTATGTTCTGCAATTAATTATTTCGAAATATCCACATCAATTCTCGCGAGACGACAATGGCGTACAAATTGAGATGTGCTCGATCGACGCGTGACAAGGAGGTAACAGTTGTATTGCCGTTTGGTCATGAAGTGCTGAGTATTTGAATTGGTAGTTGCATTGCCTGAGTACTTCGGGTGCAAAGAAATTCTCTTTGTGCCTAGCTGGTCCATCCAGCATGAAGTCCTGGCTATTTGAATTGGTAGGTGCATTGCCTGAGTGCTTCGGGTGCAAAGAAATTCTCTTTGTGCCTAGCTGGTTCATCCAGCATGAAGTCCTGGCTATTTGAATTGGTAGGTACAGTGCCTGAGTGCTTCGGGTGTAAAGAAATTCTCTTTGTGCCTAGCTGGTTCATCCAGCATGAAGTCCTGGCTATTTGAATTGGTAGTTGCATTGCCTGAGTGCTTCGGGTGCAAAGAAATTCTCTTTGTGCCTAGCTGGTCCATCCAGCATGAAGTCCTGGCTATTTGAAAGTGCACTGCCTGAGTGCTTCGGGTGCAAAGAAATTCTCTTTGTGCCTAGCTGGTTCATCCAGCATGAAGTCCTGGCTATTTGAATTGGTAGGTACAGTGCCTGAGTGCTTCGGGTGTAAAGAAATATTTTCTTTATGCCTAGCTGGTCCATCCAGCATGAAGTCCTGGCTATTTGAATTGGTAGGTGCATTGCCTGAGTGCTTCGGGTGCAAAGAAATTCTCTTTGTGCCTAGCTGGTCCATCCAGCATGAAGTCCTGGCTATTTGAAAGTGCACTGCCTGAGTGCTTCGGGTGCAAAGAAATATTTTCTTTATGCCTAGCTGGTCCATCCAGCTATTCGAATTGCTGGGTGAAAAAGACTATAATATGTTAGAAAGCAGTACTTGAAGCTCGTTTCAGTAATCAAAATAGCTTTATTAGCATAAAAGTCCTCAGTCTTTGTACAGAACTGGAATTATAATATAAAATCTAAATTTGCGCTGACTTCGGATTGATGTACTTCTATAGTACTGCTGAGATCTTCGCTTACGGTGGCCGGTTGTTGTAATTCAGCAGTCTTCTACTTAAGTCTATCTGAACGACTTGGACGAGAGTTAAAGAAAGTTTTATTTTTTTTGAGTTTGCGATTTAGCTTTGTTGTTGTAATCTTTTCTGAATGAAAGCCTGGTTTTTGGCAAAAGATGGTGTCAATTGACAAGTATGACATGTTTGTTAAACAAGAGGTCCTGCTGTTCTGCTGAAAAAGCTTTAGTTGCTCAAAACACACGAATAATATTCTTATTTCGGGTCAGCAAGTTTCTCACTAGTCCAAAATACTATTTCATGCAAAATTGTAACAAAAACATGTTAAATTAGCTATAAATGAGTTGTTGCTTCTGATCAGCTAGACCCCCTACAGATGGGTAAAGAATCTTTACCGATCTGTCGGAGATTTTGCGGTTGCTAAGGGCATGAGGCTCGTTATGAACGTCTGTAATTGTTCCTACTTGATTCATATTAATTAATTAATCATAATATATATATATCATAGCTATAATAGTTCATATGATATAAGAATGCTTGTGTTTGTGTTTGTGTATGTGTGTTCGTGTTTTGTCTTTGTGTCATGATCCTTACACCTGCATTAGATATAATAATGCATCATATCTAATAGTAACACTCTGAATAAACTATATCTAATAGTAACACTCTGAATAAACTATATCTAATAGTAACACTCTGAATAAACTATATCTAATAGTAACACTCTGAATAAACTATATCTAATAGTAACACTCTGAATAAACTATATCTAATAGTAACACTCTGAATAAACCATATCTAATAGTAACACTCTGAAAATTTCATTTCATGATGACAGGTTTTTATAAATATTTACAATTAATCTTTAAAATGTGTTGCATTTACCTGCGCATTTTTAGACTATTTTAAAGTCATATGTGCCCACAACACGAAAGAACGAAAGAAAGAACAAAATTAAAGAACGAAAGAACGAAAGAACGAAAGAAAAAAAGAAAGAAAGAAAAAAAAGAAAGAAAGAAAGAAAGAAAAAAGAAAGAGCGAACGAAAGAACGAAAGAAAGAAAGAAAGAATGAAAGAAAAAATAAATAAATGAATAATATATAAATTGAAGAAAGAAAGCAAAACACAATCAAAAAGTTCATGTGTTGTGTCAGTACCTTCAGCTCTTATTTTTTCGTCGCGGAGACTGAAAACAACAGTCTTTCTGATCGGGTTTAGTAGCGTCCACACGAATAACATGTTGCTCGTAAACGTCTATATTTTTATGCATTTAGAACCGTCCACTCGTAAACGCTTCAACTCGAAAACAGTGGTAAACACTTTACTGAGTGAGTAGGAATTGACTGATATAACGTCAGCGTTTTCGAAAATGTGCGTTTACAAGTGTCCACGGGAAACGTGTAAAGGACGTTTTCAAAAGTATCCACTTTGGAGGGCGTTTTCGAAAGTATACGTTGAGTGTTTTCGTGCGAATGGAAGGCCTAAACCCATAGAAAAAGTTGTGTATACACACGAAAACGGATACGTGTTGACGAGGTCTAAGAAATCAAAATGTGTTTCAAAATAGTCACAATTCTTACTGTCATACTGACTAGGTTTTTAGATTTGTTGATAAAATGACTTTGGAAGACTTAAGATCAGAACAGTTGACTGAGTTTCCTTGTTTTCTGTTGTCCTTCATTACTGATTTGTCGTATAAAATTGTACTCAATTTCCTGGTGATAACATCAAAACTTACGTTTTCCATAAGCAATTTCCTACATGTCAAAATTCTGAATTATAAGTTTTCTATAATGTCAATCATTTATAAAATACAATCATACCCCCCCCCCCCCCCAAAAAAAAATGGTCCGTAAGAAGGAAGGACAAATAATAAAAGTTATCGCACGAAGCTGCCCTAATAAAATTTAATGAGTTAAAGAAATTGACTCTTTCATAATCATCGGTAAGCTAAAGTTGGAGAGGTGTGGCAAAACACGTGCTCAGGTAAGTAAACCGATCAAAAACACGGCTGTAAAAGGTTGTTATGTCAGTGAGTCGTCAGCAATAGATAGGAGTCCTATGAATGAGAATGTGAATAGAAATGACGTAAGTTTGCTTGTCAATGACGTTACACAGTGGATAGGAATCGATTTGCAGCTGGACAATATATACCTAATCCAAAAAATGTTGTCGCAACAAGTCCACAGTGTACACTCCACGCCTGCAAAGGATTTTGGCAGTTTTCTAGTAATTAATGTAATCATAGCATGTTTTGGTTGCATAAAACATGAATACAAAAAGCTTAATTAACGCTTGCTGGAATGCTTAAAATGTTCACCAAAGAAACATAACACAAGGAAAGACAATAGTGAATGGATTAATTAAAAGAAAAACTCCAAAATCCTTGCGATCTTTGAGTGTACACTGTGGACTTGTTGCAACATCGTTTTTTGGATTAGTATATAACTTATAGAATATGTTATGTAAGGACAGTCCCAAACAAAAATATCGAAAATATTTCGAAAAAGAATATTTCAACTAGCAGGTGATAGATATTGTTTGTTTGCTTCGTTCTTTCTTCCTTCCATGCCAGTTCTTAAATTAATTCGTTAATTAATTCTTCTCTCCTCCCTTTCTTTCTAAATTCTCTTTCTCTCTTTTATTCTCTCTTTCTCTTTTCACCTTTATTTTAAACTTCTTTCCAGCTTCGACAATTCAGTCGTTCAATCAAAATCAAATCAAAAATCCCAAAAAATCGTTGGTTTTCAAAAATTTTAAGCGCATCTCAAGTTTGTTTTTGCAAAACTACACCATTAATATTGTGTGTATATATGCCGCGTTTGTTGTAGCGCTACCCGGTTTTACCATTTCATATCAACTGACTTAATGTTTACATAAGAGAACCAATCAACATACTATGATTTTTCTTTCTCTCATTTCAAACCATATGTTCATTGACTGTAAAGAATATCAATGACAATAAACCAAGTTGTTTTTATAAATACATAAATAGTAGAATCAATAGTAATCGTGAACTCAAGCAGGCTCATTACATGATCCAAGAAATGAATCAGTGATTCAAATCAAATAAACCTTTGATTCCAGTATCGTGGAATATCGATTAGACCACGTCTCAAACCACATGATAAATAGTCATGTATCGTGTCATACTGTATGGGGCCAAAAACGGGAAAATAGTTTTGTTCAGAAAATCAATGTTAGCTATATAGAGAAATAGAGTTGTTCTTTTTTCCAAGCCAGCACACAACACAATACTTTTTTATCTGCGAACTTTTTACCAACATTGAGCACACGTGCGTGCATACCTTTAACCGCTCTCGTCCACTGGATGACGGTTTTTAGTTGGTAAGGTAGGGAAAGGTAGGCTGACGACAGAGACTTACTTACATTCCCAGGATCCTTTACTCTACTCTTCGAACCAAAACGATACTATAAAAACAACTCAGAACTATTTCCAATTCAAGTCTACGCCAACTCGTTCTTCTATGGTAAAGACGCCAAACTTAGCACAGTAAAAGTAAGATGACGATACGAGTATAGTTGGATTTACGGCTTTGGATGTAATTCATAGTTACGGCCTGAGAGTGATTCAGAAGTTGGTATTCCGTAATCTAATTAATTAGTGAAAAACCAACTATATGACAGTATTGCCTTGGTGACACCACTTCAATCGCTGTTGGGCTCCAATCAGATAACGCGTGTTGACGTCAAAACTGCCTTTGACTGAGGTTTCGGAAATGTGTTTTGGATTTAATCCGAAGAAAGATGTCTAAAAACAACAAGACTATAAAACAATTGCTCTCTACCTGAAGTTCTACATTTCCAGCAATGTTTCAACTCCTCAGCGGTACACCCAGGCTACGCAGCACGTATAGTTCCAGCACTAATTTCGATACTCCCACTAGATTCATTTATATCCGAGCAAATATATAGTTAAATCAACTTTGCAGTTCCTTAAAGCAAACTCATTACATTTTTATTATCCAAACATCCATTAGGGTCAGAGAAAAATGGTTTTTAAATGGAAACATTAACCACAAATACGTTAATTGGACTACTACCCATTGATGAAACGTTCATAACATAAAGGATGCTATTTTCTGTCCATCTTTCTTTTCCTTTCTCCTTTATTTTTCTGTTACTTGAGTTCTGACTTTTTTGCTTTCTATTTCTTTTTAGTCTAACTTGTTAACATCTTTTAACATCTCCTTGCGCCCCTTCTTTTCTTCTTCTTTTAATATTTTTTAAATATCTTTGTATATATAATTAGCGTTGTGCTATAGTTGATATAAAAATACAACTAGTTGCCCCCTAAATGTTTATTCTTCTCCTATAAAGAGAAAATCACTACTTAAATGCAATTAAACAAATGTTTTCGCCATAAATCTTAAATCTGTCATAGAAATTAAAGATGAAATATTTGCAACAAAAAGCTGGATCATACGCGCTTCATATAGAGTACAACCAAGAGATATTATGGTCTCTTGGTACAACACAAAGACTTTCCCACTTTAGTTCATTATCATGCTTGAGTCCTTCACGGGAGATTATCAGAGTAGATTGCTAAGAGAATTGTCCTTGCAACTCACAGTGGGCCTTTTAGCGACCGGAATGACTCAATCTTTTAAAAGTGGGCTTTTCTTCGTCACCAACGAGGTTTCGTAAATCAATCTATCATCGATTTGACAAAGTCGTTGTGTAAACAAGAAGGACATGAGTGCAGTATTTGGGAGGGAGGGAAGGTTTTTTGTTCTTTTATTTTCGGTGTCAGATGATCGTGACAAACAAATTCAGTTGCAATCCACCACTCCCATATGCAACAAACTACAGCACTATAGTTACTTCTATAGTTAGTTGGTGTGCTATATGGAAATAGGTCCAATATTCCTTTATTGTGTCACTTATTTTAAAACTTTCAAACACTCCTTTGTATAAAAGACAAAGATATATATTCATTTCTTTCCCTTTAAGTATATTGAGATATGCTGTAGGAACATGATGACGTCTTATAGGACCAAGGATATAGATTGACTGAATTTTACTTTTGGAATATTGAATATTACAAACACAAAGATACTTTGGTGTGCTATATAACAACAATGCACACTTGTGAAAGGCCTTCACGAAAAAGAAAAAAGTGACTTTGGCAGGAGGTTTTCATCCCGGGGAAAAAAATCTCGAGTTTCTGATTACATGCTGTTTATTTATGGGAACAAAATTCATCTTAAGAACAAATGGTTTGTGTGCAAAAAGGGACCAAGTACCATTGCATGTCTACATACACCGAACTGATCAGCGATCGAAAGACTACAGCAACGTATACTGGATTGGTTTGATGTGTTACAGCTAGTCCTACACTAAAAGAGCGTTTTTACTTTCTCTAAATAAATAGGAAAAAAAAGACGTCTCATTCAATGAAATGTTTTTATGAAAAAAGTTATTCGTTTCCATTTGAAATGGTAAGAATGCCGGTTAAGAACCTGTGATTATCTGTGAAATGATTTTATATAAAATGTATGTGTGGTCCTTATACATCGGATGCTTAATTGCATAATTTTCATCATTGAGGTTCTGAAGCCTTATTTTCTTTTATGCGAGTTATACAAGGATAAATAGTCTACCTTGTTTTCTGGAATGGAATTGAGTGACATGCATGACTATCACGTGACATGATATGTTCGTCTTATTGGATAACTAAACAATCCGATAGGTACGCGATTACTACTCACGTGCCTTAGTGCATAATTAATTATAAATAATATAATATAATTACCGTGATACAAGAACTTTAGATTAAAGATAATAAACAGTTCTCAGAATCCATGTTTACAACTTGCTCTGTAAATATAATCAAGAACCACTTTTTTGGAATGTTAAAAGAGATTCAGCACTGAGTCCTAGAACTCTGTTAGTGAAAGGTCTAGAAAATTATCGCTGGAGTTTTGGATATAGGTTCAGACTGGCGACTTACGGTTGAAACGCCGCTAAACTCTTGTACAAGAAGTAGTTGTCGTCTGTCGACGAGCCGAAGGCTGAGGTACTCGTTTGGCGTTTTCTTCGATTCCTGATAAAATTTCTTTACCCCATCAGAGAGAACTTGTGGCGACAGACTTTCTAAACTTTCTATTAGATAGGTTTTGGATAACCAGTCTAAAAACAGTAAATATCATTGTAATTTTGTTTGTATTTTATTCCGAGCTTTCGTATAAATTAAAAGGGCTCAGTTGGACTAAATTTCCATTTGGTGACTCCAAATCTGCCGGCCGTGAATCCTCCTTCGCCTTTTGCAGCACAGCATGGTTTTGAAAACTCTTTTTCCCTATAGAGCTCTTCTTCTGCATGACATCGATGACTTTTGTGGTAAATAAGCTAATATACTTGAATCTTTACTGAATAAAGATTAAAAATTGAACTGCCAAGACTGAAAATCCTTCGATAAAAAGTGCTGAAAGGAGCCAGTTTGAAGAAAAATTTTCATCAGAAATGAAGTCGCTTCTGATTGGACGTATCATTTTTCTCACACGTGAAAAAAACGTACGCGCATTCTGATTGGCTGAGAGCAGGAGTCCATTGGACTGAGAGCAATGAACGAACGAAATTTAGTAAATGGAATTTTAGTGAGTAAATCTCGATATGAATAGAATAGAATAGAATAGAATAGAATAGAATAGAATAGAATAGAATAGAATAGAATAGAATAGAATAGAATAGAATAGAATAGAATAGAATAGAATAGAATAGAATAGAATAGAATAGAATAGAATAGAATAGGTCATTTTTATAAGTGTATAAACGTTATACACCACCTTTCATCCACAAGGACTAACAATAACAATGACAATTCTTTTATTTGCACCTTTGTTAATTAACCTATATAGAAATATGAACCTTTTAGCTAGGTTGCAAGCTACAATCACGGACAAAAATCCTTGAGACAGTTATGAAATCCATACATTTCAGCTGTTACTTGATTAGGTCGCCTCTTCCTTACAAGTTATTTGTGGAATCCCCCTCCCCCCCGGGTCAATGTTGTACCAGACGATAGCCCATTCTATGGACGACATTGTGCACCTACCTCAACATTGGGTGAGAGGGGGAGAGGGGAGAACAATTAACTGAAAGTGATGGGTTTACTCAAAAAGCAACATTTTTTTCGTTTTGTCTTAACCTTTTTGTCCGGCATTGTCTATGACATGTTTTGCGCTTTACGGGGGCCAGTTCAAGGGTATACCAAAAAAGGCTCTTGCAAATTGTTCACATCAAGTGTTCATATTTGTACAGGACGTTGTAGATCACGGTCTTAGTGTATGAGGAAATACGGGACAAATTAAGTTTTCGCAGATTACCTATTAAAAACGTAGCTATTTCACACTCCTTAGAAATAGAATAGCAATTTCCACATTAACGCTTAGAGATTAAACGTGGACCTTCTTCAAAGATATGAAAAAGATTAGTTATCTTCAGAAAGGTCTGGAGAATCAGAAAATTAAAGAGGTTAGGTACCACAGACGTGTGAAGTCTACATTTAGTAACTTACAGCCAGGCAGATTAAGAGCGACTTCCCTCGCGCAATGATTTCGCCGAAATTGGTGTGCACTCCTTCAACATTTGCAATGCTAAAGTTAAGCATTGGTGCTGTTTTCGAGAAAGCCATCAGAATGGAGGTGTACGCAAGTATATAGCCATTTGCTTGGATAAACGTTACAGGCGGTTAACTGCTTAGCAGTCCTGGTACACAAACGTGGAATCAGGGTCCGTTTATATTCTAAGCCTCACAATAATTACCATAATTACCATAGCGCGTGGAAATATGTTACCAAATGTGTTATGAAATCAAACACTGAATAATAAACAAAATCGCTGGTCGACGATCGCGAAATGGACATGCCGCGTGTCTAGTGCAACTTGATACAACCGAGCTATCAAATCCCAAGGGAGTCTAACATGAGGTCCCTTCTTGTGCTAACTTTGCGGTGCTGATACTAAGTTGAACGTTTTCTTATATATATGTGGGTGTTTGTACCTATATAAACGGTTATAACTCGGTTAACTTCATTCAAATATTGCATATTTGAAATAAAACCACGATTAACAAGCCATCTTATCGGTTAACAGCCAATCTTTTCTATAAGTAGATATCAGTCAGTTCTTCTCTAGAGAAAAGTGGTGTAGACCGTTCGTTAACCGTTGAAAACAAAATCAATGAGGTTGTGAATCGTGCGAAATCTTTGTTTACCTGAAAGCTAACATATTGACAATTTGAAAGAGTTCCTTCGAGGTTTTATTATAAAGAGAATCAAAACTTTTTGCCTGCTTAGGTAATCAAATTCCTCTATGTACAGTAGTGTAATGCGATAAACTGACATGTCACGCAATGCCCAGAGGAATTGTAACGCGCGCGCGTGACCCTGATCTAAAAAATATGTAGCGCTTTTAGATATTCGTTAAATGTGAGATTAAAAAACAGACTTTTCTTGAAAAAGCGATGTTAATATTTGGTACTTTGTCCTTTTGAAGCAATCATAAGATTCACACTACTGTTACTGGATTTATAGTCTTATCTATTTTAGTAACAAGGAAACTGTACAATGTTTCTATGACTCTATCTGCGAACTGTCTATAGTTCTCACGTGTAATATTTTGTTCCAGTGCTTGTTTGCTCAGCATAATAATTGATCCTGGATAGGTATATTCTTATCTTGCCAGAGATATTTTATATAATTTCGAGCATGATCGCTTATTTCCTTGATATAAACCATGGACATAAAGAGCTGAAGTACTATAATCACGTGCGACAGCAACCAATAACTTTAAGAAGCATCAAAGGCTTTTTTGCCTACACAACTGTTATTCTTTCGTTATGATTGGTAATTAGAATTTGCGTTCATCATGACAACGAGTGAAAAATTTAGTATAGACACTGTGAAATTTACGTAAACGCGCGATAACAGGCTTATCGTTTATATACAATCACGGACAAAAATCCTTGAGACAGTTATGAAATCCATACATTTCAGCTGTTACTTGATTAGGTCGCCTCTTCCTTACAAGTTATTTGTGGAATCCCCCTCCCCCCCGGGTCAATGTTGTACCAGACGATAGCCCATTCTATGGACGACATTGTGCACCTACCTCAACATTGGGTGAGAGGGGGAGAGGGGAGAACAATTAACTGAAAGTGATGGGTTTACTCAAAAAGCAACATTTTTTTCGTTTTGTCTTAACCTTTTTGTCCGGCATTGTAGATGGAAATAACCATGGGGGCTAAATAAGCCATTTAGCTCTCTAAAGCAATCAAAAAGTGTTTCGATATGGGTCATTATAAGTGTAGACACTGATGAATATATAATAAATGTTACAAATATAAGGACACACATATACATAGAATATTTAAATAAATATAGAAAAAGGAATTAACAAATAGATCAGGCGTAGCTATGTTCTGTACTCTGATGGAACACGAATGGAGCTGTAAAACACGAAAAAAGTTATAGAAAGCACGAGCCGTAGGCGAGTGATTTCTATAGCTTTTTGAGTGTTTTACAGCTTCAGCAGTGTTTCATCAGAGTACAGAACATAGCTACGCCTGATCTATTTGCTTTATATAATAGAATTTTACGAGCAAAGAAAGCAAAACTGAGAATAAAAATTTAGGTAAACAGAGCGCGCGTCTTTCGACATTGAATCGACAAAATTTCACAGGATACTATCATATCGTCAAAATTATGCAAAAAATAGTTTTTCTATTGTGTTTTATTCTACGTAATTCATTAAGTTACCTCATTTATTTTGAACCGGTGATTAGATTTCCCCAAAATCTATCTTGCCTGACATGACCCAAACTGAGGTTTACATCCAGAATCTTGAAAGTTGGCGAGGCGTACTTATCGGTACAAAAATGGATTCTGATAAGTAAAGAAACTTCTTGTCGTCGTCTTCAACAAGCATGTTGACTTCAAATTGTTGTTTTCAGAAATCGTAGAAATATTGAATGAGTCTCAGACTCAGATTTAAGTACATTCTTGCTTTTACAACGTTAAGTGAAGACTGTAGCTCCTCGACAAACATCCAAAATACTCGATCGAAAAAGCTTACAAATTATATTTTACAGCTCCAAAAGTTTTGGTTCCAGTTTATAGAAGACGTCAGCTTTGCCTTGAAACCCACAACCTGAAGGTCATTTACATTTGCTGTCTTTTTTTCCGTGTTATTTGCGTAAAAATCAACTTAAAAGCAAAGAGGTTTGCTTTTCTTTCATCGCATTACCTTTTCCCGCCGTTCGGGTGTACAAACGCGCGCGTTCGCTAACAGAAAATGGCGGGAATTTTCACTTGTTTGGACTTGGTCGCCGGGGATTGTGCAATAAAGGAATACATTTTCTTGCGTTTACTGAAGAAATTTTTGTTTATTTTGCGAATGAAATAGGCTTGAAGGACTCACAACAAAGATTGTGAGTAAAAGATTTTGATTTTGTGACGTCACTTCTATTATCTATACTCTGATAAAGTATGGCTAATTGACCAATCAGATCGCGCGCTCGTAAAATTCTATTATATAAATAGAAATAAACGATTATAAAGCGAAAGAAAAAATAAGAATGGAGAAAAATTAGTTCTCATACGAATCTACAATTGCATTTTTCAATAGAACTTTGAATTTTGATACGCTGGACGCATTTTTTCATCAACTGCATTCCAAGCTTTAGCACCAGTGAACATCACTTTTGGAAGTGAGAATGAAATTCTCAAAGCAAGCCTGGTATTATAATTTTGCCTTTCATTCACAAGTTCAAAAATGTTATCAAAACATTTTGGTAGATTACCTGCCTTAAAATTATAAACAAAAATTGAATTGTAATAATTTACAAGATCATTAAACTTTACTGTTTGTTTGAGAAAGAGGCCTGGGGTGTGGTCCTTATACCCAGGATATTAAACGATTTGCTTTCTTTTGGAGAATAATTAAGGGATCCGCTGTAGAGGAATATTATATATTACCCCATGCAACAATCCCATAGGTCAGAACAATTCTGTACTACAGAATCCATTGTCTGTGAACAGGCTCTGATAAAGGGGGAGGGGAGGGGGGAGAGGAAAGGGAAGGGAGGTTTCTCAGAGCCTGTTCACAGGTTACAGAATCCAAAGTATTGCAAAACATTAATTTTATTCATATTACGTCAATTGCTGTAGTTCTGTGTTAAAAAATAAATAAAATTATGAAAAGATTTTATCGTGTACTTTTGGAGTTTCTTTGTGAGGAAGATCAGCCGTTCCAGTGTTTTGCCTTCTCATGGTTTGCGCGCGCGTGCTTGAAACTATATGAAGCCACCTTAGGACTTGTTTTAATAGCCATTAGTAATTGCTAAGCTTTTAGTTGTGGTTTGGCTGTAAATAATAACACTACTAGACTGATTTTGCATAGCACGATGCGTCTTGAGAGAGGACGGCGCGCGCGGACGAATATTGTTTGAAATGATCCTCAGCTGACGTTGCCGACGTCAAGAAGAGGGTATACTTGTGTAATTGAGCTATCCATTAGTCTATAATATCAAACTATCACCTACTGGAAATAAAGTTTGAACTTGCAACGTTTCGACTAGAGCCACTAGTCTTCAATCTTCTTCAAGAAGAGGGTGTGAAAGCAAGCGAAATGGCGTCCTACGTTATTTTAGTCATCTCACGTCCTGTTCTCACGTTCTGTTTGCTAAAATCAGCCTGCTGGCTAATTAGAGCCGTTACAAGACCAATTCAAATAAACCATTGGATGATTTGTCAAGCGCGTGCTTTATTCATTCTAACACTGATTACAACTTTTCTTGCAGTTCGTCTTCATCCAGGAGGGGTTCTTTTGACACTCGCCGATCCCTGCCCAGTAACTGCAGTTTTTGTCCCCATCAATGCAACCTTTGAGCAAATTCAAATCATATTTTATTGCATGGATAACAACGGTTAATAACGGTTTAAAGATAAGAGGTTTTTGCACTTACATTGATTACAGCTTTTCTTGCAATTGACAAGCATGTAATTAGGGTTTTTCTGACATTCTCCAATCCCTGCCCAATAGGCACATTTGCCGTCGTTATCAACACAATCTGAAATCAAAAGTGAAGGTTTCTCTCAAGCCCTAGTCAAACGGCATTTAGATGTCCTAGAAGCGTTGAGTGTGGCGAGGGTAACACAGGCCAGAATTAGTGGACATTTTGTGGTTTGAAATCTTCTACTTGTATATTCTTATTAGAAAGGGCTGGTGTAACGTTCCCAATCCTTAATCCATTCCGTTAACAGTTACTTTAAGTTTTCCAAAGCATAGACAATATAAGTAGAGAGATTTAGAGAAGTGTCTGGTTACCAATAGCAACCACCCACACAAGGAAATTCAATTTACAGTGATGGACAATGCCAACAATATATGACAAAGATATGTATTTTACGAACTCCTAGCGAGGAAGGTCTTGGCAAGAGACCATAATGTTAAGAGAGCGAGACTGGTATTGATGTCTGTCCGTTGTTGGGGGCGCGTAAGGTTATTTTTAGTAACAAGAAGTTGACGCCATCGCGTGTCGCAGTAAGGTTTTATTTATAAAAAAGTACTCTGGTGAAACTCGGTTCGCTAACATCTTTTTTCGAGCGAAAATCAAATTTCACACATCAATGCAAGCCTCGCTCTCTTAGTACTATGGTCTCTTGGTCTTGGTCGTTTCTCGCTCATTGTACATCAAATGATATGAACATGGTGCTACTATATTCTAGCAAATCACTGCGATCCATGCTGAGCAGAAGAAAGTGAATTTGACTTACCAGCTCCTCCTCCACCACCACCACCACCACCACCACCACCACCACCACCACCGCCGCCGCCGCCGCTACACTTGTACAGGAGGTTCATCTGTTTGATGTCAATCTTACTAAGTCCGTTACGCTGACCAATAGTCACCTAGGTCATCAAATAAAACAATCATTTCCACTTCACCTTGATAAATACATGCTTTGCATTTCTATGAGCATTACACTAGGCTGACAAGCATATGACTAAGAACCCATCCAAACACGGGTTGTAGGAGAATCATGGTTTCGTGACGGGTGAAATGTTTGTTGTTGAACGACATAATTCATTACTTACACATTTTGGTGTCTCTTTCTTTACTCTGTGAATCGGAAATTAAGACTGATCTCTTACAGATAAAGCATGAATAACTTCCTTTATTTTCTTTCGATACACTGGCCTCTGTTTACCCCCATCTTTGATCAACGGAAAACAGTCAGTCAGGCAGTCATCATACTGTCCTTGATGTCAGATAATGACGCGTCATCTCCATATTAGGAAACCACCCTGTCTTCTTAATCTAAAATCTGAAACCATGCTGAAACGAGGCTCTTAAAATGACGTGTAACAACTGGCATCGAACTGAAAACAATTCAAAGTGTCACGTCCATGCAATACGAAAAGGCCAATGGCTGAAAAAGGTGAACTGCCCACTTAGTTCCTACCTGTAGTATTTTAGCGTGATAAATTCAATTTATTGCTAGGCGACCAGGCCTCTTTATAGAGCGAGTCGCCAGAGGGAGATGAATGACGAGTTTTCCTAGATCAAAGATGGCGGGTTGACAGAGGCTAATTTATCGAAACAAAAGATGTGAATTATGCTTTATCTGTAAGATATTTAGATTTTCGATTCATATAGTAAAGAAAGAAACACCATGAAAATGTATAAGTAGTGAATCATTTCGTTCAACAACACTGAAACATTTCGCCCGTCATCCTACAGCCCGTTGTTCAAATGCCAAGTTTGATGACTAAGTGTGATGAGGCCAAACTGAACCTCAATTATAACATGTTGTTTTAAACACGTCGCAAAGAAGATTATGGGCTACAAAACACGCTATGAAAACAGTACGATAGGTAAAGGCGTTGCGCATGTGCAAACGAAACAAACACCGCCCATCAAACATGTCCAAACGTGGAAAGGTTTGCCACCAATCGGAGTTATAAATCCTTATATATAGGGATGTCTTGTTCCTAACAGGAAGAAAAGCAAGCGAATCATTTTTGTAGCAATACTGTTGTAATTATAATAATTGAGTGATTGAATACCCCTTGTTGTTTAGGTGCGATTGTAATTCGTCCATTAATACCGAATGCAGTCGCGCCATAGTGCATAACACTTCCATAATCGTAGGGAGTGTTGAGTGAGTCAATCGTTGATCGAGGATACTTGTTGAAATTGTAGTCCATTCCTAAAACAAAGAAAAAGAACCCAAAACTCCCATTTATGCTGCGAGGAAGCCGCTAAATAAATAAGGAATTCATATCATTACAAGTCACAACACGAGAAACAAAATCTGGCTGGTGGATTTTGATTTCATGTCGATTACATCATGAGCGATAGGGGGCGTGAAGCTAATGTCCGAGATAATTATTTCTTACCTCAGTGTTAACATTGAACAAATCATAATACACATAAATTGAAAGCATTTTTATTGTCCTCTACTTTTATCCTTCCCCTGTCTCCTCATTTAATTTTAGCTAAAAAATTCTATGAAAACATTGACTCCGGGTTCGTTTTAGCCACAGCTTGACAAATACTTATCCACTCATTTGAATGGGCTTGACCGATCTTATGCAAGGATCAATTTGGCTTTAGAAAAGGTTATTCAACTTCATTTGTCCTCATTGAATTACATGATAAAATTTCAGCCGCACTCGATAAAAAAGAATTTGCTGTAGGAATATTTATGGATCTATCGAAAGCTTTCGACACAGTAAACTATGAAATCCTTTTCTAAAAATTAAGGCATTATGGAATTGGAGAAAAATCTTAAGACTGGATAAAGAGTTATCTATCTAACAGATATCAATTTGTAAATTTTAACAACACCTTTTCATCCTTTGCGCCGATCCACTGTGCATGGGTGCCACAGGGGTCTATTTTAGGACCATTGTGGTTCTTAATTTATATTAATGACATTGGTAATGTTTTGTCTTTACGTGGCCAAACGTATCTTATTTGCTGATGATACTAACTTCTTTTTCTCACACAATATCACATAAGGATCCGGTTTATCTTAATAAATTACTAAACCAAAGAAATAAAGAAATTCTCACAATGTCTCAGTAACAAACAAATTATCACTGATATAACAAAATTTATACTTTTCAAACCTCGACAAAAACAAGTTCCTGTGGAGTTTAAAATAGTCATAAACAACAAAGAAATTGATCAATTCAGTGGAAGAAACGATTTTTCTAGGAATCATTCTAGATGAACACCTGTCTTGGAAGTCTCACGTAGCTCATGTTGCAAATAAAATTTCAATTGAAATCGATTAAAATAATTCACAAATCAAGTTTTTTTCTACAAAAATCCTCACTATGTACTCTATACTTTTCCATGGTTTACCCTTACTTACAATACTGTAATCTTGTAAAGACTGGGAAAGTACGTATCCAGCTAATCTTTCACGACTAGTGACTTTACAAAAACGAATTGTCAGGATCATTCATAAGATTGATTTTGTGCCCATACTGATCCAATATTCAATTATACATTTGTATCTAATGAAAGTTCCATGATATCCGAAAGCTACAAATAGGTCAATTTATGTTTTCCTATACAAACAATTGTCTTCCAAAAAAAATCCAAGACATGTTTACTTTGAACAACCAAATCCACAACTACAATACTAGAACAAGACGGCTAATCGGTTTTGAACAGCGAGTTGACTGACATGACGAATATTCGTTTTCTGTTGCTTAGGTGGAATAGGAATTCGACGCCACCAAAAACTACAGCACTGGCCACCAAATGCGTAAGCATGACGGACGTTGAACTCAAACCACTACAAGCGAGAGCTTTGCCTTAACAAAATATAATAGCGGCCCTCGTGTCAGTCAAACTGAAACGTCATGTTTGTTTGAAGTTATTGTTTATGGAAGACGTGAAAAAAGAACGTCTAAAAAGTAGAGTAACATAAAGTTCACACGGAAGAGTACTTCTGCTAGATAGCTTTTTCTATCGAGCATATTTATGACTGATTAGAAGAAATAAGTTAATATTTTTACCCCGGGACGGGAGAGCAATATTTGTTTCTTACCAGGTTGATTCGAAAGCTTTTGAAATGCTTATTGTCTTTATGCGATTGACTGTATCACAGCAAGCAATATTGAAAACTTGCTCATGTACACGGCAAAAAATACAATTTTTTTCCTTTTTGTGAAAAGATTGAATAATATAAGAGTGAACAAGTTGGGCTACCTGTGATCACAACGTCTTATAATTGATTAGGCAATAAATGTGAATATTTTCATCGAATATCGAACAAATTTATACAGCTAGAAGATGGAGGACAATGACAGATATTCAATTTATGTGTTTAAGGATAAATCTAACGCGAATGCTTATAAGTGAGGGTTATCGGCCTGAAGTGAGGGGTTATGTGATATATTCACCGAGGGCGCAGCCCGATATCACATAACCACGAGCTGAAGGCCGATAAATGACTTATTTTTACATTGGTGAGGTTTTCGAAAATACAAATTTTATTAACGTCTAAAACAGAGAAATTTGTGTTGCTGAATTATGCCAGTTCATGTCAGAAACATGCGCATTAAACCATACCAAATGCATCCCACACGTGTAAAAGTGTGTTTAGGTCATATGCATTGGGTATCAACTTTGTGTTCTGTTTCCAACCGGGTCTTGCAGGAGTCTTTAATAAAGCCGTGTAAAGACTATCGGTTCCATGACTTGCAATACCAATGCGAGGGGAATATACATTAGTATGCAAGGGGAATATACCATATTCCCCTTGCATACTGATATATATTCCCCTTGCATTAAAATTAGCTCTTTGTTCTACTGCGAAGAACAAACAAAACCGAACCAATGTGAAAATAAGATCGGATTCACGTCTGCTATCGCCACTCATGATTACATGTCGGACCACTGACAAAAGCTGCTTGACTAGTGAGATTGCTATTAACCTGCATAGCTGGCTTCAAAGGCGGAGTGGATTGAAGGGTAGTACGTAACGCAGGCTGTGATATTTAATCAGTCATTTTTATCCTTACCACTAGGACCCTTTAAAAGAATATGAGCCAAAAGATTAAAACAAGATTGTAATTAATAAATACCTTTTTGAATGTTGTCCCAATAAATTGTGACATAATTGTCACGGTCAGGGCGTGACTGCTCGTGATAAAAGCCAAGAGCGTGACCTGCAAAAAAATAAAAAAACTTAAAAGAAATTACAGACGATATAACAGATAGAGCTATTCACACACACTCCTCCACCTGCATATACATTTAAAATATAGCTATTTCAATTAACGTTGTCGCTGAAAAAAGCCTAAAAGCTTTCATTATCTTTTGTTAACCAACAAACTTCGCTGTAGGCTATCTAAGAATTAAGGAATATGTGTCCAAGTTGTAGGAATTTGAAAGCATACAGTGAGTTTTCTTATTGTAATATTGTCACGGTGAAAAAAAAATTCATGATTCCTGCTCTCAAAGCTTTAGGCTTTTTTTCAGTGACAACGTTAAATTGAATCAGCTATATATTCTAAATACCTAACTCCCGAGACACCGCTTTTTTGTTCGTTTGTGTATTGTTTGTTTGTTTGTTTGTTTTTGGTTTTGCGGTTTTGCGGTTTTGCTTTTTGTTTTCTTTTTTAACAGAGGGAGGGAAACCGGAGAACCCAGAGAAATACACTTGAATCCAGAAAGAGGACGAACGAACGAACTCACATGAAAGGAGATCGTCAATATTTTCTTCGTGAATATCACTAGAGAGATCCAGAGAAAAGGACTAATTATTCGGATTTAATTTCGTATAGGAAGTTATATGGTTTCGAGTGCAATTTGGAATAATTAAATAAACGAGTGCCTTTTCAAAGAGTTAAAATTAAATAGATAAATTTGGGGTTGCTCATCACCCTTCCTTGCAGCCAAGTGCTGAATTACAAAGGGATCGAGTCGAAGGTATACAAGGGCGAAAAAATTTAAAAGTGTCGTTCTTTCTTTAGATTCATTATACATGGCGCTTTTGATTCATTACCGTAAGACAGTTACACGTTTACACATTTACATACAAATTTACATACAGACACATGGGACAAGAACAAAGTCAAGCCACATGTGATGCCCCTAGCGGGAATCGAACTCGGTGACAGACTGGCGTTCTCACCGCTCGGCCACCCTTGCTTCACTGAGTTAAAAATTGCCGTTAGGCGATTGTAATTTGAGGTTTTGCTTTTCACAATCTCACTAGTTCAAGTTTATTTCAAATTGCACCATATGATTTCCTGTTAAAAATACACATGAAATATTCATAGCAACAAATCTTGGGCTCAGGTTTTCTGTGCAAAAGAGCAAGGATCAAAGAGAAACTCTGAGCGCGCGCTCGATGACGTGTGATGCGTGGGTTAGCAGCAAATTTCATTCAAAAACACACTCACACTCAAAACAAAATCCTCAACTTTTTCGCATTTACATTGCACTCGTTGCTTTGGGACCCAAATGCATAGCTTTGGTGCTTCGTAGTGTGAACAACACCAGAACTGAGAGCATTTTGATTTCCACGCTGTTTTTCAAATTTGCACTAAATCAGTTCCTATTTTCTACACTCAATTTCCTTCCTTGAAACAACACTGCTTTCAGCCAATCAGCATCGATTAATTTTTCATGTGTACTATTAACAAGGAAACCAAACAGCACTCGCCCAACAGTTTTCTCTGCCAACCCATGATGCCCAAGGAATAAAGTTCTATCCGTACCAAGCTCATGCGCGACAATTGCTGGTGACCAGCAGCCAGAAGCTAAACTGAGATACTGTAGCCTGCCTTGTGTACCGACCTCAGAGGAACATCTGTAAAGAAATGTAGAAGTTACTGTAGATCTAGTGTGGAATATTTATTGGTAAGACCGTTGGCTTTAGCCAAAATAAGGCTAGAGATAGAAAGGCATCACTACATAGTGCAATAGTACAATTGGCATTTGCCTATATACATCTTTTGGAAAGTGCAAAATCTAGAATTTTGATATACAATAACATCAAGCTACCTGAGAAACTTGATTATTCGAACAAAATGAAATATTTTATGACAGTTTAACTAAAAATATTCAAGCTTTCAATTGTAAGAGTCCTTACCCTTGCCCTTGGTGAAAGTACACATAGGCTGACTCTGTTGTTCGCTTTTTAAATCTGATGCAAGTGTTGTCTGTCCACATTTTCATTCCACTTTCGATGGCATTCCTTGCTCGACTTTCCCTTGCTGTTGAGGAATTAATAACATAGCCTAATAAATTTCTGCAATTTGATTGGCTGAGAGGAGTGGTACAGTTATATTTCAGCTTAAGAGTGTACCGACATAAAAAAATTGCCCGTTGCTAGGGAAATTTGCAAATGCTCCAAAATGCCTCCATATTGTCAAACCACTTTCATATTTGATAGCTTGTCTTCCATGATAGAACTTTCACGTAGTGTCATTGCTAGAGAAAAGTGCAATAATTTTGTACAGCAATGCATATCGGAGAATTTGAAATAGATTAAATAGATCTTGAGACCAAGGTGCATAAAACCAAGCATGACGTTTTTTAATAAAAGCCCTCTAAGAGGACATGTGGTTACTGGTCAAATGATAAATAAACAAGCAAAGCAATTAAACTAAACAAAGAAACCAACAAAAATAAATAGAAAAGAAAGAAAGAATGCTTTCGAGAAAAAAATAATTATAATTTTTCTGTCGATATGGAGTCTACGAGAATGATGAAAGTGCTCCAAAAAGTCCTCCAAATTGTATATTACAAAGAAGAAAATGACAAACTAGGCAAACCACAACTTTCTATTCCTCAACGTTTTGAGGTTACTGAAGAAACAGAACAGTCTTTGTAGTCACATCTGGACTCATTGGCTCTTTGTTAAATGACTAATTAAATTCGAAAATAATTTTCACATGTATTTCACATCTTTTTTACATATTTCTCCCAGTAGTCTAGTGACAGGTAAAATAAAACATTGTCTACTTTAAGTAGACAATGTTTTATACCAATACTGATCCAAACAAACACAAGCCACATGGAAAAACGAGTCTGCTTGACCTTTTGGTTAGCGGTATCGATGGCCAATGCCGAGTGTGTTCGTAGACTCCATATTTATTGAAAACTTCTAAGATTTTTTCATCGACAGGAAATATCTGATGAAATTATAACAACCGCTGTTTAAAAAAGGTAGATATTTCTTAGAATATTTCATATTTTCGTCGTGAAAAATGATTAAAATGAGTCAAGTAATCTTCGAGCCAATTCCGTATGTATTTCGTTCTCTCTTCGTGAACAACTTCGGCAAATCCGAATTACTTACACACTTACACACTTACACACTTACTTACACACACGATGACATAATGGTACTGGCTTGTATACAAGCCAGTAACCACAAAAATCGTTTCCAAATAACTAGTTTTATGATTTTTTGAACATTACAAATGAACGAGTAATGCAAATAGCTTCCTTATTTCTTAATTTTACGCCAATCTCATGTTTGGCTTTGAAGAGAAGACTGTAAAGGATATCAATATCAAAGAAACAGTTTGTTTTGATGATATCCGTCACAGATTATAGCTTTTTAAAGAAACCTACAGTGAAATTTCCCGCGCATGTGCAACAATAACAATAACCAGTGGTTTTTGTCGGGCGCGCGTCGTCCTACCGGAAGTCAATTGTTTTCCCGCCAAAAACGCGCGCCCGCTAAAAAAACTATCATGCATAGCAACAACGTTGCATAGCAACGGAATATGTCAGTACACCCTTAATAGACCTTAAAAGCTTTTACATAATATACGCAATGCATTGTGGGACAAAGTTGGGGTCAAAACAAAATGGTGCCAATGTTGGAGAGCAGAAAAGGTTGTAAAATGTCTAGTTTTTCAAAGATTTTCTTTCCTAATTCCACTCGGGAATAGTGGAAATAGGCCATATGCACTAATTGGTCACGTGACCCTAGCTCCCCTAAATCAAGGGCACTGTCAAAATGAACGTCAGAAATAGGAAGAGTACCTCGATATTAGCAAAAATGCAAATTTTCAGCTTATAAGATGTAATACAGGCGAAATGACAGTAAATTTAAGATGGGATAGTTTCTTAAGATTCGTTTGGAAAAACGCATTGGATGGCAAGCTCGTGCCATCCAACGCGCTTTTCCAGACGAATCTTGAGAAAATATCTATTCTTAAATTTACTGTCATTTTTTCTCTTATTCATCTTATAAACTGAAACTTTGCACTTTTACTGATATCCAAGTGCTCTTTCATTTTTTGGAGTTCATTTTGATGGTGCTGTTTGATTTAGGGGAGATAGGGTCACGTGACCTGTTAGTGCATATATTAATTAGAGTTTTAGTGTCTGTGTTTTAAAGAACCAAACTAATGAATTTCTTGGGTTTTACAGGCTGTCAAAGGATAGTGCATCAACGAAATAGAGTAGGTCTTTATGCATCAAATTATGTAAGGACAAAATACGAAAATGATCGACTTTTAAGTTGGGTATAGAAAAGACGTCTATGCAGATTCAGCGATTATTTCTTGGTAAAAAGAAGAGCCACATATTATTGGAAAAATAAATGGTTTGCCATGTTGAACTTACGTCATGTTACGTGGAATCAAGCTGACATACGCATTCCAGTTATACGAAACAAGCCAAGCTGATAGAAGCTCCAACAATTCAGCACTTCCAAAATCTGTAAGTTTGACGATTGCAAAATTGAGCTACACTGTTTGTCAGCCAGCCAAAGACTCTGCCAAGCGTAACGCTGAATCACAAGCTTGAAGATCCCGAAGCGCTAGGCCCATAACTGACTTTGAAACTTTAAAACACAGCTATAAAAACTGTAGTTAACTTTAACCATTTTCAAATGAAATTAGGAAATAAAATCTTTGAAAAACTAGCCATTTTTCAACATTTCTGCTTGAAAACTTTGGTGCCATTTCGTTTTGACCTCAACTTTATCCCACAATGCATTGCGTATGACGTAAAAGTAATACATGAAAGTGAAAGGTTGTCACTTATCACCTCAACTTCGCGGCTGGTTTTGATCGAAATTTTTAAAAAAATTAAGTTATATCATTATTAACAAATAATTACGCTTTACTAAAGAGATCATGACGCCAACATATTTTTACTGGAAAAATCCTCTGTCAAACATTTTCGTGCGTTTGGTTTTTTTACCCAACCCATCTGAGCGAAGCTGTTTTCTCTTTGCTTGACTGAGCACTTCTCGATGAGCTTTGGGTAGTTTTTCCCCCTCAAATATCGATCAATGGAGTTTCTGTAAGACGTTAGAGTATCTGGTTCGTATTCAGATCCATCGGTGATTTGCGAATTTCCAGTAGAAAATGTTTGACAAGAATGTTCAAGCGTTCTGGTTGTAGTGCTTCAATAATTGAACTCCCTTTACAGTACGGAGCTTGTGAAATAAAGTCCAAAAACGTCTTAATGTCCAACTCAGTCTTCTCTTGTGTTCTTGGGTTCTTTTGTGCCTCTATAAAATGCGTCAATATTTTCTTCTCAGAGAGAAGAAATCGTATTTGAAGTAGTTGAACTCGACGATGCAAACGCGCTAGCGGTTTCCCGCTCATTTCTCAGCTAATTATATATTCAAAACATATTGAATTTCATTGGCTGAATTCAAATTTTGAGCAATCTGATTGGTTGTTACATTTTATGAAATAGCGCTCTGTATTCATAGCAAATCCATGAAATACCGCTCTGTATTCATAGGAAATGCTTAGCTCTGATTGGCTAATGTGTAATAGTTATAGGATAATAACATGTTTTGTACGTGATGTTTGTCATAAATACAACTCGTGATATTTCAAAATTGTCCAAAATTTCACGAGTGGTATTTACCCCAAAAATCACTCCAAACCATGTTATTGACTATACCCGAATTATTTCTACATTATAAGCACATTTCTATTGGTTATTAACTACTGCACTCCTGGTAGGTTCATGGCTACAATAGATCCCCTGTTTCTAACATTTTAGAAAAATAACCTTGACCGAGAAGTAGTACTCTGAAAGATGTTTCAGTTAATACCATTATTTCATGACTAAAGCTTAAATATCATCGTCGTGCCGTTATGACGTCATCAATAACACTAGTTAACATAATGAAGCATTTGATATAGACCCCAAGAAATCCCAGTATCCCTGGGGATAGGTTTGATTGTTTTCTTACTGAGTACTGGTGCAATGTCGTAAACCAAGACTCCTCCTGGCCAATGCTTGGTGGTTATCGAACCACGTGATATGGGTGCGTCAACATCCATTCCTAGTTTGGCAGCAAGTTTTTGTCCAGTATTTAGAATCATGTCACCTTCTACCAAATTAGAGTCCTTGATTCCTTGATTTTCTAATAAACGATATAAACAAGTAATTGGTGATATCCATAAAGTAGTTGTGTGTGTGTGTGACACCATTGGTCACACATTTCAGGCACAGGAATCATATCGGGTACTGCATTCAATTAGCGTGACATGAATATATTACAAGTGCATTATGATGTGACGTCATCTGTGCCATTAGTTATGTGACGTGTCACGTAAATGACATCACGTGGTGTCACGCCCTTACATTAACCTTTGATGTTTTGTTTCCTAGTTAAAAGCGTACATTGTTGCCTTGTGATCGATGCATTTTCACTGTAATGGTTCATTTATGTAATCAACAGAGAGAATGGAAGCTCGCTAAAAACATTTGTAACGGTTTAGTTGTTCTTTTTGTTTGTCTAACCGTCTCTTTTTATCTTTTCGTACATCTCAAGAATAAATGTAACATTTTAGTAATTATACTGAGTTCCAGAGGAATTTTATAAAAGGCGAGCCATTGCATGTTTATTGACTGAAACGTACTCTACTGTCTGGTAATTTTTGTCTCTTGTTCCATGTTTGCTAGACTAGAAATGCTACAGTGCAAACAACAGTTAACAGTTGACGAGTCAGTCAATAGGTTTTTACTCGACTAACAACTCACCATCTGGATTCCCCTGTGCCGTGGCACAAGCAACAAATAAGAGTAGCCAAAAGACGTCCATCGTAGCAACATTCAATGTAGCAAGTGTCTTTGGCTTCTTGGGTTTATATTTTGCTGCGTGTTCAGGGAAAAAACACCTGACGGAGCTGAACAACCATCACGTGATATCATCATTAACATTGACTCAGCTAGTTAAAAATATACAAACCTGAACAAACCAAATCTGCTGCAGATGAAATTCGACTGAAACAGTAGCAACAATGTTGCTTTGCCCACACTTTAATAACCAAACTCAAAATAGCTAAGATTAAAACGAAATCTATTCCACTATTAAACAACAAATCTTTACCAATACGTAAACTCCAAAACGCGCTTCAGGCTAAATTCACACTAGGGTAAATTCTAAAATGCAATTTTTTTTCTCTGTTCTCTGGACCAGAGACAAGTAACATAAAACTTATTAACGTTGGACGTAACATAACTGTTAATGTAGCTACGTCCGATGATACTTTCAGTTTATGTAACTGGATTCATGACATCTAAAAAAGTTGTAAACACTCAATGATCCATGGATGAGGAAGCATGTCGTAAGCTTTCTGAAAATCTATCCAACACATTGCTAAGTCTTTCATTCGGTTTTTACTTTCTCGAAGAGTCATTTTTTCAATGAATAATTAGTCTTTTGTTCCTTGACAACCTCTTTTACACCGCTTTTGTTCTTCAGGTAACAGTCCTTCGGTTTTTAAAAAGACATAGATGTCATGTGAAATTATACCTGTCAATATTTTCCACATCAGTGGAAGGCAAGTTATTGGCCTATAATTGTCAGGTATGGTTCCTTTCTCTGGATCCTTCATGATCAAACTGGTTTTTCCTTTTGTCATCCAATGCGGGACAAATCCTTCATTTACACACTGGCCGAGCTGAATTGCAATCCGTTGGTGTAATTGTATAACGTTTTTCACCCAGAACCCCTGAATTAAGTCATGCCCAACAACATGGAAGACTGAACTAACAGCAAAAGGAACGTTCTTAGGAGAAGTGAACACTGTGAACACTGTGGGGTACATGTACACAAACAAGACGAAAATAAACCATCTTTTATACATGGATGACATATAAGGCTGTATGCCGAAAACAAAGACCAACTTGATTCTCTTGTCCAGTCGGTAAGGATTCTTAGTAGTGACATCGGAATGAAGTTTGGCATAGAAAAGTGTGCAATGATAGTAGTGCTGAAAAGAGTTAGTCTTCCTGATGACCAAAAGATAAGAGCTATTAAGGATGGTGAAGGATACAAATACCTCGGTGTATTGGAAGCAGATAATGTAATGCATGATGAAATAAAAAGAAAGATCACTAAAGAGTACATGAGACGAGTAAGAAAAATAGCAAAATCGAAATTGAATGGCGGTAACATGATACGAGCTGGGCGGTTGCTTTACTGAGATATGCAGGTGGCATTGTCGAATGGAGGAAGCAAGATCTAAGAGAAATAGATGCAAAGACAAGGAAATCACTGACAATGCATGGAGGATTTCATCCCTGAGACAGTGTTGTACGCCTCTATGTGAAGAGAAATGAAGGGGGGTAGAGGCCTCATATCGGTGGAGGATTGCATTACCCAAGCCAATTTAACCCTGCAAAACTATGTTCACTCAAGTCAAGAGAAGCTGATCCTTGCAGTTAGGGAAGATAAGCCTGATGATCTAGAAACTCCCAAGAATTTTAAGACAAGGAAAAAGAATGACAATCTTAAATAGCCTGCGTGGCGGCTCTCGGGGATTGGGGAGGAGAGGGGATTGGGGAGGAGGGAAAATTGAAGGGGAGAGGGGAGGGGGAGGGGAGGAGGAAGAGGAGAAAGGGAGAGCCTGCACTCAACCCCCAGGTTTTCGTGTCAGTGCGGCCTCCAGAGGCCGCGCGTTCCAATTGGTCGAAATGAGAAATTGATTGACAACGCAAAATCAAGCTTAAAGTTTTGTCGCCTCTTTGTCGCCATTTATAGTTGATTGTAACAAGAACAAGCAGTTGAAGATTTGCTTGCAGGAGGGTTTGTAGAGATTCTTCGACGAACATTTGGGACCAACAGTTCCTTGAAGATAAACATATTCTGCGAAGATTGTTGTCGACACAATCCAACGTTTAATAATTTGATTTTCTGTTTTGACCTTCGTCAGTTGACAACATAAATAGATCTTATTACCAACGGTCCGATTTCAGATTGTGGTGGCAAGGAAATGACAAGTTTTTGCAAACTTAAATAAGACATAATGTCTACTGTGGCATTTAATTCAAAAAGAAAAAAGACTATGTAAAATATCAAAATTTACTTTTAAAAGTATGATTCTCTTTTCTACGAAGACAAGCATTTATAAATAATCTGACAGATATCTGTCAACTAGCGTGCCTGGATTAGTTGTGTGATTTCCTGTGCTTGAAAGCATGTATTTTTGGCCTTTTAATTTTTGTCGTGTAAACAGTAGAATATTTAAACCAGCTTAAGTTTTCCTTCTTGTGGTGATTCCACTGTATTTCCGTAGTTTCTAAGCTAAACTTTTGTTAGTTGAATATCACATGAAATAGTTTCCGGTAAGGGCCGGTAAGATTTGATTGGCTGAGTTATTTGATATGTTGAAGTGGGAGGTACACGAAAACCTGGGGGTTGAGTGCAGGCTCTCCCTTTCTCCTCTTCCTCCTCCCCTCCCCCTCCCCTCTCCCCTTCCCTTTTCCCTCCTCCCCAATCCCCTCTCCTCCCCAATCCCCTAGAGCCGCCACGCAGGCTAAATCTTAAACAGTGGAAAGACAAGCCCCTGCATTCATTCTCTGTAAAATTTAGAGATTTTAAAACTGCATCACGCAAAAACTATTGCTTGTGGCACGCTCAAATTTCCAAAGAAAGCTAGTTTTGCCATACCCTTTCAATATTCAGAGGTGAATTGGTGTATATTTGGTTGAAAAGAGAAATGCCTATGCTAATGAGCAAAAATTGTAAACAAAGATCCACCTATATTATTATGATTAGGTTTTCTTTCTATTATTTAATATTATTTTTATACCCATTTCCCCCTCTTCGCAACACAGGCAACCCGAGAAACAATATTTTTTCAAAGCCGCGATGATATCCATATTTGTAGGTACAGCTTTCAGTCTGTTTACCGTCTGGTGTGACTTGTGATTCCATATTGTCTCAGCGGAAAACCTCTAACACTACAGGTCATACAACAACAAGACATGATGAACAAACTATCTGTGTTTGTGTTTGTCGTTATCTTTAACACAATTTCAGGTAAGCTCGCTTGAAAAGACACGATGAGGCTTGTCAAAGCATCGTTTACTTAATGACAACTAGTCTTGACTAGCTAGTCTCGTTCTTCAGTGGGTGAAAGGACAAGCAGCTTTGAACAATGTAATTCTCGAATATGGTTCTATTTGTAGGAATATCCAACTGAAACATCATTGTTTAATAAAGGCTACGATAACTCACGAAACTCAGTGCGCATTTAAAAGCTGTCTCACATTTCACTAGATCGAAATTTTGACTCCATTATCTAGAATCACTCGCTCTTCGATTGATGTTTTTCAAGCTGTCTTTCTAAACAGATACTGTAGCCAAAAGAAAATTTTCATTGACAAAACTTAGTAATGTACACGGGTGATTCTTGCTTTATAAAAACCAACCCAAAAGGATCGAAACTGCATGGGTACATATTTTGCTGATAACTCAGTAGCACCAGTGTCAAACAAAGGAATGTACGTGCTGCTTAACACAAAAGACTGTTGGCGCTGAACGTTGATTGTTTGCGATGCTCAATATTACTCAACATCTGGCTGAAATTCAAGTCTAGCTAGACAGTGAAAGTTTTTGCTGCATGATCTAAGAATTACACTACCAAAATATAGATTTTATTAACTAGCCGTTTCTAATAGAAAGTGAAGTGCTGCGAGCTGTTTTTGCAAATTAATACGGCTAGTATATGTGATTATGTCTGGAGTTTGGTAATTTTTGATTTGAAGATGTGAGGAACGTACACTGTTAGATATAATCGCTATATATATTCCTTCATAGCATTACTTAGGCCTAGGTCAAACATCTAATCTCACATGTGCAAAATTCAATGCAAATGAGATGCTAATGAGCAGAAACAGAAGATTGTAGTTGTACTTGATATATATTTGCAACCGCGCCCCTCCCCCCCCCCCTACCACACACAAACACACACACACACACACACAAAAACAACAAAACACAACAACAAGAAATAAATTTCTTTAACGAGTAAATTTATTTAATAGAGGAAGTACAAAGATCTAAACCATAAATGCAATAAAATATAACGACAACAGGAAATAATATGCTTGTACATTTTAAGCTTAAACGAAAAAGCCTAAATAATAAGAAACAGTAGTAACTAAAATCATACATGCGTAGCACTATTTGTCAATTATAATAAAAGGTAATAGTAATAGTAAACATTCGGTTTATTTGCCTCAATGGGCGATTGCTTTGGTTGGTTTGCCTCCATGGATACTCTCTGACAATGAACCGGATTGTTTTGATTTGTTTTGTTTGCCTCGATGGACAATTGATTCGGTTTGTTTGCCACAATGGGCAGTGGTTTTGGTCGGTTTGGCTGAATGGCATGGACGATAAGTCGATTGGTTTAGATCAGTTCTCATCGTGCTCCAATGGACTCGATCTGGCAATTAGTTAAGGGACAGCGTCTCTGTAGATGGTATACCGGTTTGCTCTTGAGAGATTGTTTGATCTTACCTCAAAAGCCAGCTAGAACTGAGTTCTGGAGCTTCTTTCTTGCAATGAGTACGAGAATGTAAGCCCATGTGCTCGGTAAGTCACTGAAACATACATCATTTGCACTGCACCTACTACCGCCATTTTGAATTGGAGCCGGCCGAGATGGCTCATGGGAACGAAATCATCCATCGCTAGTTAGTTTATAGTTGACTGAATCTTGACTGAAGGAGTCCCATTATAAAATGCCCAGACCTCCAACGGCCATTGAGTAAACGGGAATCCCGTCGAGATTAGTGTTGCTGCTTCGCTCGCTTCGCTCGCTCGCAGCAACAAAGTCTGTCGTTGGATCTTTAAAATTGTTTATTCACTAGTATCTTTTCAGTACAATATCGAAGATTAAATTAAACCATGTAAAAAACCCTTTTGCGAATTGCTGCATATTACTAACCGCCATTTTTCCTACCGAGGTTGTTTCTTTGCGATCAGGAAGTTCAGTGTATTTTCAATTTCAATGAAAGACTTCGATCGTGTGAGTTAGCTTGACGTGATTTTTACCTCGTACTATGACAAACACAGATAGCAGTGAAGTGGCGATAAAATCACTAAATAACCAACCATTTGCCTCTTTAGTGGGGTGGGGTGAGGGTCAAATGGTTAAAAGAGCCTACGTAGCACGGAGTGTCACGTGACGTCTGATCAGGATTCATGACGTTATTGGGTGTTACATTATCATCAGATCTTCATTAATTCGTATCAATAATTGACGATCATTAATTTTGTGTTCTGTAGGATCTCCCAAGATCATCGCACCATATCCAGATAACATCTTTGCTATTGAGTACGAGACAGCACAAACAACCTGTGTGGCTACTGACACTGATAAGAATAAAAAACCCGACAAGATTGTGTTTGTAACAAAAGGTAGATTTGGTGAAGTTACAGTCATAGCTGATGAAGGACCAAGTGGACGAATCTACTATGAAAACAAAACACAAGGTGAGACAAAACATCCAATACGTCCCCCTTCCCCTAAGGTTTAGACGGCCTTATAGGTGTAGCAGAAGACGAGAAATACAGGCAGGAAATACTTACTTTTGAATCTTATTAAAACAGCTAAGTCACTAAACTGTGACCTCATTGGCGAACGTTCTAGTGGTAGCTCAAATATAAAGAAAATGGCCTAAAATGGCACACCCATGGTACACCCACTCAAACTGTTCTCGGAGCATCATTTTGAACTGAAAACAGAATGTACACCGTGTTAACCATGTTATCCATGTAATGGGAAACCCTCATGGATTGTAGATGTACATAGATGTAGACGAATGATGAACAAATGAGTTACTGTTTGTTGCTAGATCTTTCAAAAAAACTCTACCTTGGCAAATACGGGCTAATACCGAAACATCGTGAGTTTCTGAGAATAAATTTCCTTATACTATGTATTTTATTTTAATTATTTTTATTTAAACAATTTGCCAAGGAAGGTAAAATACAAAATAGGACATGAAGTCACCTACTATCAGCCAATCCCATATACTAACCAACTCTCGAAATACAAACCCTAAGAAAAAATAGAAATAAATTTAAGTAAACAAGATAACAGGTGTGCTACACAATTCAAATAACAACTTATGTATGAATTGGTATTTTTATGATGCAGATGATGGCCGAAAACTGTTTGTTACTCTACATTTCAACAACATAACGACAAAAGATGGCTCAGTAAATGGTAATTACGAATGTCTCGGGTATACAGGAGATGAGAGTGCCGCTTATGGCTTTACAGTCTCTGTCATTTCAAGTAAGTACTTTTATCATATGACCCATACTGCCCTGCTCGCGTGCTCTTAAGAAAACCTTCGAAAATGATATGATGACGTGATAGGCCGAGCCTTTTGTTAAAAATCAGGTCATATGATAAAACACTTATTGACTGAGTTAGGTCGAGCCGGACGGGAAAATATTTGGTTCGAGGTCATGCCGTACGAACCGGAGCGCATCTCGCCCGGCTCTCCCACTCAGTCAATAAGTACATAACAGCAATGCTATGAGATTTCTAAATTCATTTCCATTCATTCATTCATTCGTTCGTTCGTTCGTTCGTTCGTTCGATTGCTCATTTATTCATATATTAAGTATATCCATTTTGAAATCACTAACAAATCCTGCAATCTGATTGGTTTAAAAAGTGTGCGATTTATTCACGAATCGCATCGTTTTTGCTCTAAATCGCATCAATTTGAGCCATTAATCGCACCAATTTGAACAACCAATGAGATAGCAGGAAACATACATTCTTACCAATCAGAACACAGAAAAAAATAAAGCCAATTAAAAGTATGACTAAAAAATTGAGGAGATTTTCTGGGGAAAGAATGGCAAAACGTTTACAAGAAAATGGACAAAATTGAAAACTTACAGTTTCTAGTTGACGACAAAATTCTCCTCAGAGCTGTACAAATAACTGTTAAGAATCATTGTCCTTCCAATCATTTGACATTGGAAGTGTTAAACACAACAAACATATCATCAACAATCCAAGTACGGAGTCCATTGAAGTTCCTGCTTTTCAAGAACAAATGGTTCGCTTTCCAGTGACACAAGCCAGGATATCTCACAACTTAAATTTGTAGCCACCAACAAAAATACAAGTTATTCAACTAAACAGTGCCTTGCTATTTACAACAACAAGGCAAGAATCCTGTCATCGTCTTGAAATG